>VZRF01000385.1:436026-501216 GCA_013396875.1 Vireo altiloquus | reverse complement strand
CCCGCTGCTCACGCTGCGTCCCGCCGCCTCGGGGAGCCATCTTGCGCCGGCACGGCCCGCCTCCGCCCGCCGCGGCCGCCGGGACGGTTCCCATGGCAACGCGGCCGCGCACCGCCGGGCACAAAGGGAAGCGCGTCCCCCCCGCGGGACGGCCGGCGGGCAGCCCCGGGCCCCTGCGCCGCTCCGCCTCGGCCCTCGGGCGCCGCTGCTCCTCTGAGGAGATGCCCTGCGGAAAGCACCGCTCCCCCGGCCGGTGTCTCCTCAGCCGTGACGGGACAGGGCTGCGCCCGCCCGGTCCGGCAGAAGAGCCAACAGTCCTGTGAAAAACATGACTCTTTTTAAAGCGAAGGGAAAATTTCCACTTAAATGCCAGAAGCGTGAAAAGAGCAAACCCACAGATTTCCCCTCAAAATATTTCGTGCGAGAAATTTCAGTCAGCCCAGCTGTCATCGTTTTTCGCTGTCCAGGACTGTAAATTTCAGCGCTGAAAACGCTTGATTGAAAAGACAACACCGTTCCTGGTGTAACTCGCCTGTTGCGTTTTTAACCTGAAAGCAGACACTTACCACAGAGGCTGGCGAGTAGCGGGCAGCCCCCCGGCAGAGGCAGGGTGACCAGCCCGTGTCTCCTGGCGGCACAGCAGTTCCCCACCCGCACCTATCGCTTCCCCTCTCAGGTGCGAGCTGTGCGCGCTGAGAATTCAAATCCAGCCGCAGCACAATCCACGCAAATTTTAATCCGCTACAGCTGTGCGAATCCACCGCCTTCAGCAGAGGCTTCGGAGACCTCAGCCAGGGCAAGCAGGTTTTGCAGGTGTTGCGGTGGACGCCATGGAGCCTGTCCCACCTTCTCCTGGGGCACTGTGGTGGCGGGCGTGCAGTGGGAAGCCTGCCTTCAAGGCAACGCTCTTGGCAGAGCAGAGCCTGAAGGAAGAAAAGCGTGTGCATTAATGGTTCCAGTTCTGTAAATGCAGCTCAGGGTCAGCAATGACTAAAACACCTTTCCTTCTACAAGGCAACTAAAGCATAAAGGTCTGTCTGAAAAATAGGTGGTGTAGGGTGTTAGCTGCACTCAGGTTTTCATGCTCAAAATTCTACCTAATCTTTGTTGTAGCGAACCAAAGGAAAAGATTGTGGGGAGTTTTCCATATCTCTAAATATTCTTTAAGACAAAAACATGGCATTTGTTATGTCTGTCAAATATTTCAAAACACAGGTTTTTATTTTGATATACTTCTCTTAGTGTGCAAATGGGGAGTGACTGTTTCCTTCTTTTTTATTCCTTCCAAAATAAATTTTAGCGTGATGGACCAGATTTCACAAAACATTTTCATTTTGCATGTATAAAGTGCAAAAGTTTACTGAGCAGATGGACTACCAAGAAACAATATTTTAATTGCAGAGCTAAAAGAAGCTTAAAAATATATGAAAACTGCTTTGGAAAAAAGCAATGCAAAAAATCTTTGCAATTCTGCCAACACAATTTGACCTTTGTGTGCATGGAGTGTTTTCCTTGGCTTTTTGGAAATAAGTTGGATCTTCAGATTTTTTTCCCCTTACATTTCCTGGAATTAAATCCCAAGCTTTCATTCCAGCTTCCTTCAATTAAATGGCCAGCTTTTACTCTTCCACTACTCCCAAAGCTTTTTTCTAACTATTCAACTGCATGTTTACATTAAAAATGCTTTCCTGTTCAGAGTGTAAAACTATTTTTCATAATAGGCAGTATCAATACTACAGTTAAGATCAGCCTGAGTGATTTGATTAGTCATTTCAATTGTCTAATAATACTTTTGCTATTAGTGCAGTTATTGCTAAAAGCTAGGGAAGCGTGTTGGTCATTTCGCAGTTAGTTACTGCAGCTGTATTTTACTGTGCCTGGAAGAGCAGCCGATCAGAGTTTTCAAAACAGAGCTCAGTTATTTCTGATTAGATTCTTTGCTTAGGAGGATGTTTTGGCCCTATCTCCAGCCACCTTCAGGAACAGCAGCAGCAGCTTTTGGAAGCACTTCACCATCAGGGTCATACCCAGAGCCCTCACAGGTGTTGGCAAGTGACAGGGCCAGCACGGAGTGTGCCCGTACACTGTTTATACCATCTAACCTATGGCAGCTCTGGCTCTTAAAAGGGCTGATAGTCTTATCACAGCGGGAAGAAATCAAAGGTGCAAAGCAGAAAAAACCCATCAGCCCAAAATTCACCGGGCGAAGGTCCCTGCCACCACATCCTGCTTTTGAGTGGACCTGAAATCCTCATGGAGATTTCTGTTTAACAACAACATTATCTTAAAATTACGTAATGCCTTATCAAGCCAGCACATCTTATGCACAAGGGATAACAATGATTTAACTACAGCTCTGGGAATTTCATTAGGAAAGAGCTGGAGCTCCCCAAGCTCCTAACCCTGTCTCTATACACAGGGACCAAGGGAGGAAATGCGGATGCTCGGGAGCTGCCGGCAAACAGCTCCCACCTGGCCCTGTTTGGCCAGATGGGCTGGTACTTCCGAGACACCCCAGCTCACAGGTTTGCTCTTTCGCAGGGGAGAGCACAAAAGAGAACCCCAGTGTGCATGACCTTGGTTTAAATGGCAGCAAGGATGAGCTTGGTGTTTTTTCCCCTGGTTCTTTAGCCCTTGAAAAACCCTCCCTTGCAAAACTGGCTTGTTAGCATTGCTTTGTGTAACAAAGGTTCTTTTATATTTGCCAGCTGCTAGGATATATTTCAGGGTGATTTACAAAGTGTACCTCAATGATAAAGGCTCCAGAAGAGAAATTCATGTGTAACATGCTATTTTCTGGCCTTCTTATCGTCCTTCAGAAGTTTCTTGCCTCATCTTGCAAACCTCAAAGTTCTTTAGAGACTGCAGTCAGTTACTACAGCTTCATTATTCATGTAAAATTTCATCACTGGGATTTGGGGTTGGCTTCTACTGTTTAGGGGTTTTTTATTTTGGCCCCTCTCCTTTTGCTGTCTTACTCTGGGTGCTGAGCACCATGGGACCAGTGACCCATTTTCAGTGGCTTTTCTGTGATCCATCACCTTGTCTGAGAGTCTGGTACAAAATTTCTTCTAATTACTTGACATTTATTCTTCAAACCTTAACTAATTCACTAATCATATAGTGATAAATGAGATTTTAAAATTGATCACTGACATTTTTAAATATTTGTACATAACTGTAAAAACAGGTTCCCAGCTAGTAAATATAATGTTGTGTGAAGGGAAAAAATCCCCAACCCACCATAAATTAAAGCTGTCCTGTATTAATGGGAAGCAGTAAAAGTGAAGACATGGTGAGATGTTACCTGATGAATAAGGGTAGCATCTTATCACAGTTAGTGCCTTCCTGCTACAGATCCCCTTGACAGCAGGAAAACAGCATTTGTAGAAGCCTTGTCATGTGCAGAATTTAATTTAGCTTACAATATGTAATTGCTGGGAGTTTGTGGGGCAGGCCGGGAAGTGGCCAAGGGCTGCCTTACTGAGCAGATTTGGAGTTCACAGTATTTGCAATGGAACATTTACTCCTTGGAAAACAGCAAGGCAGATTTCTACCACTCGTTCAGTAAAATAAGTTCAATTATTTTAGCTAATTTAAAAGTCATCAACAAAAAGTTTGAAGGCTAACTACCAAGCTTGCTAGTTATAATTAATATTTATAGATGACAGTTATTTGAACATAACACCAAGCCTATCACCAAACCCAGAGCTGCCATTGCACTTTGCCAGTGTTTTGGATAATCTTTCTCCCTTTGATGAGAGAACTGCCATTTGAGCCTATCTTTTGGATGCTGCTGTTGTTCCTTATTAATGGCAAAGTCATTTAAACCCAGTATTACCAAACACTGTACAGGCTCAGAGGGAGAGAGAATCCTGCATCAACTCCAGCAGCTCTGAACAACATCTGCAAATCAGACATAAACAGTGTTTTACTAGGATCTATGCTAGTCTGTAGATTTTGGAGAGAATTTTTTTCTTCTATCTAGAGTTTACAGACTAGCAAAATAACTGTTACTAGAAAGAACTTGCATCTTGAATTTTATGATCGTTGCTAAAGAAAGTGAGATATGTATAACATCCACCATAGCTCCTGTTTTAAATCACAGAATCACAACTATCACATTAGAAAGTCACATTTGGCATCCTATCCTGATCCATGTGACTTGCACTATGTCCCATAACAACTTAGAGGAGTTTGGTACACAGTGGGTGGTGTACATCAGTGAAATAAAAATGGGCTTAACACACCTGCTTTTGGCTCTCTGGGTCATGAAAATTGTTTGACAGAAATAGGGGTCAAGGACAATCTTCAGAGTTGGATTTTTTTCTGGTTAGAGTAGAAGTAAATGTCACAAGATCTAAGGGGAAGAGCACACAAGCACTGTCTTAATTTTAAAACTAAACTAATGCTGTTTACTTGAAATATAATGTGCTGTGTTTAGACTGATATTATGAGATATTATGCCATTTTTGAATGGAACTGCAGCAAAGGAAAAAAGTTCCCTCTTGCCTATGTTTCCTGAACAAAGTCCTTCATGAAAGAATTCTTAAGGAACATGACTCTGCTTAATTGGATTTCCAAGATATGCATAAATGTGGTGAGAATTACATCATGAACAGGTACTATGGATAGGATATAGTTGATGCTACCCATGTATCTTGGCAAAACCATATGATCTTAAACTTTTATGCCGACCTCCACAGCATTTCTCTTGCAGCAGGTTCCAGGTGATGTTTAGAGCTAACAATATCAAAACTCTTTATAATTGCAAAAGAGCTTTTTTTTTTTTTTTTCCATTTGCAGCTGGTCTGAATGCACTTCAATACCAGACTTTTAATGAGCTTTCTTATTGCTCATGTGCACACTTACTGGCATATCCCATAAGCATAGACTCCTAATGTGAAATCAGCTCGTAACAAAATTATTAAAATACTAGGAAGTTTCAAAATTGCTTGCACTTTTGCTCAGATATAAGAGCTACATACTCTAAGTTACATTTTCTAAGAGTCCTGTGTAAGAAACACAATATGGTTTTGATTTCTTGTTTTATTAAGTGAAATGAACGGGCTAATTAAAGAAATTCCAGGAAGTTTCTGCTTTCTGTCTCCTAGGGACAAGCCTCAAGTGTCAAAGGAGATAATACTGATGGCTATAAAACACCCGAGTGTGTTTATACTGGCTGTAAAATGCAGCTTGTACCTTCTATTTAACTTTCATAATATTTTGTTTTATACCATGCTTAGAAATTCATATTAAGCATTAGTTGAAGTAGTGCTTGTATATATTTGGAAAAAAACTTGGTAATTGCAAGTTAAAAAACAGAAGGCAAGCCACTGGCAAAGCAGTCTTAGGAATAAACAGTTACGACTATAATTTCATCCATAAACACTAAAAACTAAGAACAAGCTAGCCATCAAAAAATATAAAAATCTGCAAGATACTTCTAGTCCCATCTTTCAAAATGTCTTTAACCCTGAGTGGTGATCTACTTGCAGCCATAAGTTGTGCCACAGAACTGGCAGTGGCTCTGCATGCAATCGGTTTAGGCTTCTAGAACTACTGGATCCACTTCTAGATCCCCTGGATGGATTTGAAGAATTTTTAAAGAAATTGAACTTTCTCATAACAGTTCAGCAATTCTGAAGTGCTGTATAGAACCGACACTCTCTTGGTGCAATTATTGGATATTCTGATATCAGTCCCTCAAAATAATTTCTACATTTTTAGAGAAGCCAATGTATATGTTACTGAATCCAGTAAAAAAAAAAGTTTTTAATGAGGGTATTGGCTATCCCCTGAAACTTTCTTCTCAGAGTTGCACCTTCTAGAATATTTAGGGTTCTGGGAGATAATGTCCATGATTTAGATATTTAAGGGTATTTTAAGGCTCAGTGATGCACTTTACATGAACAAGGATGTGTGGGCCCTGGTAAGGCAAACTGCATCAGATTTGAAGTTGAATTTTATGAAATAGTTTAGAAAAATAAATAAGAAATGAAGTCTAGAAACATTCTGATAATTTCCTGCTCTATTCTATTCTATTCTATTCTATTCTATTCTATTCTATTCTATTCTATTCTATTCTGTTCCATTTGCAATCAAGTTATCAAGGGCCTTTGTAGAATGAAATTTAATGACTTGAAGATGCTTCTAAGTCCAAGCCTCAAAGTGTTGAGACAGCAGAAGCACGGGATAACTAATTTGAAGTTCAAAAAGCTCTGATTTTTCCACCAGGAAGACTTTTGAAGGAGAATACAAAACGTTCCAAACTGAGCAGGCAAGCACATGCACTACTGGTACCTTTCTGCTTTACTGCACAGCTAACTCTGTGAGCAGGCAGGTAACGACAGCAGGGCACAAAATGCAAGGGAGAAAAATGTTGGAAACACCTTTCAAGAACATCATTAGCTCTTCGAGATCGCAGAGAGATGACATTAACCAAAGCAACTTCAAAGAGCTGAAGGAGATTAAAGTTTTTCCTCTTAATGATTCTAAAGTGTTATTGAAGGGATCAATAGCTCTTCCTGCTAAACGGGCTGTTCAAATCAAGTATTCCTGGAGAGGAGATAAACCAGTCCTGGAAGTAATAGTGGGATTTAATTAGGATTTGAGATTTTTCACTATTCATTAATTTATCTGCAAGTATCACACTAGTTCTAGTCAACTGTAAGTTTACAACAGTAAGATTCCTTATGAAAGGATAAAATTACCTGATTCCTCCTGAGTCCTTTTAACTGTGCCAAAATACATTATTTACTATGGGGCCCACACAGAGAGAAATTTCTCTTTTCTGTACCTGATGTCACTGTTTTTTTTCTGGGAGAGGAGGAAAGAAGGAAGAGAAGACAAAAGCATTATTTTCTGTTTCTTTAAGAATAAAATAATTACATCCCATGGTGGTGCACAGTTTGCTTATTGTTAACCAAGACACGTGGAAAACCCCTTAGCCAATCACAACTAAATTAGACTATTACTAAGACTTGGCAACTTTTCAGCTGTGCAAGCAGAAGTTTTATTTTAAACAAAATCAGAGATAACTGATGTTGAAACCTGACTTGCACATCACCACATCAAGCTCAGATCTGGAATTCAACCTCATGTATTCAATTGGCAAGTAATGCAATCCTCAATCAAGCAGATTATAGGAAACTAATTCCTGGTTTAGTCTTTCCAACACTCAGTTTCTGGTGGTTTTGTACACAGAGATATGATACCAATGCTTTCAATGCAAACACAATGACTTCAGAATTCAGAGTTTATCTGCACCAATGAGTCACTGATAAGGGAGTACTTTCCAAAGAAGGTTGATTTTGTTTGTTGTTTTTTTTCTTAAAGGCCAATAAGTCAAGAAAATACACTTTGAAAAGACACAGCCAAGCAAAGCTCTTTGGCAAAACCCTGTGCAATATTGCAGGAGCAGAGGGACCCAGGCTCTCACCTGCAGGCATTGCAGCAACATTTGCAGCAGCCACTTTGCTGCTTATTGTCAGAAAACAGCTTCTTTGGTCCCCCACAGGAAAACTGCTCTCCTTTCTGCTCCCACATGGATGCATTTTCATGACAAACGTGTCTTAAACTGTTTTAGGGGAATAAGGGCCAAAAAAATCCAATTAGTTTATTGTCCGAGTGTTCAAATCAAAAGCAATAGTCCAGATTATAATGTTATATAGAATTAAAATAATTTCCTCTGTACAGCATATAACCATATATAAAGACAAAAAAATCCCCATAAAAACACTGGAAGTAACATTGTCTGCATTCTGCCCAGTTCTTTGAAGGAATAAAAAAACATTGTGTAGGGACTATATTCTATTTCACTTGTTTTTGTATGGAGCTAAACAGCTTCAAAAACAGATGCAAAGTTCAGATGGATCATTACTGATCAGTTATTTTCCCTATTCTTTCTCCTTTGTTTCAAGGTTTCATCACAGGGTCACTTGCTCTTAAGACTTCTTTACTGTGTGCACAACAGAATGCATTCCTTCTGATTGTGGAGAATCATAACCCCCTTAAAGCATCCTGCTGCTCTGAAAACTTGAGAGTGAAGGGCAGATGCAGCTGCAACAGCTGCAAGACTGCAGTTGTTACTCAGAGAAAGCCACTATTCTAGCTTTAAGAGATTGGCCCCGTTCCAAGGATTTCCTCATCTATTTTTAGTAAGCACGAGCAAGACAGATTTTGGTGCTTTTCAGACTACATTTGCCAGTACTTCCCAAAGCTCCTTGTTCTGCCTACCTAAATGTGCTTCCATGACAATTTACTCCCACCTAAGCCAGCGCTGGTCTAGTCCTGTTTCTGCTCCCTCCTCTTTCCCTGCAGCTGCGCTGGCTGTTGGCCAATGCCAGTGTCTAGGAAAATAACCAGCAGCACTCAAGAGGGACAGACGAGCGCCCGAGTGCTGCATCACAGCAACGGCAGTGACTGCAGAGCAGCCCAACTCTCACACGACCTGTGCTGCGAGTGCCCTTGCTAATCAGACTCTTTAGTCCGCTGCAATTTACTTCAAATAGCATATAAAACATGAGTCAAGATTAAGGATTTCTTTATCGAACCACAAACTCCTTTCCAGCCCACCAAACCGATGTCATACCATCGCCATAGACTTCTACAGTGACGTCAGTGGGACAGATTACATTTCTGCACCAGCCTGCAGAACATCTCAGAGACCCTCAGTCTGATTACAGCCCTGGCAACTGCTGCTGCCAGCATCTTGCAGTGGAATAGGGCAACACAGAGCAGCAGATGGAGGAATTCAGACAGTGCATGGAAAAAGCAGACCCATAAACAACAACACAACCTCTAATACAATGAAGTGTGTTCCATGTGAGACCCATGGAAAGATAAAGTGCTGCAGAGCTCTCCTCAGTCGGCTCCATGTGTAAAGCTGTATTATCTCCATCAGTGGGCTCATATCATGTGCAGGCTCCTATGCCCTGTTTACATTGAGGAATATATTTAAATAGAACCAATATTTTTATTATTTTTCCTTGCTGTACAAAAAAAGTGTTCTTAACTCTAAAAGCCAGTTTATGGCAGTTACTTTTTCAGGAGTCTGTTCTAGAAGCCAAATATTAGTGGTGTTAATATTTTCTAGAGTTTATATTCTTCTCTGAGGAGTCAAGCAGGCAAACTACGCCATGGAGAAGCTTTTACCATTCCCTGGTAGTTCACTGGAAGAGCAGGAGGCATGGCTTCTCCTTAGCTCCTTGGAGAATGACGACCCAGAGGGAAAAGCCTCCTACCAGGAGAGACAGATGAGCAGTCAGTGAAGCAGAGGTGGCTTTCAGCTCTTTTCATACAGCAATGGCCAGATTGTGTTTTAGTATCAAGTAACAGTAAAGTGTGGCCTACCAACTAGGTATGAAATTTTATCCAATGCTTGGCAGGGGAAACCTCCCTGCCCTGCTTGAGGCCAGCTGCAGAGGCAGAAAGAGAGTTCCCAAGGAGCTGGGAAGCGTGGCACCCCTGCCACTGCTGGCCCAGCCTGGGGGGACTGTACCTTCCCTCAAACTCTTTATCTTCTTCTCTCAAGACCTTAATGTGCTGTAAAATGTAGAATACCAGGAAAAAAATATGAAAACTTGATGTCAATATAAAAAAAAGTATTTGCTCAAAATATCCAGTAGTTACCACTAGATGGCATTTTGTTCCTGAGAAATTAGAAACTCACAGGTTTGGGATTTATTTGTTACACACAGTAGGAAACAGTACAAAATGGAATTACTTACCTCATTTGGTTAATAATTTATTATCCATTGTCTTGTATAAGCAAACCATGACTAACAGAAGGCATTTCATTTGCAGATTGATAAAGCCCGTTTATTTAACTATAGCTTGTGACTCTTCAGCCCTCTGCTCAGTAGGTAGGGGTTTGAGCTGTTGTCAGCACTTACCAAAAATCTCTTCCACATTTTAAATGAAAGACAAATGTAGGCCAGGTCGCAGACTTTGAGCATGCCATGAAAATCTGCCAGAAATGCCTTGCTCCAGTAACTATATACAGTATTTCCTGTGTTATTTTTGGATAAACCCTTAACACAGATTGCAGTACAAAACAGTTTCCATTCAGGAAGAGAGCTGTTACAAGTTCCTTATTATGAAATAATAATTTAATAATATTCACTTATTAATATTATATTTTTCTGTGGTTCATTTTAGTTTCATTTTAGTTCATTTTAGCTGTGATGATTTCCATTCTTAATCTTTGCAGGGTACAATGTATCATACCCAGAGGTGCAATGAAGCTCTAGGGGGCACAACCTGGGGTGACATGTAGGTGGCATTGTTTAACACAACATTGTTTGGCATCTCTAAGCTTCTCAATGTCAGATGAAACCAAGCAGGAGTATTTCCCTTACTCTGCAGCAAAACAGGAGACTGTACATGATGATGCACGGCAAGTCTGTGCACTGCTTGAATTTTCTTTGACTAAATTATGCTTACTGACAGAAGTATTGATGGTCATTAGGAGTGGCTAAATCAGATCCTACTCTCATGCCTGCTTGGAAAAGACTCATTATAGAAGGAACCTTACTTCACCAGGATAAAATTAATCTTCACCTCTTCATAAAATAGGCACAAGCTTCTTTGAAGTTGTTAATGCAGAAAAGCTGCTTTAAATAAAATATTTTAAGAAATAGTGCACTGCAACACTTTAAATGGCTTTATATAGTTTTAGTAATTATATACCTGCCCTTTCTTTTAGTTTTAATTTAGCTTAATACTATTCTTGACCAACGTAAACTGGACTAGAATAAGTCAGTGGACATGTGAAACTGGAAGTTTTCAATCTGTGAAAGTTTGAAACAATGTAATTCTGACAAAGTGGTGACATTTTCTTCAATAAACAAGACCTGTGGGATTTATGCACCCTCAGGAACATGCCTAAATGCCTGGCACATTATAAAGTGCAGTTCCATGAAGGTGGGGTGTGTGCCCTTATCCAATATGCGAAAACAACAACAAAACCCAACCTAGACATGAAATTACAAGAGTGGTTAAAAATCATGAGTTTCTTTCTTGGAACAAAAGGACTTTGCTAGACCTTTGTAACGAGGGAAAGTACAGAATTTACATAACAAACTGCTACTTACAATGTAAGGGAAGCATCCAAGTCAGTATAATGCGTTTCCATCCCAAGAAGCCAATGCTGTGCCATGTGTGACAAATACAACCCTGCTGTCAACTCAAGAACAGCATTCCAGTTGTATGGTTACTGGGAACAGAACTCAAGGCTCTGTGGCCAACAACCTTCCCACACAGCATTCAAGAGAGTGCTGCATAATTTAGAGAAGAAAAAAGAGTAAAGTCCTATTAGAATCAGGACTCTAAAGGTTTGGGTAAACAGGTACAGGATAAAGGAATATTCTACATATTCACGCATATATTCAAGTCATAAATTATAAACTTAATAGCTTAAGAATCATTAAATAGTCAACAAAATGAGCAAGTGCTCAAAATGTCATCCAGTGAAATATACAGCATCTCCTTGGTATTTACAAGGATTATGTATTTTTTTCAGCAAAAATCATTAACCCTCTACAGCAATTCTGCTGAAAGAAAGGACAGAAAGCAAGAAAACTGAAGTATTAGCCTTTTACTTGGTTTCAAATCATAGCCAGGCTGACTATAATGTCTCTTGGCATTTTTCAGGCAGCCAGAATGACTATATATATTGTATCACCTTTAAGAGTTATCTTTCTCAACACAGCATTATGAATAATAGGATGTTTATACTCCTTACCTCAAGTGAGATCAAAACATTCCCAACATCACTGTAAACATTTGGAAGAAACAGATCTTCAGAGAACCCATCTTCGTGTCAGAGGAAAGGGCTGCTATAACTGAGCAGTGAGATGCAGCACCTTCTTGGTGCAGACGTTTTCCCCCTCCTTTCATTTTCTCAATTTATTCAGGGCAGTTTATTTTGTTTGCTGCTAAGGCAGAGGGCTTGTTATCTCCTTGCTCATCTCCTTTTCCTTTTGATTAGAACCCCAGATGTAGGACAGATATATTTTCCCATTTTCTTTTTAAATATAAGCAAATTAGTAGGCTTTTTGAAATCATTCAGTTAATAAAATGAATTATTAGTGGTTTCTCAGTGGTTTCTCAAAGGCAGTATTTTTCCTCCCATAATGGTCTAGAACAAGTGATTCAGCTAAAGGGAGGGAAATACTATTCACAGACCGTGCCAGTACTAGCTTGCAGCAAAATAAGAGCAGGAACATTTTAGGCAGTAGGAAAAAAATAGACCTTTAACTTCAGTCTTTCAGGTAGCTAAACACAGCCATCAGATGGGCTTTCAGCACATTCCCTCCACCTGGCCATAGATGGTGTTAAATGGAGTAGTAGTAGCTCATGTTTGTACTTTGTTGTATTGAGATAGCCACAGACGAGGCTATCTAAAGAGTGAGGCGAGGAAGACCTGGCTACCTGCAATCCTATTCCTCTGAACTATCTCAGGGCAGTGCCCTCATTCCTGAAGCTCATCTCAGCCCAGCACTGACAGCCCTCCCTAAGCCAGAGTACTCTCCTTTAAACACATTAATAGCAAACTGAGTATCACCAGGCCCTGCTACCCCAGGTTATAAATACTGCCCACTCCCTACCTAACTCTCTTTCTGCTATTGGTACTAAAACCAAAGGAAAGTTCCTAAAAGCATGACTCCTTTTCTTTGCTTCAAGCTGTTCTGCACCTTCTATGCTTGTTATCATTTCCAGTCAGTTTATGCAGCTTAAGCTACTGTCTCTTTACCTATAGACTAAAAATAATAATTGTTCTTGCGTAATGATTTTACAACACTCTTCTGATTAACAATTCATCCCCAATTAAATTAAGCTATAAGAAGTTTATCTAAAAACTTAAGAACCTCCTCTCTTGTCCCTCCTCTTCCCCCAAAAATGAATACGGTGAAGTGCTTGTAACAATACACATCATTATAAAACTGGTAATAGAAGAGGGATAAAGACTGAGCAATGTTTAAAATATAGTAATTAAAGAAACTGGATCAAGTTTGTGTGTCTTCTTGTTCTTCTGACAGACGTGATTAGATGATAACTAACCCCACACCTAGGAAGTTAAAAACTCTTTTTTGGAGAGGGTTGCACTTTGCAGAGTTATGAAGCCATCAGCATACAACCTGCACTCATTAGTTGTGCACAGCATCGTAAAGAAATCTTTTCTAACACTGAGAAGTCCTTCCATACCTAAATATGTATTATATGTATCTTGGTTTTGGAAGATGTAAATATCAAGATAACATAAGCTTCTTATATCTATTTTATCTGAAGATAAGGTACAGAGTGCGCAGAAATTCCTTTTCTGACTTCTAGAAATGGAAGTTTGCTATAGAGGGTTAACACAAGCAAGGAGGGAACAAAGAATGAATTCCACACTGAATATGTAAGCACTTTCTGGGGCTCATCACACAAAGAAAAATATTTTGAAGAAGAAAGCAAAGAAAAAGAAAGGTCATGAAGTCATGATCCTACATTCTGTAAAGGAAAAAAAGAAAAAAAAATCACACATCAAAACCTAAAATGAAATGGAGAGTTACCATTGAAGAATAGGAAACTTTGAAAATTTTATGACAGAATTGTCCAAATCAACCCTACACAGCATTATACAACACAGGTTAAATAAATCAGACCTGTGTTACTTTTGATATGATGGTTAAAAACAAATGTAAAGACTACTGCAAGCCAATCTTACACTCACTGTTCTGCAGTATAAATGAGCACAGTTATGTCTCTACTGAGGGAAGCAACAGGCAGCATATAAATGCAAACAGCCTTCATTAGACACATTGTCATGAGTATATTAATCATGTCAAGAAGCATTGCTCAAGGTTCCTTCAGTGCAATTTAACATACCTTACTTTATTAGGATGCACTTAATTTCACTATGCTTTCTCCTCATTATCATTTATGATGACCAATTAAAATGTTTGTGTCTGTCTCTAAGCAAATTACTCCTGTAATTCAGGTAGCTGAAATCACCGCTCATCCCACACTTCTGTCATCTCCTTCTCTCAGTGTAATATCTTTCTTTGCCCAGCCTCTCTTACCATTGTAAATAGAAAAAATGCATACTTAGGTTGAATAGTTAATATATAAACATGAGTCTTTTTACAGCACAGACATTAAGAAGTGGGTTGGTTCTCCACCCCTCACACTTGCCTTGGGTACCTGTTATACAGCCTCGTTTTTGTTCCCTTGGAGTCACAAGCATAGCTCATATAGTCAGAAAAAGAACATAATGAAGCAAGGGAGGCCTCAGGCATTATTCTCATATTTAAAGTTGTGTGCAACTTCACTTCATTGGGTCCATACATGGAACAAATGCAAACACACAGCAACTTTATCCTTTCGCTTTCTCCCAAGCCTCCATATTGGGGTTCTGTCACGAGCTTTTCAAATGATAACAGAATGTGCCATTCCACGCACGTTTCCAGCATCCATAAACAAGCCCAAACCATTTTTGCTCTTCTAAATATCAGGCATGAGGGCATGATTTTTCTGAACCATTGACAACACAACTGTGAGCCATTCATTTGAATATATATTGAAATAAGATTAAAATAACTGGAAGTTAGGTGGAAATTCTGATTACATGCAGCACTTTTGCTGTGGAACTCAGGGCAACCAGAAAAAGCTGAGCAACATCTGGGATCACCAAGCTATGTTTATGAACTCATTTATCTGTGGATTACCTTGGGCTCCTGGAACTAATGATACAAGGCTTGTTCCTCAGAAGCTGCTGGAAATCAGCTGCAGAGCAGTGGTATTTGCCTTATTTTCTAAAGGAACATACGTGTTCTCATTTACATAACATTATTTTGACACTACAGTAATGACTTCCAGAAAAACACTGATAATTGCAAGAAATAAGTTGAAGAAAATAAATTGAAGAAATAAGTCTGAAGACAGTGCTGCCTTTTAGAACAATTATAATTTCATTAAAATAGGAACATAACTTAAAGATAGATTTTATTCTCTTTGATGATTTACTCATGCAAACTGCACATAAAAGAAAACAGTACAGTTTGTGAAACATGTCAAATGTAAAGACCCAAAATGCTAAGTACAGAAGTAGTGTGACAACGTCTCAAAACGGAATCCATGGTAGTACAGCTAATACCTTTTCCTATTTGGTGAACACAGATTTTAATGGTTCTTTTGCCAGCCCCACTGTTAAATTCATTAACTGTTTACACACCTCCTATACACTTAGGTAGACTTATTTTACAAGCGCAACAGTTTTGTTATAAAAAAACTGCACTGACATGATTTAAAAGCCTTTGTGTTTAGGAGAGCAAATTATAGTATCATCAATGAGGCCTCATCTAGTCCACCAAAACTACAATGAAAAGTGACTGTAGAGCTTTCTTGCAGAATTCATATTTTGTGCCTTTACAATTCATTTCTTTTTCGCAAGAGGTCCATTGTATGTAACCATCCTGGAAATGTTCAATAACTGTTACAGCTTTTTATCTTGAAATTGGGAAAGTAAGACTTTTAAACACATGAGGTTATCAACACAACTTTCTTAGTTTTAAAATACAAAATATTTAGAATCCCTAGTATTTTCATGCTTAAAGCCCTGCAATGATACATATATGACTTAGATACTTCTTTGTCCAGTTTTCATTATAGTATGGTTGTATATATATTGCAGAAATTATATTTTCCTGTGGATCAATTACATTTTTAGATTTAAAACTGAACCAAATAGAAATTTGATGGCACTGACACTTAAAAACGCATGGTATAGTGTGGAGAAGGAAGAGCAAATGAACTACACAACCCATTATAAATGCATTAAATCTTTGTTATATACATAATGGAATCCTGCTTTACTGCCAGTTGCTACTATGCATCTGTTTTTCCTATTATACAAAGTTTTCCGACCTGAAAGCACACATCTACTTTTTTTAAAACAACTTAATCTATTGTAAAATATTGTACTGTATTTTGAACATGAGTACAGAATCAAAATAGATAATGGCACATTTAAAAAACTCAATATCCTACAGATGATTGGATAATGAGAAAAAGTGTACCTACAATCATCTCATCAGAAACAAACTACATCATGGAATGTTAGTTATCCAAGTTCGCACAGTAAATAACATTTTAAAACTGCAATCACCTATCAGCCAGCATCACATTGAAGGCATCTTTAAACATTCAAGCAAAAGACTGCTGGCATTAACTACTGAACCATTCTCACACACACACCACACACACCACATTATAATTACATTGTTTCCAAGATACGGTAGATACTGATTTTTTTTCCACAAGAAAGGTATCAAAATTTTTGCTACTAAAAGATGACAGTGCTTACACAAGAATTAAGTACAAGTTAGCTTGCAAGTACAAGACAATGACAAAAAAAAGTCGAGTTGTCTGAAGAAGGATTTTAGGCTTTTCTGGCATCCAAAACCATGAGTAAACTCCTTAGTCTGCGACTCAAAAATCCACAAAATATCATCCTACTTTGGAATACTAAGTATTCCATACTTGATAACCCTGTATTTTACAATATGCTTACTTGTTTCAGCCTAGCAACAAGGGGTGGTTATAGATATCTATTCTGACTGGAGAATTAAAGCTCTCCTCCCACCAGAATCAAGTGTTGGCGTGGGAAAAAACCCACCTGACATCAATTTAAAATGAAAAAAAAAATCAAATCTATTTAGTCATGATCCTCTCATCTAGAACTGGTATGTGCATAAGTACTGTATGTCATATACTGTACTGGCCCTACTAAACAAATTAAAAACCCCCACAGTTAAAAGCCAACCGAAATACTATACATAAAAAACTCAAATGTTTTTCTTCCAATGTTCTTCCTCTCATAATGTGCAAAACAACAAAAAGGCAAAAAGACTAAAAGCAAATTTACTGTTACTGTCTTTCTCTTGCCTAGTGCTTTATGACCTTGCTAACGTTACAAAGTCAATAGGGACTATGCAGAACTTTGGTATAAAAATGTCACATAATATTACTATCACAGTCTTGGGGATGACCTTCAGTAATTCACCCCAAAGTTTGTTAAAATAATACCAAATTAAAAATGAAATAAACCACATCGTACTGTACACACACTTTACACATTAAGCACGAAAAATAACTAGTAAAACTAATACTTAAAAAAAAAATGTCTTTTGCAAAGAGACTAGAACTGGTGTTCTGTCTCATCTCCACCTGCCAATCGTTAAAGCCAAATTTGAGTTGGATTTTTAAAAATGAATAATTTTAAGCTACAATTTCTCCTAGATGGAGACTGGTCTGTTGTTGGTTTTCCCTTTAAAGTCACAGATGTGTATCTAAGGAACTGATGCGACCCAAGTTTCTAATCAACTTCCCGACGGCTGTGCCTGGGAGGGAGGCGCCAGGACGATCTGGGACAGCACGGGCTCCGTGCTCTGGTCCGCCATCTGCGTGAGCACCGAGGTGGCCACCGCCTCCGCCTTGGACGTGGAGCTCACGCCGTTGGAAGTGCTGACTGAGCTGTGCTGGATCGCCTCTGTGTGCGGGCTGCTGGGCACAGAGATGTCTTCCGAGCTGTCGTCTTTATCTGCAGCTGAACAAGAAAAACTCGTTTATTCTGTCCCCGGGAATGCACACCACCTCATCCCAGTAACAGCAATCATCCCCTAAATAACTAAAATTCATGGTGTAAAGCAGCACAAATTGCAAAACAAGCTTATTTCCATTTTTTTAAAGAAAATGCTATTTTTTAAGCAGAAAAACTGGACTGCAGTATGGACTATTAAGGAAACCAGAACATTTTCATGTCTTCAAAGCCATGATTAAAATTTCCTGCCTAGTAAATCAGCCAGTGAGTACCATGCCTAATTCTAATGATGCATGTTCACATCCGTAAGCAATATCCACAGACTAAAAACTGCTATTTATTGTGTCTGCTTAGTAATCAAACAAGAATAATTCTACATTCAGTAATGAATACTTGTGATCATGACTAAGACATCTGAAAAAATATTACTTACACCGCTATATTTACCAGACAATACTTACACGGTTTTCAGCCCCCATTCTTTTAACAGAACAAAGTTCCATAACTTTACAAATGCCTCTCAACAGGGTTTAAAATTGTTAAAACTTGTTTTAAAATGATTATTGGAGTATTTCACGTGTTCTCCACAAAACCAAAGTGGATTAGCCATGGAGTTACATAATTTTTTCCCATGACAGAGGATAAGCAGGTTAAAAAAAAATATCACTGTGCAAAACTAGAATTTCCAAAATGATCATGACTTAAAACGTCCTTCTTGCACAGATATTCTAAGTCATGGCAAAATCATCCATTTTTCTAGAGCTGCAGAAGTTAGCCAAGGTATTATGCAAAACACTTCCAAACTAAAATCTGAATTCAAAACTAAAAAACCAAAACCAGGAAATTATCCTACTGTTTTTCACTCAAAAATAGAAATATGAATGCTGAATTTCATTGTAACTTTTTTCTATCATTTAGTGCTACTTAATGTTTGCAAGTACTTTTCACAAGAGTTTTATACACTGACCCAAATCAGTATCCAGGTGGAATATTGGAAGTCCGTTTTAAACTGCTACTGACTATCTTGATACACACAAACATAGCCAGAAGCAGGCATGAGCTGCTGCTTGGGACAAAGCAGTGAAACAAAGCTTGATTTTCTCTAGTCTTGTCTACGCACTCCCTTTCAGACTCGCTTGAGATTGGTCTACAAGTTCAGAACTGTCTCAGGGGAAGAGAAACAATGGGAAAGGATGACACTAACATGCAAAGACAAGCAATGCAATTGGTATCATATCCTCATTTCCACAGAAAGCCAGGCTAACAGCAACTAAAAGGAACAGTAGGTGTCAAAAGCCAATAATGAAATGAAGTTTGTTTTACTGTGGTTCATATGACATGCTGACTATGGGTAAGAAAATTTCCTAACTTAGCAAGTCAAGACCCCAGTATAAAGATCTTTGAGCAGCCCTGTGCATACTAAGAACACACTCCTCTTCAAAGCTTGAGAATGACCATTCTGTTACTGACTGCTTCTAGAAAAGAATGCTGTAAGGTCAGAAAGGATGGGTAAGCAAGGAAACTGCTATCTTTCTTTCTAAGAAATACTGCCTACATGAGCAAGGTGACAATCTCTCCTACAACTCTACTAGAAGAGCATGGACATAATAGCTTGGAATTTAGAATGCTCTTACCCACAAGGCCAAGTCTTTTACAGATCCTGCACTTTTTTGAAAAACAGATCTTCCAAACATTAAAGAAGAGAGATACTGATGACAGTGAGCTCGATCTGCTGACAATTACTACATATCCAAGGGTTTCATGGTAACTGCATACAGCAAGTGTAAGAAAAGGAAGATATTTCCAAAAGGCATTTGTGACCCTTAGGAGAGTTTGTTGATTCAAGAACAGAAAGAATATGAACAAGTGTCAATTCAGTTAAAAGTACTCAACAGGGTGTCATCTTCACCATACCTCTATCAAGACCTACAGAAGCTCATATAAAGTAGGAAGGAACACATGGAAACTTTGTTAAAAATAGAAACTCTAGTGCCACTTCCTGAAAAATACTCCATTACTAATTATGAGAGCAGCATATTCTTTCCTCAGACAGAATGAAATGGCAGCAAGTAGGACGACACGTATCAAATACAGTCTCTCTGCTGTAACACCTGCTCCTCCTCTTCAGAGCTGCTGTTATACTCCAATGAATCTCAATCTTCCTCTCAGCTTCTTTTGCTGATTCCCTAGGTCTGTGTTGTCCAAAACCTCCTCATTCTCAATAAAAATGGTTAGTTTTAAATGCTAGAGAAGAAGTTAAATTAGATCATTATCTTTCAGCCAGAGAAGGAAGGTCTTCCACTGTTCTGTCTTCCTTAACATGTATTTCTTAACTCAAATGAAATGTCTGTAATGATATCACAGTGGTAAAGAACATGAGAAAGGCCTGATTTTCTGACTTTGATGGGCTCAGGAAGATCCTATGAGCAATGTAAGAAACAGTTATGAGTACAGAGATGACCAGCAATGTACAAGAGTAGTGTTCATATCATAGAGCAGATAAACAAACATGCTGTGCTGAAGACAAAAAAGTACATGATTCAGGTATATTCAGATGCCAGGGACTAGAGAGGAGGAAGTTTGCAGCAGACAGGTGATTATATAAGACACAGACCTAGCACTAATTTATGGTAATAAACGGGACTAGAAGCATAAATCCTTGCAATAAATACAAACCAATACTTAGAAATGAGCTGACACCCTAAAGAATAGCTATTTGGATTTTCTTCCTCATGTAGCCCTAACTTAACAGGAACAGTGGGCAAAAGCTGAATAAAAAACTCCATTTGAAGAATTAAAACCAAACAAGAAAATCTACTCAATGAATATAGAAGGTATTTAAAAGTAATCTTTAAAATGATTCCCAGCCTGAAGACTGGGAATGAAGAACAAAGGCATTTAGAAGAACACAGAAAAGTCATACTTAAATTCTAAATTTTGACAGATTTTTTTTTTCTTTTTTTCTTAGTTGACCAGAGAATTGCCAGGCGCAGGATTGTAACTTCAAGAGTGACTGATACCCAACAGAACCATACTGTAGCTAAGAATGTTAAAAAAAAAAAAAAGTCTGAAGCATTTTAGCTTTTTAATGGCTCCCCCAGCTTTGCCTCAAATCAAGGAAAATGCACAGTCCAACTTAGAAATTAATTCACAGAAATAATGTTTGCTGTATATTAGAAGGCTGAAAATTTACAGAGCTACATCACATGAACTTTCCAATGCTACATAGTTTCTAGACAGGTTTTGTCATGAGGAGCAAGCCTTTGGATATGGGTTATAGGAAAGATTTAAAGAGCACCAAAACAAGCACAGGCTTTTGAGGATATACTAAGAAGTACTCTTTTGGAATAGTCAAACATTGCTGCTATTTGCTTCTTACCAATAGTGTTGGTAAGCATTGCTTACCAAGAGCTTTCAGTAAGCTTAGCAAAAAAAGAGGGAAGGATTTCAGTCTTCAGAAGAAAAAAACCCACCTACACCAAAATGGGAGTGAGTACAGAAGCACTGATGTGATCCTGAACTCCTTTCACTCCCCTGATAATCACTAATGAGGAAGAAGCCTCATGGTAATTCTCATCAGCCCATTCAGGGACTATAGAGGGACCCAAGCCTAGAAATGTTTTTTTTTCCCAGGGAGTTGGCCTTTGTGAATATCCCTTGCAGTCACGGAAGAACCACTGCCTGTCCAGAACAGGCTGCAGGAACACAGAGGTTTGAATGGTTCAAATCATTCAAGGTCTGAAACTGGTTAGTCACCTTCTACCTTCCTTTTTTAAAACTGGCTACAGAAAGAACATAAACCTCCTCATTTAACGCCACCTACACCACAGCCTCTATTTATCTTCTTTTATATTCAAATTTGAATAAATGCTTTTGAATATTATGATGCCCTTGTCAAAAATATGAAAAAGTACCTAAAAAGCCCTTTACCCCTTTTTTCTTTTTAAAAAAACTCTGAATACCACAACATATTTTTTTCTCACAAGTTTTCATCTTTGTCCTACTACAAGTCCAGAAAAATCCTGACAAAATACAGGGAGTATTGTAGAAGACTTTTAGAAATTATCTAGTATGGAAGATAACATGAAAAATAAACGAACAGCATCTGGATTTCTTGTATACAGAGCACTTTCCCCACCATAGCTGAAACAACAACATCCTTCTTTGGAAAATAAAAAAGTGTAAGCTGGCTGAAAACTCAAACTGCAAGAGAAATTAATCCATGCAGACTCGAAGTACAATAACCATTTTTCTGGTTTCTCTGTCCTGATGACACCCTCTTTTGAAGCAGGCACAAGACTTTAAAATAAGGAAAATGTGATCCCAAAAATAATTTTAGAAGAAAGGGCTACCTGTGCTGTCGTGCTCACTTGGCTTGGGAAAAAATGTGACTGGGAAATACAGAAGATCTTAAAAGATATGTAAAAAGTAAAGGCAAAAAATACCCTGAAAAGTGATAGATTATTTGTTCCTATTTAAGTGCATAATATTTGAAAAGCCATCAAATTGTGGACTTGGCTGTTAAAATGTGGTCTATGCAGTGCACAATATTCAGCACTGCAGGAGCTCTTTAAGCTGGGGTCTTCAATTTCTTCCACAGAGACTGTTAAACCACTCGCTACATTTTGGAAGCAATTCAGCTTTGATTATTTGATGAATATAATATGTTTATTTAAATATACTTTACAGGAACATCATTTTCATGAACATATTCACTGAAACCATTTTTCCTCTAATACAGTGTACTGTGGGTATGTCACTTAGCCAACATGCTTTCCTAACAATATTCATGCAGAGATAATGTGATGAAATCCTTTCAGAGGGATGGCATTACAACTATCATTCATGTTAAGCTCTTACTTTCAACAGACTTTCCAAGAAACTGAGCTATGCTTCCAATCTCCTTGCATAATACTATCTTTTTTCTAAAATGTAGGCTTTTGCCACTGATTAGTATTTTAGGTCTGATTCATTTTGTATTCTTTACTCAATCAGAAGCATTATAGTCCTTTTCTGAGGGCTGAAAACAAGCACTACAAGACAGGCCATTCACTAATTCTTCAACAAAGAAATGCTTGGCATGTAATCACTTTGACAGTTTATGACTTACAATGAAATATTTTTCATCCCAATTCAGGAGCATGTATCCTCAAAACATCAAAATTCAAGAAACCTAAGGTGGTTTTTTTTTTGTTAAAAACCTTGCATGCATAATGCTATCCCCTAGTAGCTTCTGTATGAAATTATGTTGTTCTGTCAGATGGGAGCCATAATGGCCTCATCCCTGCAGCAATCATTGTTAATATAAATCCCAAACGTATTTCTATACTGTTCCAATTTACTCCAAGATGCTATTTTCTATCTTGTCAAAATGACTGGAGATCAAAGGACCAAGATTTATACGCTCAAACCTGACAAAATCAGTATTCTAAATATATATGGCAATACAGAGTTGCTAAATCTCCTGAATCTTTTAAATTAAAAAATATTGCCCATTCTGATGAAATTGCTTACAATGACTACAAGTAAAGATGGTGGCTATTAAGTTTTATCGCAAGCACCTGAGGATCTGTTTGCATGCAGTACAAAATGTTCCTTTATTCTCCTGAATTACTGACACTGGCAAATTAAAATGAAGTGGCTACATATGGCAGAAACAATCTTCACATTTACAAATATCTTGAAATATCACTAAATCATAAAAACGAAAGCTGTGGGTTATATATTATGAATGTTGCCTAATGCATTCCCAGCTCAGTTATTTGTAACAAATTTGTGTACAATGGACAAAATTGGCCATTTATTCTACAGCAGCAGCAGCTGGTTCTGGCACTGTGTATCACAGCCAAAAAGGAAGCTACAAGTCAGGAGAGCATAATTAACCTTTAAAATGCTGGAAGGATGAAAAATCAAATGAACAACTTAAAATAAAAATATGGATTAGAAAACATTGGTATTGACAGTGTCAGTATTCCCCTCAATACTAGAACTGTTTTTAAAAACACCCTCTCTGTAGAAAAGCAGTCACTTAATGTGGATATCAAAACAATCTAGAAAATATTGTACAGTAGGAGCCATGAACCTGCATCTGATTATTTTAATGGCTCGACTGATCTTGGATGTTATGGTAAATGAGGACAGCTGCTATAGTACCTCTACTGAAATCTCATTACAATGAAGGAAAAACACCCACAAGGACCTTTCACTGTATTAGGCTACGATAAAGTATAAAAAATGGTTTATCGTGTGCTCTTAATACTTTAATTATATTTTTCAAAGCAGGTGTAGTAACCGATAGTCCTTAAATGCTAATTATCATATGCATTCATTAAACCATCATAAACCTTTCAGTTTTATGCAACAATTCAATTTTGACTAAAAAATATATTTTTAAATATCACATATTAATTCCTGTCTTCCAATAACTTCAAGATTAAAAAAAAAGAATCTTTAACGTAATATATGTAATATGAGAACTGCACTTCTCAATTTTAATGCTCATTCACTTCACTTTGGCAGTATTTCATTGATGCAGCCTCAGGCTATAGGTAATGGAACATTACTCACTATGATAGCCAGATTTCTTCTGCATGGCAGTTACAGGGCAATCTTTATGAGCCAGAAGAAGCTGTTTCAGCTGTGCCACTTCATTTCTCAGCAGGGTGACTTCATTCTAAAGGAGAAGAAAGTTATGTACTTTACCAGGCTCAAACTACACACGTTTTGAAGGTAAGCATTAAGTTTTATAGGATTTTCAGTTGTTCATTTAGGGGTAGCTGAAATACAAGAAGTTTCCATTTGGTATATATTACAAAAATGTATATGTTTCTCTTATCTTAGAAAATGTAAATATTAGCTGAAACTTGGCTAGCTTTGTTACATTAACTGGGAAATACTTGGGTTTTTTAAAAAAAAATACAACTTATGTTTTTCAGTTTGCAGATGCAGAGTCTACATATAGTCTCATTCACATGATCCAGCTACTGTGAGACTCTTCTGGAAGGTTTTGTGATGAATTCTAATCAGAGTAAACCTACATTTAGCTACACAAATTTTAACAGATGTCACAGCTGACATTAGGAAAGGGAAAATATAAAAGAAAATCCAAAAAGCCAATGCAGAATAATTTTTTAGTGACTCTATTTATATTTGGACTTCAAAAAAGAAAATCTCAGGTACTGGAAAATAATTTAGCAAATACTAGTTGATCCCCAGACTGATTTTTATTTTGGCAGCCATACATAAACATGTTCTATTAAGGAATCATTGATAATAATGACAAAATCCGGAGATGTCAGCTTGTGTCACTAAAGCAGAGTGCAATCTAAGAGACAGCACCTGCACAATCCAGCGACTGGGTTTATTTCCAGACTATGCCTTTCCACTATTGGGTGACCTTGAGCAAGGTCATTTTACTGCTTTGTGCTTCACCTTCCCCATTTGTAACCTGGAGGACAGCAATACTTACCTCCCCTGGAAAGCAGTTTGGTGTCTGGAGATAAGAAGTGCTACATAACTGCATTACATGTGACAATCCAAATTAAGAATGGTATGGCATTTCGATAGACCCATTCTTACTTTATAGAGTAGAAAAATATTTAATAATCAAATTATCTGTAATGCTTTGTGATCCTCATATCTGGACACAAGATGTGTTTTTCATGGGTTATTTTATTTTGAATATAAATATTTTCTATTAATACTTCAAGTTACTTCAAGTATAGGAACTTTTGCATATTTGTGTAATATACCACATATGTGACATAATTATTTAGTAAATGCTTATGTTTATACATTTAGTAGCAAGTTAAAGAAGAAAACCAGCAGAGGAAAATTGGATTGCATTTGAAATTATCTGCAAAAATAAACTACGAGAAAGTCAACCTATTTACCTGCAAGCAAGAAATAAAGCAATTGCAGCCAGAGATGAGATGAATTACAAGTTAAAGGATTCCAAAAGAAAACAATTCTTTCAGAACAGAACTTATTAGGTTTAATTACACAAAGTAACTAAACTATCAGACTGTTCAAAGAAAAGTTCCTTTTCTGTGTTCTCTCTCTCCATTTAGAACACAACAAATTTCAAGCCTTTATACTTGCAAAATCCTCTTAATGTCTCTTTTTCTATTCAGTCCTTTTATGGTGTAAAATACCCTTTAGAAACTTTTTAATAAAAGCAAAAGCTGGAAGATGCCAAAAATCTGACTTCACAGACTTTTATAATGTAAGAAAAATGTGATTGCAAACAAAAAGGTTTGTAACAAAAGAAAGCCAACCAAAAGCCCCACAAATTCTCTACCAGGTGGCATTACATGTCCTGAAACCTTAGGCTGCTAAGAAAGCATAGGACTCTGCCCCCAGCTCTGTCTGCCCTTAGTTCCCCATGTTATTTACTGAGGAGCCACAAATCTTGATGCCAGCAGGCAGCTGCACAGAATTGACATAGTCTGGATAGAAAAAAACACACTGATGTAGTTTTGAGACACTTGATAATCTACAGAAGCAACAATGTCCAAGACTATGAAATATAGTTCTGTTAGTTCAAAGGAACTCTGGCAATCATGAAAAGGTTTGCAGAAATTTTGTCTTCTCTCCCACATTTTAAGGAAGATTTTTATATACGAACAGCACATGTAAGTATGAAGTTGCTGTTCATCTGTGGAAGTAAAATTCTGTTTCTGAAAAATTTTTGTAAGACAGTTTATGGATCAGTGTCAGCTGTATTAAAAAATTTAAGACTGCTGCTAGCATAAATACAAAAAGCAAATACATTATCCTACAGTGAAGCAAACTTGAAAAACATGGATCAGCATTCCTATAAAAAGAGGTTGAGGTAATCTCTAGAACAATGCTAGCTGTATATTCCATAACAGGAACACTTGTGCCAACAGTACTATCTGCAATGCACACATCACTTCTGACACCAGAACAGAACTGCAACACTACAAGATGCCTGCTAGACATGCATGGGGAATGGCACAGAAAGGCAATCTATGGTTGCCATTTACATACGACCAGTAAGAACCACTTCTAACTGGTAAAGGGGGCTCTTAAAACCAATTCTTACACATATTGTAGTTAATTATCTTGCATGTGACAACAGCAAGTCTTTCCATCTCATTCAAAACACCTGAATGTGTGGTGGTCATTTAATATGTGGTTAACATGTTGAAAACATGGCTACCAAGAAACACATGAAATAAACACTTGTTAGCTGGCATGAAGAAAGATTATTTCAAGTTTTCACACTGGAAAGTTTCTCCTCATTAGTGAGACAGAGCCATGTGCAGGCATTAACATTTCTTTAAAGAAGCATGTAATATAACTCATATGCTATTGTGAATTTATATGCTCCAATGTGCTGGCATTAGAAAGCAGGTTTCTGGAGGAAAGCATACTGACTTGTACCTACACTCCGTCTTTCAAAAGATGCTTTCCTTTCTGTACTCTTATGAAGGGAGGACATCGTTTATGACATTCTTCTGTATCTGATTCTGCCTAATTCTCTCTGCACCCAAAATACAGATGTAACAGTGGGACCATGGGACCACATTAGCCCTTACTCAGCGTGGTGTGGAACAACATTTGTGACATCTATTTACTAGAAGTATTATCAGAGGCAGGTAAATGTGACTTCTGGGGATAGGGGATTGTCTGTGGCTGAGTTAAACAGCATTTTTCATGTTTATTTTTGGACAACTTCCTCTATGGGAAAGGATCTTTACTTATGAGCATACTTTCATAATTCAGCCTTCCTAAACAGCTTCTGCAGCATCAGTACAAACCATCAATTGACTGCTGCTTACTGAAAACCCACTGCGACCTCACAAGGAAGACAGGCCATTCTTCTAAAGCTTCACCTGCAAAGATTAATAAAGCAACAGGGACCAAATATAGAACCTATAATGCTCTTTGGCACCTGATTCTTCAACATGGCTCAATGGCCACTATGGACATTGTCAATACCTTCTCAATACACTAGGTAGCACCCCACACTCTGCAGGATTGTGCAAGGCACAGAGGCCACACATGGCGGTGAATACAATTTAAGATCAATAAACAAGTCAACACAATAATAGAAAACACAGTTTGCAAAAATCGAAACAGTAAATAAACTTCAAAATGTTGGAAGCATAAAAAAAACTTACACAGCAGAGCCTAATAATAAAGGCAGGCTACCTACTATATATGTTACTAGCCATGTAATAGATGGAAATTTTCCCTTAAGCAAATATTTGAAAACTACTGCTTAAAAATGAAGTTACCTTCAAACATTTAAAAGAAGAACTTGACAGAAGTTAACGTACAGAACAAAATATATACATCAACCAAGTAAATCTCTTCAAAATCCATACATACTGTTAGTGAGCTTCCAGTCTTAAAAACCTTCACACTGACATCAGAATCTCTGATATAGACATTACCAAAAAACCCAATAACAGCATTGAAAGGAGTCAAAACTGTTACATGAAGCAATGCAATGCAGTTGTTTTGGTATGAACCTGCTTTTGGAAATGTGACATCTTGGTAAATTCAGCTAAGCAGGCCACTTAGATATTAAATTAAATATGAACTACTAACCCAAACACTCAGTCTATAAAACTGCACTATGACAAAACTCCAAACTATATTTAATAGAAAATGTAATAAAAGTAAGTAATCATTGGCCTTTACTGCCCACTCTGCTGATCAGCTGTGTTAGCCTGTCAAGTTATTATTATGAAAACATAGGATTGATTAATGTTTTCACATAAAGTACAGTTTACTTATTTCTCTGACATCCAATTTTCTTTAAAAGTTACCCTGTTCTTTACAGTTAACAATTTTGCTTTTGGTAGACTGTAAGAAAATCTTTCTTGAATTCATTATTACTGAATTAGCTCTTGGAAACCTTTTGGTTATGGTACTTATGTGATTTTTTTTGTTATAAAACTTGGTATATACATGTGAAAGGCAGGTCACATGATACCAAACACTACTTTCACTAAAAAACTGAATTATGGCTGATTTTTTTCATTTTCCTTCACTTCTTTCTTTGATTATTTAAGCTACAGTGCTACATACAATTATGTAATTAATGGACTTAATTGAGGACTGTGCATTAAAGGAATATGTCTAAAGACTGAACAGGTATGAGAAGAATACAAATTTGCAAGAAATTTAACTAATGCTGGTGCACAGTATTATGATTCTTGCACACAGAAAACCATTTCACATTGTGTGCTTAGGTAGGAACTGTTTACATTTCAGGGTTTGGGATGCTGAGTATTTTTAAAGACATGAACACAAAGACAACTGATATGCTGTAGTTTTGATTATATGATAAAAAATAACCTCAACATGCCCTACTTTCCTATTGGTTAAACTGTGATGTTTTCTATACCAAACAGCACAAGAGGAGAGTTTTCAGAGGAAGATGATGATCTGTGAATTTGGCTCAGTCAACAGCTCTAATGAAGAAAATCAAGTGACACTTTTAACATATTGAAATATGTTTCGATGCATTTTCTAAATGAATGCTTCCTTTAGGAATTACATAATTTTTCCTTTCAGCAACTTTCAAAACAAAGCTTTTAGACTTTTTATTTTTAAAACAATAACTTGTGCCAATTCTTGCATGCTGCTGGAAAACATCAGGAAATGATGCTTTAACATTTAATAGTAGTTTAAACAAAAGGGGCGTGGATTGTTCTATGGGGAAAAAAGTGCATTCACATGAGAACTTTCTGAGACTGACAATCTCAGATGAGGTGGAAAAGTGATCTGCAACATACACTGGCCCTACCCTCTTACAGCACACTTTGTTTCTATAGGATTTAGGTGGTGGTGGTGAAAATTTGCCCTGCCACTGCCGTACCCATTCTGTGGACAAAACAGGCCTTCCGTATCCACTGATGCCAACCTGGCACCTTTCATGAGCACTACATTCACTTTAAAGGAAAAAAAGTGAAGTTAAAAAGAACCAAAGGAAATAAACTCAAAACTTACTCAAATAACTCAGGCTGTGATACAAATTAAGAGCAAGACATGTTCAAGGTAAAACAATTACTTTGCTCATAAGTGTTTATTCCAACACATCTTGTCATCTTAGTTTAGTATCATAGTCTGAAAGTTATTTCAAATTGAACAAAGCATAGAAGGGTATGATCCTAAAGTTTACACATCTTGAAATATGAGTATGCTCTTATCCTCTAATTTTACTGCTATATGCAACTAGTTCTGGGTTTTCAAGCCTGAGCTGAGCTACCAGTTATAAAACCATTCACATTTCAGATCTCATGCAAAGTTTTAAGTTCCACTGATCAAGCATCACTATGTAAGAACAGAAAAAACTTATTAATTTTTCCTTGAAATAAAAAGTATACCTGTAACTGGCCATTTAGTGAGCTCAGATCCTCAGCTTTTTTCTCCAATGACTGCACCCAGACTTTCCGTTTCTGTCGGCACCTGGAAGCAGCAGCTCGGTTTCTCTCCAGGAACTTTCTCCTTTTCTCATCAGGGTCTTCATTGGCAGCTCTTCTTCGCCGACCACCTGTATTTGGTGTTTGTGGCGTAGGCTGAGCTGGTGATGCCTAAAAACAACCATGACTTAACCTACAGCACTGGTATAAATAGTCATCACATCTTGAGAAAAGCATTCAGGGCATTTCTAAATACATTCAGGTTATACACTTTTTTTTTTTTTTTTGAAAGCTGTGCCCATTTAACTCTACAGCGATGTTTTTAAACTTTTGCCCATACTTACACTCATTATCATCTTACATTAACATATTACACCTAAAATAGCTTTCAAGCTACATTTAGCAGGAAATGAATTTTCTATTTTTGACTCTTCCCACACACCTAGTCACAACTAAAAGATGGCACAATTGCTTATGCCCACTACACAGAAGCTGTCTGACAAATGCTGGCAGTGCTGAGATTCCCTGATCCCTGGATCTCCAGATAGCAATTTCCTACTTGTGGATGTGTTCCCCACCACTGAATAACAATTTCCCTCAATCCACCCACATTATATGACAGTATCAAAATACTTCAAGACTTTAAATTATACGTTATACTAATTTCACAGTTGTATAGAGACCCTAGACAATGATTTAATGAAATATGGTAACAATATAATGGATCTTAAAATCATTTAAAGACATAAGATGGACAGAATGAAACTGTCCACATGACATATTCACACGTGCACCTCCACATTCAGTCTAGCACAGCAATAGTTTTTTTTTTTAAATTAAAACCCCCAAACATGTATCAATTGGCATAAATTCTAGATAGCTAATAATAATCAACACCCGGGAACTCAAATCAGTGTTTTAAGAATGAAACACTGGCTATTTTTGATTAATACTGATTGTAAAATAACTTAAATAATCAAACAGCAATTTTCATCTTGAAAATTCTGCTATGTGATATTATGAAAATATTCTTCAAAAAACCTCAAGGCAGTATGCAGGAACAGCAGCTTTAAGAAGGAGATACTTTTATGATGAGTCACGTTTTTCCCCTCTTCTGTTCCAAACATATTTGTTTAGATATATTATTTGATTTCACTGGCCATTGTAAGAATCTGAGGCTTTCATTACAGATGCAGGTCCTTCCAGTTCTGGGGCCAGGTGTATAGCTTTTATAAAATTAATATTATGCTATGAATTCTGAAAATAACTCTTCAAGATTTTTAAAAGTGTTTTGAAAACAGCTTCCAAGAGGTTTTTAGAAATAGAACAGCTGCAATCCTCCAGGATTCACCAGGAAGTGTATCTTTCCTCCAGCAGCACTCCCACTTCCAGTCTGACTCAGAGGTTTTGCCTTTTACTCCTCTGCTCTGATCTATTATCCCAAAAGGACAACACACCACACCTAAAACCAGAGCTCCCCTTCAGAACCTGAGATGACGAAGTACACTTAAGGACACAGCTGAAACTCTTCCTGTGGCAGGAAAGATCCTTCAAGCAAATTAACACAAGCATGACACTTGATGCAATAAAAAGATTATTAAGTATATTTACGATATAAAATATAATAAACATACAACAGATGCAACAGGAGCACAAAATAAAAGCACTTATTTTTTTCAAATATATATACTGGCCAGCTGTAAAAATCTCAGCTACCACAGAATCTTCTATCAATGAACTCCAGAAATCAGGACTTAGTGCTAAATTTGAGCAGATAGATACCACCTGTTTTGAAATCATCATCTTGGATAATAGATTCTAGATGCATTTAAGAACATGCAAGACCTGGAAATATTTTACATGCTACAGAACTATTGACTAAAAGAGGAATCTGTTAACATCTATTTTACAAACCAAGAGTATAGAAAAAATATATTTATTTGCAACATAACAGGAGGGGGTAGGAGGCACATGTCACTCTTGTCATACCGGTGTTTCAGTTGTTGAAGTTGCAGGCTGTTGTAGTGACTGTGGTCGTGGTTCCTCTGACTGAGTCCTAACCAACCCACTTGGATGTCCCTTGGCAGTATCTCCATTTGTTACCTGAGGGTGCTGCTGGGTCAAGGCTGCTTTCAATCTCTGAAAGCAGAAAATACATAAGAAAAAGAAAATAAATATTCTATCATTCTAATTTGAATGATTAATCATTTATATTAGCAGTTACTTCCTTTTTGGAAACAGGAACTCCAACTCTTAAAAAGCTGTTTCTTTTTTACGGGCTTTCAACAGTGACCTAGGCATGTACCTACAAATAGGTGGCAAGTTTCTGCAAACATGACAATAGCAATGAGGCTTACCTAAGATCCCAGAAAGGGAAGGAAGGTAAACTGCAGGGAGAAGTAAACAGAAAGCCTCATCTGTGGTGAACTGTGCCCACAAACAGAGGAGTGGAAGGCCATAAATGGTTGCTGAAACTGGTAGTACACAGGGGTACCAGAAGAGTAACAACACGTGACGGAATTTAGGTAACAACCAAAACATAAGCATCTTTCCATTTAAAAAATCCTAGTATTCCCTATCTCTACCCATTTTTAAATAGCTTGTTATGCCTCCACTAATTCATAGTCTACAAATACTCACCTCTGCAATCCTTCCAATGGGTAATTAGACAAAAGCCAAGATCTTTGCTGAAACATCTTAATAATGTACAAAATACTAAGAAACTTCAGATTTTATGTAAAGATTATTTATGTAGAAATATGCAAGGTAACTACTACAGCATGCCACTTTGCAGTAAAAAACTGCTAAAAGGTTTGATGTTCCTCCTTTATTGCACACAGCCACTACAAAAAACAGTAATGTGGAAGTTCAGCTGTTCATTATACACCCAAGAGTTACTGACAACCTGACGGATGATTTTAAAACATTTTGTTGACCGCCTCTTGAAAAATATTTCATTCAATGTTTGCTGAAACCTATTAAAACTGTAATACAATACATTCTATTTAAAACAATTTCTTAATCTTAAGTGATGAAGTGTCCAGTTTCAGTAGATACAACTGCCTGTAATTCCAGATTCTTTCTAAAAATTTCATGAATATTGTATAATTTAACATGAATTTTTCAGTTTTATTGAAGAATGTACCTTATGGTGTTAGAAAATGTTTTTCTACTGAGCACTGGATTTTTAAAGAATCCAATACAAGTTTAAGAAAAGATTAATGAATTAAACCTGACAGTTTGTGGGAATTCTTTTAACTTGTATCATTATATTTTGTAATATGAACAAAGTGTCACACACATACTAATATTAATAGAATGTCTTAAGAGTGCCAGAGAGAGGCAGCATTTGGCCAGCACAGAATAAACAGAAAACTTTGCACCTATTTATGTAGATGTTCTCTATAAACTGCAGTATCCATTGTCTCTCAACAATTAAGTCACTGGAATATAGCAGCAGCTCTCTCCTACCTTCCATGATGACAGGCTTTCCTAGATCCTATGCTGCAATTGAAACAACAGATTGCAGATTACCTCTGTCAGAACTGCAAAAAATCTTCACGTCTGAAATACGGCAACTTACAGTCAACTACATGGATGTGATAGCACATAACCACCACCAGGTGGGTAGGGGGTCCTAACTGAGGACTACAAAGAGAAAGAAACTCCAACATTCCTCTCCTGGCTTGCTATTAAGGAATCTTTAGCCAGCGATTTCTGTAGTAAGTCTATTCTGTAGTGATTGCTCTGGATTGAATTGACAGCACATTAAACCAGATAGGAACCATTCAAGTGCACATGAAAATTGGGAGCTAATCAAGTCCCGTTTCTCACCTCATTTATTGTATCAACTTCTTAAGTTTCCCAGAATGAAGGAGACACTTCAGAAAAGTACACAAATCAAATTTACTGATCTGTTTTCCAAGTGCTCAACTTCAACAACAAAAAATTTATGATAGCTGCAATCATTAGGGCAGATGACAAAAATTTTTAAGATAAACATGTCCATAATTTTTAGTGTATATACAGCACTCTGAAAGGCCTTAGGTACTTAACACTTTAATTAAACTCAATAATTGACTTGTACCTTCCTAATCCTCCTTGGAGAAACAAGCTAACAAAAAAATTTCAGTCCCTGTCTCCAGCACACCTAAGTGTTCTCTAACTGTCTAACTACAATTACTAAAACCAAACTCTATGATGTACCTGCCAAGAACTGCAAAGTTGATGATTCCTCTCTTTCTCTTTAACTAATCCTGGTCTCTAAATTGTAAAATTTTCTACAAAACCACCAGGACTACCAGGGAAACACATCACCTCCAAGTCAGTTTTTAAAAAGTATTCTTTAAAGAAAGTAGCAACACCAATATGTATTTAACACCAATATGACAACGTCCTTCCTATATGTTAATAACTTAAGATTTTTCACAATGCATTTCCATTTATGAATTGAATTACTTCACAAGTATTTATCAGAAGTTGCTGTTAGGCAGGACATGACAAATTTTCATCAGTCCTAATCAAGAGAGTAGTGACAGTACAAATCAGTTAAAGGATACACTCTCTTTCATTTCAAGCTGTCATACCAGGAGGGTTTTAAAAGTTACCATCTAAAAATTATGTACACTGGGTTTGCATGGCAAGGTTTTGTGCAGGGGTGAGGAGGCAGGGGTGGCTCCTGTGAGCAGCTGCCAGAAGTTCCTTCCTTGTCTGACAGAGCCAATGGCAACTGGCTCCAGGACAGACCTCCAAGGAGAGTTGGAAGGAGCTAGGTCTGTTCAGCCTTGAGAAGAGATGTCTGAGAGGGGACCTCAGCAGTGCCTAGGAGTATCTGAAGGTGGTAGCTGAAGTCAAGAGACTGGAGCCAGGCCCTGCTCAGTGGCGCCAAGCAACAGGACAAGAGGCAATGGGCAGGAACTGATTTACAGAAGTTCCACCTGAACATGAGGGAGAACTTTACTGTGCAGTGACCAAGCACTGGAACAGAATACCCAGAGAGGATGTGAGGCTTCCCTCACTGGAGATAGGCAAGAACTCTCTGGATGCAATCCTGTGCCATGTGCTCTAGGATGGCCCAGGGGGGTTGGACCAGACGACCACTGTGGTCCCTTCCAACCTGACCCGTTCTGTAGCCTTGAAGAGTGAGAGGAGTTCTCCCCAGCAGAGGAAGGAGTGGCAGAGATGTCTGAGGAACTGACCACAACCATCATTTCCCCCTCCTCCTGTGCTGCTGAGGGGCAGGAGGTAGAGAAGAGTTAAGCCCAGGAAGAAAGCAGGGGAAGGTGTTTTAAGTTTTGGGTGTATTATCCTACTCAGATGTGATTGGAAATAAATGAAACTGGTTTCCCTCAGAGGTCTCTGTTTTGCCCATGATGGTAATTAATGAGTTTGCACTGAGATGTGCAAACAAAGTTGGACTTAACTTTACTTACTGTAATGCTAACATTTAAACATTATATACTGTAAATTCATAAGAAAAAAAACTTCTTTTGAAAATTACATTGTTAAATGTAATGTATTATGAAAATAGGAATAGAAAAGAATTAGATTTGATTTCCTATTACAAAGTTTAAAAGTTGAAATTAAAGTAGTTAGGATTAAATTACCCACAAATGCAGACATCATGAAAATCTGAGGAATATTTACAGATTTTCACAAGGAGATTTCCAGCTCCTGTGTTTAACAGGTTTCATATTTTAAAAGGTAATGCTGGAGTAAAATACTATATGGATGTTGTGCTTCTTGTGAGTAGGGAGATAGTTACCCCAAATTCAGTGAGAATCTCATTTTTAACAATCAAGAATATAGAAACATATATTAGAATAAATGACTAAAAGCATTTTTATGTGGGGAAACCTGATGACAACCAAGGTTTATTGATATTATTTGCTTATAGGCAAACTAAAAGTGGTATTTTCAGATAGGTTAATAGCTTTTAAAATCTTGATTAGCAAGGTTTTATCATTCATGTATATCCTTGAAAACAAATCCTCACCACATCTGTCAAAATTTGGTAGGACTAGATCATTCCATCAAGAGCTCACAGAAACAAGATAATATACTCCAGAAACAATTTGTGAAAAATTCAGATCCATATTTCATATCTGCCACAAAAGCTCATCAGAGTAATAACCCTCCTTCTCCTGGGTGTTATCCTACCATCTGCTCCTCTATTACTTATCTTTATTTTGCAACTAATTAACAGCATAATCTTCTAAATTCAGCAAGTTAATTATCATTATTGTGGTCTTTGCAGCATCATCAGTCCTTATGAAGTCTTGTCTCTCCACCCCCAGAGAACATATGAAAATGAAGTAGGTTGTGAGAGGGTCTGTTTCTTTAGAGTAGGCTCATTAGGTGTTTGCTGATTAGCTCGGCATGCAGAGAGACAGGTCAGAAGAATTCTGCTGAACACAAGGTCCCATGCCGGGCTCCAGCAAGTTAATGTCGGTTTCTGAACATTTGCCAAGCTGCCCTCTGTCACTTCTCAGTAGAAACCTCCTGCCGAAAGTCTCCTGGCTGCCTACTGAGTGCAAGGTATTTCTCAGATTGTGACAAAAAGTTTTGTACGGGAAGGAGGAGACCGAGGGAAGCATTCCATATTAAAGGAATTTTGAAATTCTTCAGAAACTTCTGCAATCCATGCTGAAGAGTCTGAACACTAAGTTTGCACCCACAAGCTGAACACTCAAGAAGGATGTTTTACAGCTGCAGCTCAGGGCTCATATTTCACACGCGGAAAGCATACAATTACAGATCTTCTTATAAGAATATCAGAAGCAATTCTACAGTATTTAGAATCATGCATCCTTATCTTAGTGAGGAAGTTTTTTTGGGGTTTTGAGTTTTCTGGGTTTTTTAAAAAGAGAGTTATTACATCTACTTCTAAGCCTCTCTAAAATACCACAAAACTGACATACATGTGATTTTACTTAAGTATGTGAAAGTTAGTTTCTTTAGCATACCAATGAACATGGAATCATGTCAGAAAAACTGACAATTTATATTAAGTGTGCCGCAGAAATCTCAAACTCATTTTCACTCCTACTGACTGTCATTCTCAGTATAAGATGTAAGGATTTTTTCAAAATAATAGCAGTAAAAGACAAGCTTCTGTCTGAATAAAATCTCTAGTCATTTTTTACTTCAGTTCTATAAGCAGTAGAGAAAAAGGATCCAAGAATATTCAAAACTATAGTAACAGTGAATGGACAGCTGTGAATGGACTGGCTCTGTTCATGACAATACATTCAATATTGGGGCAATAAAATTAAAATGCAATCTGATTTCATGCAATTCTTCCACAGCACTGAAACACATAAAGCACTGAACACGTTACTATGGTGAAGGAGACCCTAAGATTGTACTTAATGCACTCTTTCACTTAATGTCAACTGTTTCAGTCAAAAGCCTCTTGCACTAATGTCACCAATCATAAGGATTTGGCTCACTGCACAGCCAATTTAAAATTTTTTGTCTGTCATCACTTTTATGTATCCCTTTTCTTGACTATTTTTTCCTCCCAGTTAGTAGTCCTCGCAGTTGGTATACATTTTTCTATCTGCTATTTCACCCAGAGAACCCTGTTCTCACATACAATTGTGGCTCTATGGAATTCACAAAATCATTTAATGTCAGGCAACTTGAGCAGTAACCAGAGAAAAGACCATGTCTGCAATGACTGAACAGAGTTCTAGAGGTTCTATCTCAGTAACTCACTTCACATCAATAGCCAAAAGTGCCATGCTGAAGGAGTTTGACACTTCAGACTGAAAACTTTATCAAACACAGAAATAAAGACACAGTTTTGATTATTATGCATTGAACCTGGACACCCTAATATAAAATCCTTTCAAATGCTGTAGGAGAGAGCTTCTCTTTACAAAGGGAAAAAGTCTCCAAAAGCTGTCCATAGCAAGAAAAAATTCTCCAAAAGCAGTCCATAGGAGGAAAAAATTCTCAGCAAGTATCTTAGTTCCTTTATCCTTAAAGGGTTTTACAACTTGTAGGACAGCAGAAGAAAAATTTTAACTATGCCATAATAAGGTATCCTATGTCCATTACCAAAGACGTCTCCTGCCAGTTAAGTTTTAGATTTTAGAAACAAAAATATCAATTTGTTTTACTAAGGTTCCTGCATAATCTTATAAAGAAGAAATAATTTTCTTCTTTGTACAATTTGACAACTTGTTAGGAAACAACAGGTATTCATCAAAATGAAAATGTGTTGTTTTAATGTTAATAAAAAAATAGAAATGACGTTTTCTAAATTCATATTTAAATAATTAAATTTCAGATTATTAGGAAATAATGGCACTACAATCTCTAATTTGACTTTCATCTAATTGCTTCTCACATTCACTTAAAAAATATCTACACAACAGTAGCCTTTTTTAAGCAAGTAAGAGTGAAATGAATGATTGCAATGAGGAATGAAAACAGAGCACAAAGTTCTTATTATAAAACTCTAAAATGTGTTAGCTCCTTGAAATACGCTGAAATAGCCTCTGCAACGAAAGGCACAAAGCACAAAAGGAAGTGCCTGGTTTGTGCCCTGGTTTGTGCCAGGTATTTCATCTAAACAAAAAGTTGTACCTTCTACACAGGACAGCTCTAGATCTGACAACAATTCACCAACTTGGTGTTATTTCATGTTGAAGTTACTCCAACCTGTTCTTCAGGAATTTTACTCAACCTCAGAAGTTATTAGATCTGTGTCAGCTTAGAATATCTTGAAATAGTATTGTGGTATGAGAGTAGAAAGTGCAAAACACCATCAGTGTAAGTAGTCTTCCAATACAGAGAGGTTCAAAAAACAACAGCCAAGAGCAGATATGATAAAACCCTTTGGAGATACAAATAAACCATGTTAACTTTCCAAACTCTGCATCCCATACAGCACCGCACTTAAATACCCAAGGAAGTTAGGGAAGTTAATTAGGAATCTATTCCAGCATGTTTTTTGTATTTGCTACATATTCTATTCTTACATTTTATAATGCAATATGAAAAAATCCATGAGATTGCAAGGTCCATCTATAAAGAACAACAAAAACTTTCCTCAAATAATAAGTAACAAATAAAACTAAGTAACAGCCAAAAAAGTTCCAAATACTTATTCTCCTGGTCATGTTGTGAAGGGAACATCATAGCTTCACCCCTTCATCTGGCTTTTTGTCCAAAAGACACTAAAAATACTATACCGATAGACTTCATAGGTTCATAAAACTGTTTAGGCTGTAAAAGACCTTTAAGACCGAGTCCAACCATTAACCCAGAACTGCCCATTCCACCATGAAACCACAGCCCTAAGTGTCACATCTCCACATTGTTTTAAACACCTCCAGGGATGGTGACTTCACCACTTCCCTGGGCAGCCTGTTCTGATACTTGACAACCCATTCTGAGAAGAAATTTTTCCTAATATCCAATCGAAACCTCCCCTGGTGCAACTTGAGACTGTTTCCTCTCATTCTGTCAGTTGTTACTTAAAAGAGGCAGAGTCCCACCCGGCTACACCTTCCTTTGAGGTTAGCTATAGAGAGCAAGAAGGTCTCTTTTTCTCCAGGCCAAACAGCCCCAGCTCCCTCAGCTGCTCCTCACAGGACTTTCTCTCTAGATCATTCACCTGCTCCACTGCCCTTCTCTGGACATACTCCAGCACTTTGATGTCTGTCTTCCAGCGAGGGACCCAAAACTGAACATGGGACTTGAGGTGTGTCCTCACTAGTGCTGAGTACAGAGGAAAAATCACTGCCCTGGTCCTTTTGGCCAATCTTGCTGACTCTGATACAAGTCAGGATCCCATTGGCTTTCTTGGCCACCTGGGCAATGCTGGCTCTCATTAAGCTGGCTCCTGACCAGCACCCCCAGATTCCTTTCCGACGAGCAACTTCCCAGCCATCCTGCCCCCAGCCTGGAGCACTGCCCAGGGTTGTTGTGACCCAAATGCAGGACCTGGCACTTGGCCTTGGAGAACCTCATACAAATGGTCTCAGCCCATTGATCCAGCCTGTCCAGATCACTCTGCAGAGCCTTCCTACCTTCCTGCAGACCAACACTTGCCCAACTTGGTGCCATCTGCAAATTGGCTGAGGGAGCACCCCATCCCCTTGTCAGGGGAATCTGACAGCAGAGTATATCTGTCTAAGCCACAAGCAGTTTCCCCAGGAGAACGCTGTGGCAAACAGCGTCAAAGGCTTTAGTAAAGTCCATGCAGACAGTACTGACAGCGTTTTCCTCATCCACTAAGTAGGTCACCTTGTCACAGAAGCCAAGCAAGTCAGTCAGGCAGTCTGCCTGTCATAGATCCATGCTGGCTGGATCTGATCCTGGTTGTTCTGCGTGTGCTATGACGATCATCTGCTCCATAACATTCCTCAGCACAGAGGTCAAGCTGACAGACCTGCAGCTCACTGGATCCTCCTTCCAGCCCTTCCTGAAGGTGAGCATCACATTTACTAACATCCAGTCATTGCCCCAGTTGGCCAGGACTGCTGGTAAATGATTGAAAGGGGTTTTGCTGAGCTTTTTCCCCAGCTCCCTCAATACCCTTGGGATCCCATCCAGCCCCACAATCTCATCTGTGTTCCAGTGCTGTAGCAGGCTGGATTACAGAGGCTTTGCTCTCCTCCACATGCCTGTCTTCCAGCTCAAGGGGCTGGGGACCCAGAGATGAACTAGTCTTACTATGAAAGACTGAAGCAAAGAGGGCATCAGGTACTTCTGCCTTTTCCTCATCCTTTGTCATTATGTTTCCCCCCATATGCAATAAAGGATGGAGATTCTCCTTGGACCTCCTTTTGTTGCTGATGTACTTACAGAAATATATGTAGTTGTCTTTTACAGCAGTAACCAGATTAAGTTTTAGCTACGCTTTGGCTCTGCATAACTTCACAATATCCATGCAGTCCTCCGGAGTTGCTGCCCCTCTTTCCACACGTCACACACTTTCCTTTTTTTCCTGTGTTCCAGCCAAAGCTCTCTGCTCAGCCAGGCCAGCCTTTGCTGCTGGCTCATCTTTCAGCACACGGGGACAGCCTGCTCCTGCACCTTTAAGATTTACTTCTTAAAGGATGTCCTGGACTCCTCTGCCCTTCAGAACTGCCTCCCAACATGAAGAAATGTGGCCATGGTAGGCAAAAGGACACAGGACATGTTCCCAGTGTTCTACTAACTTAACCATACTAATAAATCCACAAATTGCAGTATACCATTAATACATGAAACACACACTGTTCATTTATTAAATTTCAGTGTAATAGCTTATAGTTCAACATTTAATGTTGAACTATTAATGAAATTAAAAGTGAGCTGTAAAACTAAATGCTGTCTTCTGTTGGCTTAACCAGGAATACAAGTGAAAAATAAACCTGGTTAGCAGACCCTCAGAGAATTTAGTATGCAGCAACCAAAGTTATTTTAAAGAGAGACATGAAAAGAAAGGGTTTGGTATCACAAAGATTTAAATTTTAAAAATTAAATGGAACTTTGCAGTTAATAAACCATCACATATCTGCCAACAATGCATCCCATGGCACAGTGATTTAGTCTTACTCTTGAAGGTTTTTCTACATAAACATTAAGTTTCTCATTAAATTGCTTTTACTGTCAGAGGGATAAGAAATTAAGTTTTTTATTTTTGTGAATAGGCACTATATAAAAGTAAATGGGCGTAAGAAATATACATAATTCTGATATTCTTGGATTCTGTTCATGCTTCATATTAAGCATCAAGGAAAGAGGAAATACTGCAAATACTCTTTTTACAGTCTCACTTAAAAAAAAAGATAAGCAATCACTGAAGTGCATATATTAGCTAACTTGTAACGAGAAGGCTAATGAGACTGTTAAATTTTAAGTCAAATGATCTTTGTTTTCCTTTGCATTTGAGTGATTGCTTCTTCCAATGTGAGATCAAAGTCTCCACCACATACATATATTTTCCTTCTGCCTTTAAATCATTCTAAGAGCAAATCACTCAGTAATACACTTAAAAACCTAATTTCTTGCCCAAAATTTATTTTGAACCAATTATTCCTGGATTTCAAGCAGAATTCAGAGCATGAGTCTCCTGACTCTAAAACATGTTCAGTTTCTGAGAAAACAGTTCTTGTTTTCAGTTTACATTCTTCTCTCTGGATTTAAGGTAAACTAATTTCATAAGAGCTGGTTACATTTAAATATTTTCTAAGGTCTTAAAAGATTCCTTTTCCCATTCCTAGGGGGGGCAAGGATGCACAGAAACAGACCTTCTGCCCTTGTGTCCTTCTCTATACTATTTCAAAAGTCATCGTGTTCAACAGGGCAGGACAATGAAGGAAGACCTGCCAGCATCAGGCAGAGGCAGTGCCACCTGATGAGTGACCACCTCTCCACAGCAGTCTCAGTATCTGGTGAATGTGGTGTAGGTTGCTCACTCTACTGGAATCCTGTCACTCCAGAAAACAGACTCACTGTTATTCATACTGTGGCTTGAGAAAACAGGTAAGGAGAGAAAGCCCACAGGTCTAGATCAAGAGAAATGATGTATCTAAGAATGTTAAGGGCATCCTCACACTTAACAATATCAATGTATAAAAATATATTTTATCTAGCAGGTGTTCCTGATTCTCTTTTAGCACAAAGTAAGAGCTGAAGAAAGAGGAACACTATTTCACAGGATAGATACTGTTTATGGAGGTATCTTGTAAATATATAAATGGGTTACTTATTGTTTAATAATAGATTTTCTATTCTTTTAGAACAGTTGGAACAAATTAGACAGAAAAAAAGAGAAGCAACTGCCTAAGGTTGCATAAAATTTATCAATAAATTGATTAATTCAAACTACCACCATGAATGATCACTAATATTCAGTAAAAAGAATAGCCCCCGCTAAACAAACCAAACCAATTTTTTGCTTGTTTTAAACATTTTCCAAATAATCCTCAACCCCTGCCCAACACATCAGAAACAACCTCCACAGTTGTTGAACTGTGAACAAACACAGAGCAGTTTGTTAACTGTATCAGTACTACATATCTAATTGCAAAACTCTTGCCAAATGGACTCTATTCAGTTGAGATGCTGAAAACATTTTTAAAAACTACATTTTTCTTTCCTAGCTTTAAGAAATATCATTCCTTTGGGAGGAAACATTCTGCTTCTCTGAAGGAAATGCTCACTCTTAACATGTTACTAATCTCGTCTGTCTCCCAGCTAGCATTTCTGATCCTCTGATACAAGAAGCAAGAAGGAGTTTAGTAAGAAATCTAATTTATTTAAAAGAGTAACTAAAAATAAGATCAAAATGGCCATTAAGAACAGAACTAACATAGGCTGGAATTGTAAAGAACTGTAAAATAAATGCAGCTGTTATTTTTCTGTTTTTCTTAAATTTGTACTTGCAGAATTTAGACTAACAAAAGAAAACTAAAGCTGTTTTAAAAAGCAATAGAATTTAATTAATTTCTCAAGTTATTCTTCTTGAGGAATAATGGAGTTTTTCACTTACCAATTTAGCCTCAGACTGCACTGGCTGTGGGGAGGAAGGCCCTGGGATTCCTGGGATACTAGGCACCATGGTGACAGGTCTAACAAGCTGACCAGATAAAGTATAAAAATGAAGAAAACCTGAGTATGTTATCATAATAGAGAGCATTTGACAGCACTACCCTCTGAAGCCAAAACAGCTATCAAGGTGCTTAAAACTAAGTTCTATGCTGCACTTATGCAAATCTGCTCCACTTTCAAATTAATATAGCATCATGCTTACTTACTGGAACTGCAGCAGGGACATGCACATTAGAATTTGTGATAGATGCAGGAATAGCAACAGGCATGGTTTGTCCATTAGGAAGATGTAACAGCAGAGGAAAAGGACCTGGAACTGGACTGAAAAAGGAATGAACTATATAAAAGAAAACTTATCCAGAGAAGAGAACAAGTTTACACATTATTTTAAATTGGTTTGTTTCTTTACGGGTGTAATGTAATATTTATTTGGAGATCAAAAACATGAACTTAGTGATGTGAAGAACATGGCATTATACCTCACAGGTAGTGAAAGTCCAATGTTTCATGTGTAGTAAAGCACCACATTACACCAAAGCATCTCAAATTCATGTATTAACTGTAGAAACAGTAACTGAAAGTAAACAAGATTTTCAAATTCTGCAATAAAACATTTTACTAAGATTTATGTAACTTACACTATTGGTCTGTTAGATGATGGAGCTTGGGTGATAACAGTACTAGAAGTTGGTGATGGTATTGCCTGCTGAATAATAACACTTGAGTCAGAACTCGTAAGCAGTACATTAGGAACCTGTAGTGATGCTGGACGAACTATTGTTGATGTAGGCTGTGCAGTCTGCTGCAGTGACACTTCCTGAGGAAAAATAAAGCTCCATCAGTTTGTAAAATACAATTACAGACCACTAATTCCAACTGTTAAATGAACACAGTTTGATGAAACAAATCAGAATTTCTGTAACATTATGCAAAGAAAATCAGTTATACAATTAAAAACATTAAAAAAAACCCCTCTGGATCAATCATTTAAACCACCAAAGTAAAATTGTTTCAACAACAGTGATTTTAGTTTTATGACAAACCTGGCTCAATTTATGCTAAGGCTACTATTATTTCTTATTACTTCTAATTCAGTTTTGATCAGATTTTAATTTTTTTCCCCAAGAAACCCATGGTACTATCAGCACCATCATGTTTACCCACACTCCGAATAAAGAAAATGTTTTATGGTGTCCTTATGTACATTTCAGTTTCAGTCCATTGTTCTGGATTTAAACAAGAGAAACAAGAGGTTTATGGTTCAGTAAAAATAACAGCAACAAAAAAATTTTTAAGCCTTTATCTGTAGCTCTCTAACTAGAGTGATAAAAGTACTTGGAGTGTTATTTTCAGAGCTCTGCAAAATATATCCTGACACAGAAAAAATTATTTGAGCACAGAAATTAAAATTTCTTAGGAACAAATAAAGAGTAGGCAGAAATTACTACAGCTCTTAGCTTAGCAATCAGGTGAAGTACATTATGAATTGAATCCTGTACCTGTATTTGCTGTTTCTGAAAACCCAGAAAGGCCTTACTGTAACCAATGCCTTCCTTCTCTGGAAACCCTTGATATTGTCAGACTTCAAATTTACCTTCAGAAAGGCTTTTTTCCAAGTTATTCTTTTGACAATGGCTACTGCAATCAATGACACATAAAATCACATTCTTAAGACCAGCAAACTTTAGTTGCTCTGCTCGTAAAATGTAATTCAAAGAGAACATGTCTATACCTGTGTCATACAGACTGCACAGACTATTATTTCCTTCAAATGGAGCTTAAGTTTTGAAAATTCACCCACAAAGCTTTAAGTAGTAAAGTCTGAGCTCTCTTAGCAGATTGTTTCCCTTTTTATATATTAATGCATAAATTTGTGTGATCCTCTAAGCAATTCATAGAACTGTAAGTTTGCTGGGAAACTGTGAGCTTTACAAAAGACAAGACTTTAGATGAAGAAATTTTCTACCTCCAAAAGGCCAAAGGCTACATTTGTCATCAGGGAGCACTAGTTCATTCAGGCTTTTTCCCAAGGGACCTAAAAGACTATTTACAGTGAATGAGTTTTTGGAGAGTAACAGTGAGCTGTGCTCAGGAAAGTGAAATTGTTTTATTATCTATCTGGGGTATAGTATCTGAACACTGCACTTAGCATTACAGATGAGCACTACAGTAAAATGAAGACAACCAGTATAGAATTGTGGAAACAGAAAGAAAAAAAAGCCCAATGCATATTCTTAGGACAGGATTAAACACTTCTTTGCAAATAAGGATTTTGGTATAACAGCTTACTGATCTTATTCAAGAGTCACAGGGAAAACATAAATGAGACCAAACTGCTTGACTGTGGGAAATTCAGAATTCAGAACACCAGCTGAATCTGTATGCTAGCATGAATAAGCTGCACAATTCAGGCAACATTCAAAGTCATGATGGTTCTTAGATGTAAACAAAGACTGCAGGATTATATATACACTTGATAAAGAATGGCCCCTTGGAAGGACTTTTACAGAATCACAGACTGCTTGGAGCTGGAAGTGACCTTTAGAGACCATTCCAGTCCACTCCCTCTGCCTTGCTAGGAACATCTTTCACTAGATCAGGTTGCTCTGAGGCCCAACCAGCCTGACTCTGAGCACCTTGTCTACAAGTCACTGGCATGTCAGTACCACCTCCTACCTCTGAGTGAGCAGCTGGGATTGGTCTCCCAATGGTTGCTGCAACCATGAACCAAGTACAAGTGAGCAAGTCACTTAGGACATTCTGTGAATACTTCTTTGCTGCTCTTAACAGGAGCTTAATTAATGCATGTTCTAATAAATACTGACTGTAAAACTGGGTCTCTCCCTGGCTTGAACCCCTATTAGGAAAAATCTGAAATTTCTAGACACGGTGTTCTGTGGAAATTGTATTTCAGCAATAGTCAAAGATTAACATACAAAATTCTGAAATAAATCTAAAATTCTGAAAACGGAAACCTCACACACAATTATTTGTGTTATTAAAGATGGCACATATGCTTTGTTTACAAGATCATTTCTGATCTTCAGCCATTAAAAAAAGCACATGTTTGCTCATGAGTGTGTTTACACAACTGAAAAAGTATTTTCAACATCCATTTTACACTGACTTGCTCTTTGCTACACTGAAAAATGCATCGAGTTGCTGGTTACTGCAACAACATGGCAAAAACATACGCTGCAGATTTAAGAAGTATGGCTTTAAAGGAAACTGACATTCCCAGAGCGTATATAAACAACACCATAGGCCCACCAGTCTGATGGAAGATTCTAATTGGTCACCAATGCATTCCACTGATAAAGTATAAATTTTGTCTGGATTAAAATACTTCGTAAATATATTCTGCTAAAGAACAGGAAAAATACAGTCGAATTTGCAATCATAAGATTAAGTAAAAGGACCTTATCTTTACCTACCTCTCCTTACAGGACAGAAATTTAAGCCTACCCAAAAGTACTAGACTTACCTAAAAGGACTTCTCCAACTCATATATTCTCGAAACTAAAACCCACTGAATTGGAAATTACAGAACAGGATAGTTACTTTAAGTGTTCCCAGACGTGCATATTCACAAGTATTTTCTATCCAAAAGCAAACTTCATGCAGTAACTTTCTAATGCTATCAAAAATACACAATTCTTTATACAGAAATAATACTGTATTTGATTATTACTGTAAAAAAACAACTAGTTTAAAAGTAATTAAATTAGGCAATTAGCTACTTGGCAACAACTAAGCAACTGCACGAACTCTGTTGAGGGTCACCCCTTAGAAAGTACTGTTAAAAACAACTATAATGTTTGAAAGCTCTTACAATTATTTTGAGACTTAAAGACTTTATATACTTCTAATGATACCTTGGTCTATTCAAAGCAGAGTATCAACTCTTACTAAAGCCTAATAGAACTCATGGAACTCTCACTAAATTCTCAGAAAAGAATTAATCATACTTATTTTTAAGAGACTCCACAAATTCTTTTGACAACTACAAGGAAAATTAGAACTGCCTTGCACATACATTAATAGGGTGTAATCACTAAAGGCTACTAAAATATATGCAGCCAACTAAATGGTTACAGTGGCATATATATTTCAAAAACAGCTATGCCCTGAAAAAAACCCTTCTTTTCTTCACTACATCTGTAGAAGGAGAATACAAAAATCTAACTGCGCAACACTCTGCTCACATTTCTCAACTTCTGCAGGTCATATTCAGCTGTACACTCCAAGCAGCACCCTCAGCCCTGCTCAGCCTGTCTCTACAGCCAGATATCAGAACAGCATGGAGCAGCAGCACCGTTACAGTGACACACCAGAATTACATCATCACTGAGACAAGTTTATAAATACTGCCAAGCATTGAGATATAATTTTCACTTGGAATGATGCTAATGAGATACTGAACCACAATTGTATGAAGACAGTAATATTATCTTCTGCCAAAATTACATTACTTGGAATAAGTATTTGCAGCAAAAAAATAACCTAACCTGTGAAATAAAGAAGACTTAAGATTTGGACTATGATTCACTTAATCCAAGCAGCTCTTAACATATATTCCTTTAAAATACTTGTACTATTTTTGAGACTGCATTGAGATTGCTTTGATTACCCATGATTACTCATCCTTGCTAACTAATGAAACTCAAAAAACCTTAGTAAGGACAAATCTGAATTGAAACTCTTCAACTTCTGTCACACGCTTAAGGTTGTTCTTACATCAGTTCCTCTGGCAGTATGAAAGAAAGAGTTGAAACCAGAGAGGTTCAGACTGGATCCAAAGAGAACCATTTTGCCCACAGGAACAGCCTGGTAGGGGAGCAGGTGGCACTGAGGCTGTGCAGCCTCTCTCCCACAGAGGCTTCAGGACCAGGCTGTGCAAAGAGTTGAGTAACTTGGTCTGATCTCAGAAGTAACCCTGGCTTTGAGTAGAAAGTTGGACCAGGAAATCCTGCAGTCCTTTCCATCCTGAATTACCTGTGATCCTAGAAAGTCCTGCTGATCTCTAGGAGTAAGCTAAGCCCCTCATACACAGACTGCCCACTGAAGATGCAATCTCAGTGCTTTATTATGTTTGCTCCTAACATTTTTATTTACTGAAGACTAGAAATAATTAATTCACTAATTTAGCTTCATTTTCTGTACTTCAAGAGAACTCCACAAGATGAAAACACTGCAAGTCACATACTGAAGTGATCATTACTAATGATGATGCATAAACAAGAATGAAGAGCCCTTTCATTTTTCTAAGATAGCATAAATCTTAAATTTGATTTCCTTTCTGGCTTTACTGGATGGCCAGCTTTACTGGAAGTAAAGAAATAATTCTAGTGAACAAAGCTAACTGAAGAACTGGACAAGTAACCTATATATCCACTAGAATGTGGCAAATGAATACTCTTTTCCTTTCAACCAGTTAAGTAGTGTGGCTATCACCATATACAATAAATTTACAAATCATCAGAAAAGTTGAAAAATAAATTCCAAAAAGAGAAAAATAAAGGTTCTGACCTTTTCATCATTGGTAGTAGACTCTGGATGAGGTAAAGGACTATCTTGATGAGTTGTCTCTACAACTGAAGGTTCTTCAATTTTATTTCTTATAATTGGTGTGGCAAGAGGAGACAGATCTAGAGGCATCTATGAGCAACAATGTAAAACACAAGTAGGAAATGTTTGAGAAATTAAACTGAGCAAGAAAATGTAAATAACTGAAGAGAAATATCAGCCCATTACAACACAGAGGTGCTGATGTTTGAAAGATCTTGATGCAGAAGCATTACCAGACAAGACTATTTTACCAGCACCTACACAAACAGCAATCTTCAGTACTACCAATATCTTTCAACACCAACGTCAGACTAAGTGTTTTCTTCTTGAGAGTTAAAAACATTCCTAAACTTTTCCATTTCCAAGAGTCACAAGAAAATTATAGCTGCAGAATGACTGTGTCACAGTTAAAAAAGCTACAGCTAAAATAAGGTATTATCCTTCTGTATATTATTATATCTCATGCCACAAAGCACAAAATCCTAACTACATTTTCAAACTGAAAAAGTTAGTATAGACAAATAATTTCAAGCTTATTGCAGTTAATAATTATTGAAGCAGCAAATTTTATACTACAACACAGGTAAAATCCACCAGGACATCGGAAATGCCCCAAAGAAATTGAGCTACAGAAGTAATTAAAATAATACTATATATTTGAAAGCCTATATTCCTGTCTAGTCTGCTATCCAAATATTTTTGGAAGAAATTTCCCCCAAAGAAGGTTTTCCAAATGCTTCTTTTTCAATTAGATTCCTAGTTTTCCTGTGCAATATATTACTAATAGACAGGGAAGACTGTAAGAAGTGGAATCTCTTCTCATATCACAAGTGACTATGAAATATTACAGAAAAAACTCAATTACAATCCCCTAGAAAGTATGCTATTATGGTATATTTTTCCACAATCTGCCATGATTGTTTACGTATATAAATTATCAGTAGATACAGCAGGACTGTGTTTTACCTTGTAACACAGAGCTTGGAAAATTAGTATCCACTAAAGAAATAGATTAAATGTTTAAAATACTTTGCAATAATATAACCTTCTCCAAGATAGTGGTGAACTATACAGAAAATACAGTCTTGGTAAATGGAAAATTGGTTTTACCATATGCCATGTTATGAAAACAGTCAGCATAGAGCAGCTAAAAAAAGTAAACTATTAAATCCATTATTTGATACAGTTGTTACAAAGCAAGGTTGAGGCTTGGTCAGGAATGGATAATAATCCATCCTATTCACAAGTACCTCTCAAAATCTTTACTGAAACAAAGAAAATGAAGCTACTGATTCGGAAAAACCTCTGTGAGTATAAAACCATATTTTAAATTACTATCTATAGAAGTCAACCAGATAAAAAGACAACTAAAGAGAAAATCATTCAAAGGGGACACTGAGCAAAATTTTTTATTTGCAGAGTATTTAAACGTTTGGGTTCCTAACCAGTTATGACTGGGAAGTACTGAAATAAATATCAAGAATAACACTTAAATGTATGGCAAGTTCCTCACAAAAACATGAAGTTGCTAAACAGATATAGTCCAAGTTTTTCTTATATTTCAATCTGTACATTAAAAAATAAGTAGACTTTATGTTGTAATCAGTAATTTCTAGGCAAAAGTGATTTCAACACACAGTGAATATAATCATAACCAAATTAATGACACTTCTTTAAATTTAGCCAGTACTTAATTTTCATAATCATTTACTCTAAGATTGATTCTTAGAGTAACATCAGTATTTTAAAACTAATCAAAATAATCAGTGTTCACATATTATTGTTTTCACATGGGTTTTTATTTCTGCTAAAAACTCTACTTTTCAGACTTCTTTTTTGCTTATTCAGGACCTAATGAAATTTCAATCAAAACTAGTGGTTAACTTCAACAGATGCAGACTAGATACTTACATGATAAGGACAATGCGTCCCATTGTCAGTGCTAACTATGCAAAATTAATCAGGTAAACTATTCTTCAGAAGAGTAATCATAGATTGTATTCTCTACATACAACACATAGAAGCAGTTAGCATGATTATTGCTATAATTTAGAAGTTAATACATAAATCCAAAGTTTGCTTTTTCAATGGAATTTCAGATTTAAAAAGGTAGAACCTCTGAGGGAAAAAAAAGAGTTTTGAACATACTTTCTTAATGTCATCTTCAGAAGCCTTTTTAAACTCATTTTCAAAAGGACTCGCTAATTCATTGAATAAGCCCACTTCTTCACAGTTCTTCAAGAATCGAGTTGGTGTTGGTGTCTGATCTGAAATGAAGTGTATAAAACCCCGACAATTTTATTTTTACAAAACCATTTATGAACCTACTTGTTGCAAGTATTTTTCAGAATACAAACAATCAGAAAGAGACGAGGCGGTGGGGAGGCCTGCTGGGGAGGCAGCCGGCAGGCAAACTCCACCTGCTGGGGACAAGCACCCGGAGCCTGCAAACCACCAAGCCCCTGACAATTCCAGCAGGGAATCACAGCATTTCTTCTATGTCCACGAACCACACGGAGCTATTCTCAAGTGCACAGCAGAACACTTCAATGAGCAAGGAGACTCTATTTTCAAATAAAGATAAGGACTACATGAAGGCTTTAATTAAAACAACAAACAAGAAAAGTGCACAGCTCAAAGCCAGTTTGCCTCTGTCTCTTCATAATTTGACAACAGTAGTGATTACTTCCAAGTGCATGGAACTTCTAAAGGAAAGTAAAGTGTGACTCTGTGCACAAGACTGCATTGGTTTCTTTGATGCCTCTATATCAAGCTGGAATCATAAGACTTCTAGTATCTGGGTGACTACTCCATGAAATAGTTTAAAAATTGTCTCTATCTATAATTTCTGTTAGTATAAAAATTTGCCTTATTTCACAGTTATTATCAGGTCAAAATTACCCATACTTGCCACAAAGTTACTTGCATTTAAAATATTGTAAAGTATTGTAAAGGACTTATTAATGTAGCCTGGTGTTTATGACAGTTCCCTACACTGGAACGTGGCTGCACAGAGACACTGTCATGGTTTCATTTTTAAACACCTGATTATTTGAAAGGTCCCTTTGCTTATGACAAGGAGTACATTTAGAATTCTAAAATTTGTAACCACTAGTTTAAGAGCAATTTTTTTTTATCTGCTCACTGTAACAAATTAGCCACTTACAAGGAAAAAAATAATCAGAAAATGTCTGAAAGTCTTTGTGAAGTTCATTTAGGCTGCTCCATCACTGAAAAAAAACCAGACTGACTGTAACCTCAGCACATGCTATCTTCATTAAAAAACTCTCAAATTTATAATGCAATCAATCATCCATTGGTGATTACACCTGATCCTGGACAAAAGTTATAATTACTAAGGGTATAACATGAATTTAGAGGTAGAAAGAAAATATTTTGAATTTAAGCCAAAATGAAAACAAAAGATTTGATCTTTCTTCTAATATCCCATCGGAAGAATAATCACTGATTCATTCTTCTAATATCACCATGATACGTAAAAGATGCTACATATTTTAAAATTTAAGAGACAAGTAGTATCAATGAATAATTAAAACTGAAATACAGTTTAATTTAGTTCCAGATTCTCTTAGGCATAGCTTTATTATGCATGTTCTTACTGAATGCTTACATAATTTAATCAATTATTTAAGTATTGATAATTTAAAAATACTTGGATAATATATCAGATCTGAATAAAAGTAACTTATGGAGAATAATACTAGCTTCAAATTCTGACATGAATTACATAAGAAAACACTGCCTGAGCACATACTGCAGACTAGTACAGTGAAGAAAATGTATCACATTCTCTTAATCTATGCATTACATACAGAAAATGCATAAAACATATGCCCATTCCAGCAGAAAAATGAACAAACTTAACAGAAGTATTTACTTACCAGCCACAATGACACTATCATTACGAGCCGGACCAAATTTCAGTGTCATCTCATGTTTATGTTTATGGACAGCCAAATGATCCTCATTGGTAAAACGCTGCAGTAGAAAGTTTCAAGAAATAGTTGTAATTGGGAGTGTGAACACAGCAAATGCCATTCCACAAAAAGCCATTTTTACAAAATGTAGAACTATCACTACTAGGTTAAAAGACAACCCTCTAAGGCAGATATATCTTCTTCCTTGGTCAACAGTAGCAAGCAGAAACATTACAAAACTCAAATGATGTTCATAGTAACTAAATATGATACCTGGGATATTGTAGTGTAAGTACCTGCATTCATCAAAAGTCCAAAATAACATTTTGGAGTGCTGCAGCCTCCATCAAACATCAGCAAACAACCATTTGCTGTATTAATGATTCTTAACAATGTCTAGTAACTGATTACCACTACTTGCTTACTGCATTGTGTGTATTACCACAATAATGAGAATTGCTCTGTAATCACAAACTTCACTGCATTTAACAGCATAAAGATAAAATATACTACAGCTCCTGCCCCTGACCATTTACTACATAAAACAAGGGGCAGGCAGAATGGGAAACACTAGAACAATGTCAGATGACTGTAATGCTGTGAATGAACTAAACCTACCAGCACTTAAAACAATCTCTGAGGTTTGCTCGTTTCATGCATACTTTCCCCAAAATTTGGGGTATATGCTATAAAAAAGCAATAGGCAGACAAACTAGGTGCTGTAAAAGAGATATTCTTACTTTCACTATTTGTTTATTTTCACTAATTAGCTATGCATCTGTAATTGTGGGTGAAGTTAGTGTTTCAATTGACATAATCTAAGAAAATGTTTCCCAGGATGCAGCTTTCCTAAAAACAATGCATTTTACACAAAACACTGAAATTCTTAATTTTCTTTGGGAGCATTTGAGCCCCAGATTACATTTCTGTTATGCCTCAGTAATTTAAGTCACTCCGCATGTATCTCATAACAGACATACACCAAGAATCACCTCAGGAACTAATACATAAGCTGAATTGACCTCAGAGTACAGTAATTCAGAATGTTTCCCTGAGAAAGGATATGTACAGGTGGAACTGTGAGGGAAATTAAAAATGTGGGATCACTGTAAGACAGGGTGAAAGAAGCAAGGGACTTTTTTTTCCTTACAACTCTATTGCCCAGCGTTCCAATTACTCAGCTCTTCATAACTCCTCTGCCCTATCCCTGCCTACAGCCTAAGTCAGAAATTTCTGCCTTCTATCATGCGAAAAGACTTGAGTGTGTCTTTCTGTCCTCACTATGTGGTGGACCAGCTCTTCCAGAGGGAAGAGGATGACAAGATCCTGACAAGATCCCTCTCTGTTCTACAGTACGAAGCTGGCATGTGGAGAAGCCTTGCCCATTTTCTGGGACACAAACATCTCTCTTCACCTTCCCTGGAATCATTGACCACTGTGGATCCATGATATGTCTTCTGTGAGATTTAGTAACCAAAATTTCTGACAGTCTACACCGCAATGAGATTCAAATAGGATGGGGACAAACATGCTGCTTAGGAGAAAGCAGTCCTCTTCTGTTACTTTTGATGTCTCTGAATATATTAGACATAACAAGAAATCTTAGTCTTCTCCTGATTTAAATACAGAAGACTACATTAATATAACATTAATACTGTCATTAACCATAAAAGCTAAGTTTTCAGAATAAAAATGAGAGTATCTTGAATTCAAAATCAAAATAAATTGAAGTGCACAAACATAATGAAAAACATCTTGTTTAAGAAATCAATTCTAGATAAAAGCAGCAGCCATTACATTATGAAAAAAATGAGCTTATAAAATTAATTTCATACATAGGATGCAGTGATGTCCATCTCATGGAGCAGATAATGCAAGTGGACTTATTTTCAGGTTACGAAATAAAAGTGTTAAGACAGCTTCCTTTTAACTATCTGCTAAAATACTCCATAATATTTTTCCTTTTCTGTTCATATTCATGTATATACACATACACCCTAATGCTATTTACTAGAATACATTAAAACTACAACAGAAATTGAAATACATTTTGTGGCCTGCATATTGTTATAATCTTCCTATTGACAAAACATACATAAAACAAACTTATGCCATTAAATATTTGCAGTCACCACAGCTGTGAAGATCAGTGACAAGGAACCTTCACATTGAGCTCCCCACCAACCCTGAAATATTCTAGAAAATGCAAGTTACCTGATACAAGTTAGGTTGTTTCTTGATTATTTTTCTAATGAAAGCAAGTAAAGCAGGGCTAACAAATGAAATTATTTTTAGCTCAGAAAGGATAATTTAATTAGTTTTTTCCTCTGTGGATAGCATTTTGGATAAACACATAACATGCTACAAATTCTTGCCTTTCAGCAAAAATAAAAATACTTTTTAGCAATTATCATAAGCCCCTTTTCTTCAATCCCTAAAAATACATTTCACTGTTTTACTTTTATTTGATCAATGCTAATAACTTCAGTTCAGACCATTACCTGGCCACATCCAGGGGCAGTACATAAAAAGGGTTTGTCATCACTCATATTCCACAGGTCGTTGTGCTACCTGTATTAAAATTAGAATGGAACAAATTTTACAAATATTGCAACAAATTATCAATATCTCAACATCCACAGGTAATTTTAATATTCTATGGGCAAGAATTTCTGCCTTCTGACTATACTAATATGCTAAATAGCCATGATTCAAACTGAGTATGGATTTTCAAGCTCTGTCAGGAAGGTATGCAAAATGCACCACAGCAGTTTCTGAATGTACACCTCAATCAGAAATCCACGTGTTCATATGTAACATGACTAACTGCAAAAAGTATCTGAAAACATAGTAAGAACAACTTGTCACTGAAATTAAATACATTGTAATAATGATCCAATTCTCACAGTTAAAAAGAGATCAAAGCAGTAGACAATACCACACAGTCAAGGTTATGGTGCCAACAGATGAGGAAGCAGTGTTGATTCCTTCACCTTTTCACAATCTTTATTTAGAGCTCATCATCAGAGGTGAGTTGGCACATAGCCTTGTGTGTAAACTGTTACAAATTTAATTACAAAAACATGTACTTTAGTAATGTTTCAGTACTAAGTCATTGACAGGCTAAAAATACTTAAGAAAGAAGATATGAATTATATTTGGTGCTGTTTTTCATACTCACCCCACATACTAATATACATACCTGCCAGATTTCACATATAAACCTGTTTCATAGGGCAAACTATCATATCCTCCTTTTCATGGCAATGAACTGTAACTAAAAGAAGATATTAATTACTAGGCATGCTAAAAATGTAATAATGCATGATTTTGTAAAGATACATGATAAAATGTCCACTATTTACCCATGAAACACAACAGTTTTTCAAAGAAATGGTTTACTTCAATACATCCTCTAATTAGTGGTGGCATCTGTGGCTTTACCCTGGAGGAAATACATCCATCTTTAAATGAGTATTTGTATGGAGAACTAACAGTGTTAGTTCTGAACACTATTTAGACTGATGAAGCAAATAAAGATGAATAAAGATGTTTTTATGATTAAAGATCATAGGCAGAATAAATCCATCTCTCCCCCAGCATGCTGGTCATGTACAGTTGCAAGGATTCTCAAACTGTCTGACCATCCTAAGAACACTTCTGGTACACACCTGGGCACTAGACACAAGCCATGTCAAGTAAGCGTAAGCAAATCATTTCAAACTTATTACCTCAGAGATCTGTAGGCTACACAGTACTTGAGCCTTCTGGATGTACCTGTACAGTAAAAAAGTCTATACTGTGTATAGACTTTTTGGATATTCCTTTGAGGAGGAGGAGATGCCAGTGTCCTCAGTAATGTACACCCAACAGCAAAGAAAGAAAAACATGGCACAGAGGAGATTTTAAACTGTCACTTCTAAATATATATGTTTAAAGGAATGAGGATACTGAGCCGAGATCAGAAGTCGAGAAGAGATGAATGGCTGCCAGAAACTTTAGAGTCTTTGGCACTGACAGCTCAGGGAAACATTTACATCCCAAAGGAAGGATGCCAAAGCAAATCAGAGATGAAGACTGTTCCGCTGTTCTTTGCAAGGAGTTCATAACCTGTCTCAAGTTTCTGAAGGAATGAAGTATTTTTTGAACTGTTCAAACTGAGAACTTGGTAGTTTCACTAATAAGGAATATTAATGAGGTTATGGGCAAGTCTGAATACTCATGACTAAGGCTTCAGGGTAAGAAATAAGGTCCTTATCCATGACACTTTAGGAGTATATCCTTACAATATGTGGAACTTCAACAGACTTAATAGCTATCCCACAAGCTTATCATTTTTCTTCAGCTATGCAACAATCTTATTTCTTTAAATGCAGGCTCAAACTAACAGAGTTAGTCTCATTTAGATCTCAAGAGGAATTCGTTTTTTTCAAACCTGTGATCATAGGACACCATATACTTATATAATGGCTACATATGCCACCATATGCCAATATGCACATATGGATATGTATTATAAGCAGACGAGTAACATCCATATCAGAAATGTCTGATGGTGTAAGTAACAATTCTGATTTGTTTTTTTTTTACCCAAAGGATGAAGATTTTGATTAAACAAAGTGCATGTAGGACCTTTTTTCTACTCTGTTACCGTATCTTGTTGCCAGCCTCAGAGAGATGCAGTTTCGGCCATAAAACCTACTCCCTCCATGCTGTTAGTATTTTTCTTAAGTGAGAATATGTAAAGATCAATTTTTTAAGTCTGGTCATTTTCTCTTTTAAAGGAGTATTACCAGAGCTCAGTATTTACATGTGAAGTTGTTATCTGGTTCCATGTTATGTTTTGTAAAGCCTGTGAATTTTGAATGCCTGATGTACAAGTTAAAAAATCAATCCTTGTGAAAAAGAAAAGCAGCGTTGTCCTCCTGGCAAACTTACTGGAAAAAAATTGGAGATAAATTCATTTCCTTATCTTTGTAACATTATTTGACTGCAAGCCACATGGAATTTTGTGAGGTAATCCCTTGTAAAGAGATTCCGGATAACATCTGAGGAAAAAAAATTATGTTGAAGCACCGAAATTTTTGCACCTAAAAGAGAAAAGATACTCACTTGCATTCCAACCAAGACCTTGGGCATTTTAAATCTAAACAGAAACTGGATCTGACAGGATGGGAAAACAAAGGGATCACATTCATTAGTGCAGCCAAATACATAAGAATTGTATTTATCTATCACAGAGACAAATGAAAGGCTTGCACCTAGAACAAAGTTACTCCATGCAACAGTGGAGGCTGAGGGGCAACTGGCTGTCAAGCAGCTTTGGCTCAGAACCTCTAACTCCTGCTGGACTACAAACCCAATGCGATTCAGCATCATGTCACTTGCAGCAGTGAAAGACAAGAGGCTACTGGGATGAATTAGCAAAGGCACAGCAATGAGATGAAGAGAAGTGGTTATTCTCCTTTATCTGGCACTATAAGACTATAGCTCAAGTGCCATATCCAGTGTTGAGCCCCTCAAGAGAGCTGATGAACTGAAGAGCAAATACCTGGGGGCCCCATCAGAACGGTTAGGTTGGACTATTACATAACAAGAAGAACATCAGGAAGCAAATTCAGGACTGCTAAGGAAGGATCTGCTTGCTGTCCTTAACTATCTAATGTATTAACAAAGAGAAGTCAGACCCAGATTTTAGGCAGAGTATAATAAAAGGATGAGATGCAGCATTCACAAGACATACCAAAAAAGTTAAGGGTAAGTGTAGAGGAAGAGGAAAATACAGTATTATAAAAAAAAAATCCCACAGTGAGGACTGCTGAACACTGCAACAGGTTGCCAAGTGAGGCTGTGGAATCTCCACCCTTGCAGAAATTCAAAATTTGACTGGATGAAACTCTGAGCAATCCAAGATAACACTGAAATTTAAAGCATACCATAAAGATATCACAGTGAGGAACAGAGACAAACAACTGCAATAGACAATCCAAATTTGGGTAATGTTCTGACACCTTTAGAAGACTCTGTGTGATCAAAAACCTGTTGGTGCTACAAAATACATACAAACTCCATCCTTTGCCTCCTCTTTTCCTTCTGGATTGCATGCTGCCTGACAAGCATAACAAAACTAACACAGAGAAGGCAAATTTTCAGAAAAAAATGTTTGTAATTGCCACTCTAATTTCAAGAGTCTCTCTCTGTTGTAGACTGATTGCTTAAAGTGAGAATATCACAGCTAGAAAGAACAATTTAGAAAACACCTTTCCCCTGAGAAACAAAATAGCAACTTAGATGCCATCTTGACAAAAATGTTACTCACAAAGCCAAATGAGAAATGTAATACATGAAGTGATAACTCTGTCACCGGAGGGGAATTCTGGACACCGTGGACCTAGGCGACCTAGGTAACAGCTAACACCTTGTGCCATAGAAAAAACCAGAAGGTTCCTGAGGGAATCCAATATGAATGTGAAACTCCAGCCTTAACTCAACTCTTCAGATAAAATGAACAGTTCAGCGTCAATGAATAGTCAGTGAAATGATTCTTACTACAGTCCACTGAACCGCAACTTTCTTCTGTAAGCTTCAAACCCTACGTTCCTTTCAGTAGCATAAAGAAATCTGTATGTAGAATTCCAGTCACACAGTAACAGGATCAGAGCTGAACACAGGAAAAACTTGAAATAATCTTGGCAGTATAATCAACTTCAGTACTAAAATCAGAAAATAATCTCAGTTTTTTGGTGTTTGCTCTGTACTTCCACCACAAACTTTAAATACATTCACATCATGCCTATTTACAAAGTATCAAGCCACTTTTATCATGTTTGGAATGTAAATGGCACAGTAAATATGTAAATAAGTATATATCTATCTTTAAAATATGTCTAATATGGAGAAATAAAAATGAGTTTGCAAGTAATTCACTAATATTTAGGGCAGTGTGCTTATTTTAAAAATAAAGATGTCTCTATAAAATGTCACATTAATATTTATCTAAATGTGCTACAAAAATAGCTTCAACAATTATCTGTATATTTCCATAAGATTTTAATTAAACACCTTGGGTACACTTTGTGGAAACTATTACTACATAGTCTGAGGCTTGCTTCCAAAATACCTTTCTGCAGACAATTTTACAAATAATAGAATCATACACTGACTTAAGCCATGTCTTGCTGGCTTATTTAACTGGTACAGATTCTTCTGTTTTCTCTGAATTGCTTACATACAGGAGCATGGAAAACACAACTGACACCTTGTTTCAAAATTTTTCTACTGAACATTTAAACAGCTGTTTAAAATGTATCTATATCGACAGTCCTTGCAAAAACTTCTTCAAATTTGCTGAGAAAAGTAATTCTTCACTCATACCTAGAAGCGACTCACCAAAGTCTAAAGCGTCTACTTTACCTATAGAAAGCAAGGTGTGTGTGAAAAGGCACAGAGCTCCTCACCATCTGTGCAGTCTTACCCTGTGATCACTTATTTTAAGCACTGTAGCAATACAACATCAGGGCTGACACAAACACCATAGAAGAAAACTGCCAGAACCGAATACAGAAAGGACAACTATGAACACACAATCCCAGAACAAACAAAACCTTAAAACTTTTGATGACAGCATTCTTCTTTTGGCCAACACACAAGAAGAGATACATATCCCTACAAGTGTGCCACCCTCCTAAACTGGACAGTCCACAGAGGACAATCTGCCAGTCTGCAGTGACAATAGCAGCTGATTTACCTCCTACTGCTTACATGAGAAGCACACCCAAGCCTTGCAGCTAACATTGACCACTTGTGTGTGGCTCCAACCCAAGAAACATCTCTACATTCTGGTTTGAAAAAGATGAAAGTTGGACAAAAACTGCATCAGGCCACTGAGACAAGTCAGAATTATAATAGTCCATCAGCATTTGATCTTCTCTGAGTCCAAAAGTGCTTATGTTACAGTACCAGTGATGTATTTTCCTACGGATGTTTACATTTCCTCAAGATCGTTCATGTCTAGTCAACATTTCCTTTTATTCATTACATTGGATCAGGGATTGTGCCCCCTTTTACTGCAACATACAAAGTCTTACTGCACAGAGACTTATTAACTCTGACTAAACTTTTCTATTGATCTCATCATAGTGTATAACTACTTAAGGTAATGTAAGACTTTACTTTAAAGCTTCATTTTATAATAGGAAACTGAAGCATAAAAGAACCAGGTCAAAATTTTTAAGTTTTACCAACTTTTACGAGTTCTACTTAGAGTACATACTTCTTCAAAGTAAAGTGAGCTGAACATATTTGCCACAGTAAAGAATAACAGTCTCTTAACGGTTACCTGAACAGCTGAATTTAGTGTTTTGCTTAGCTCCTTCCAATACTACTTTAGATGGGTGGGAGGCAGCTATTTTTGTTTTCTAAATTTAAACACATCACAATTGAGAGATGGCTTTCTCATGCAACCAAAAAAATATCAACAAAAATCTAAATGAACACGGCACCCTTATACTTTCAATGCTTGCATACAGCAGCCACATAACGAATTTTAATCACTTTCCACATTTGAGTCTATCTTTATTTCCACAATTTTCTATACAAGTAGATTTGCAAGTTGTGATTTATTAAAAATCAGAAGTTAATAGGTAGAGTACACCACTTAATAAGAAGTGACATGAATTTGAAAAAGTAATTTGTATTTTAAAAGAAAGAAAACCCCATTGCTCTACTTACCTGGAGGGACTGGAACAGCTATATTTTCTGTTTCCTATAAAGCAAAAGAAGAAAGGTGAAGCAAAAGTGGTGTAATTAATACTTGGCCATTACAGGACACTTTCAGAAGTGATCTGACTGTATTTGCCTAACACTGTCGAATTTGGCATTCCTAAAAAATAAAACAACAATGAAGGAAAAGGAGGAGCTAAAACTTGAAAAATTAAAACATTACTCCTCATAATGAAAGTGGGATTGTCAGAAAGTAACCTAAGAGATTCTGCAAGAAAACTGTAAGCCAGAGTCCAGAATATTTAAAGTTTGCAAACAGCAATAGCTGGCAAACAGGAAACAGGAGCTCCTTCTTCACACTACGCTGCTAGCATAATGCTTAATTTTTTTCTTTTAAAAAGTCACATGTTGCACATTTTTTGCTGATATTATTAATTAACTGCTTGTATCTGATGACTAAAGTTAATTCCACACCTTCCACGATTTGTCTAAATTCTATAAAGGGCGGAGCATCTGGACAAGAAGGAAAGATACAAGCAAGGATGATTGACTTAACAAGTTGCAACAAGAACAAGATAGCCAGTTGGACACAGAGTCACAGATGCAGAAACAAAGCAATTCCATTCCTTCAGCTGCAGGAGTGGCTTCTTTCACAAGAAGATAAACATTTCTGGTAAACAGAGAGCACTAATGGCATAAAGAAAGGTCCTTAGGGCTAACACTTCCTGTTGGCTGAACGTGGTGGCTTCTAATTCAACCCTCTGACTTAAGTATTTTTCAGAGACACCCCTCATCTTTCTTTAACTTACTAAAAATTCTTTAACTAACTAAAAAATTACTAAGAATACAGCTCTTGTAGATAAGCAAAAAGTAAATGAACCTCAGAAAAGAAATACAGAGGGGTATTAACATTCCTTAACATTCCTCCCATCTTTTCACAAATTGTTTACAGAGATGTTGGGGTTTACTTGCCCCAGTTCATTTATCTAGGTTTGAACATCTTCAACCTAACAAACATTAGAAATCCAATCCCATTTTTCTACACTAGTTTCAACAAACTTTAAAAAAAAATCTTAACAAAACATTACTTCATTTTTACATTTTCTTAGATGGCATTCCTGAAGTCTAAAATTGAATTAAGAATTTAATTCTAAAAATCTTTAAATATATCAAATATCCCACTACAGGATTCCTCTTGCTCATTAAAACAGAATGATCTTTTTCTTTCCTGTAAGCACTTATATAAATGATCATTGGATTTACCTAGAAAGGAAACATAATATATTGCTTGGAATGCCTTGCTGAAGAGAAGCCCTTATCTGAAGGGAAGCTAATCGAAAAGTTCTCAGGCTGAACTGAAGCTGACATGGAACAAAGTCGAAAACAGTACAGCATAAATCTGAAAAAAACATTTATTGCATAATTATTAAATACTAATATTTCTGTCACTAACTATATTCAATGCCTTCTTAGAGTGCATATTATATGTGAAACAAACATAGTTCAGTTATGCAGAACAATGGTAACTTGAAATCTATTCAATATTAAAATAAAAGTTTAAAGTATTGAATCACATTTTACTCCTTTGAAAATCGTAAATGCATAATTTTTATGCAGTAACTCAAGACTATGTTAAGAAACCATTAAGAATCTTGATATTATAAATAACTTTAAGATAGGAAAACTTCATGGAGATAAAAATGTACTTTTGTAAGTTTAAGTTAATTAAGAGTAGAAGAAAAAAAAGCTGATGACAGAAAAGGAATTTTTAGCACGAGGCACATTCAAAATGTAATGAAACAAGAATGAAAATAATACCATAGTTCATGCTGTTCAATGTGGTCACAAAAGAAAAGCAGCATGAAAAACAAGATTATTAATAAAAGTATGTATGATTAAATTTAAGATCTGAAAGCACCTTATATTAGATACTGCATAGTCTAGAAGTTTCTGGAAAAAGACCTACCAAACATATTCATATTTCTAGAATTCAAGTCAGTATAGAAATATCAACTACATTGTGAAGATCATTAGCATGCAATGTCAGTATTGAAACATAAAATTCCAATGGATTTTTAAAAGAGCCGCTTCACTTTATGCGAACATTAAGGTTTCTTATTATTTGACAACTCTTTTGAAGCATTATATAATAACCAGTCCCTGACAAAATTATTGTTTTGTTTTTTAACAAGACTACTTGACAATTTTGATTCTGGATTGCATAAACACTTCAGAGTTAATTCAAGTGAATGCCAAACTGCACTACAGTTTGTCCCTCTGAAATTATGTCTGAAACTGGATGTCCATTAACAGACAACAACCTGTTTCAGCAGATGGCTCAGGAAATCCCACCTAGAACACCTGTGGAAGACCAGAACCACAAGGACTGCTCTCCATCCTATTGGCTGGTGCTGAATTTAGCATCTAACACAGACGTAGCAGTCTTATGACCCAAACTTCAGAACATTTGTTTTTATTTCCTCTCATCTGGCCATACGCTCAGCAAGAAGTGGGGATGTGACATTCACTGCCATGAGTAGAATATGTCAAAAAGAAAATGAACCCACTGTTTTAAAAGGTGTTATACAAAATACACTTTAGCCATGTTTGTGGTCACCATTTGGATAGTAGGGGATGATTCAGAATATTCAGGTTATTCAAATTTCTCATTTCACTGCAAGGAAACTGGTGACAGCATCACTATTGGGAGATAAACACCTCTGGGAGAAAACAACAAAACGAAAAGCAAATGAGGGACATAGAGTGCACGAACAGGGCATAAAACCACACGAAGGGATCTCCCTCCAAGAACAGGGATGCAAAAAGGCTGGAGAATGAGTAAGACTGCAGAAGCAACATGGCAGCACACACATCCCCTAACTCCAAACATGAGGTTGCATCTCGGCATAAAACATTTGTGCTTAAAGCACCGTGCAGCTATCACTAATTGAGGGTCTGTGGCATGTTTTTTCACGTGAAACCTTCAGAGACCTTTTATTAGACAACTCGAGAGGCATTATGCACAATAACAGGCAAAGTCAATGAGGCAACTGGTCCTGGAGGTTCAGCTCCACGGCCAGACCCTAGGCAGGCCAACACCTCTCTCTGGTGCAGAAAAGCTGTTCTTACCCCCACGCCCAATATCCCCCACACCCGTATCCTTCTCCGCACCCTCCACTCCAGCACCGGCACGGACCAAGTTCTCCTTCCAGAGGCGAAGATGGATGCAGACGGAGGCCTCCCTGGAGCACAGACGAGGCGGAAAAGCGAGGCCTGGCTGCCCCCTCCTCCCGCTCTCCGCGCCGCGGGCCGGGCCCGGGGCAGGTCCCGGCGATGCCCCCGCGGGGCACCCCGCTCCCGGATGCGCCGCAGCCCCCTTCACCCACCCACTCGCCTCGCCGCCCCGCGCTCCAGGCCGCCC
>VZRF01000385.1:189828-435978 GCA_013396875.1 Vireo altiloquus | reverse complement strand
GGCCGAGTTTACAAACTCACCCGGAACGCGGCCGGACCGCACATTAAAGGCCAGGTCCCCCGCGGGCTTCCGTCGCCTCTCGCGAGAGCTGCGCTGACACCTCCGCGGGGGCGGGGCGGTCACGTGGCGGGGGCGGGGCCGTTCCCCGCTCCCACAGCCGCCCGGGCGGCCTAGCGCTCCGCCGCTACTGCCGGGCAGCGCCTCTGCCGCCATCGGCACCTCGCAAAAGCTCCTGTGCTGAAGCAGGATTTGTGCGGCCGTGGCGGAGGGGAGCTCAGGATGAACTGCCCATCCTCTGCGGCGGGATCTGCAGGAGGGCCGGCAGCTGCTGCCAGGGGACGAGAGCAGGCATCACGTAGAGACTAAACGACTGCAAGGCTTCGCTTAGCGGCAACTCTTCATGCGCTTGCCACATCTAACTTTTGGAATAATTAGCGCTCCAAAGCCCTGCACTGGCGAGATGCCCCATCTCTCAACACACCCCCAACCAGGGCAGGAGCGAGGTGTGTGCCTGAAGGCATAGTTGTGCTAAACATTCACCTTAATGGATCAAAAATGTAGAATAATGGCAAACGCCTATATTCTACACAGGAGGAACTACAAGAATTTTGGATTCGTTAAAAAGTAGCATAACCCTATATGGCAACACAGTTTAGCTAGTATGTGCTCTGAATCACACATTAAGCTTAAATTCTGTGCACGTGTATCACTTGGTCTTGTTCTGAGAGTGATCTGAGTACAAGGCTATAACAATGAAGTACTTCTAAAACAGTAGTTATCTGTTCCAGTAAAATACATTTTGTCCGAGTTTCCCTGAACTTGCACAAGACAGTATGTTTCACTTCTTGTGTATTGTTTTGGTGGGCACTGTACAGCACTTTTGCAAAGTTCTTTAAGATATGGCAGGATAGAAAGCACTGCATAAAAGTACCCTGTTTACTTAAAGGTGGAATTATTCTTTAAAGTAGTATGTTGCAAAGACTCAATTTTAAGTGCAGAAGAGAGAAATGGAGATCTTTCTTCAGAGAGCAACTAAGAGCTGTATTGGAAACAAGTATTTTTGATGGTTTAGCTTCACCATTACATAGCAGCAGCAGTCCTAAGCCTAGAAGAAAAAACTGAACTGCAAGTGCCTTTCTTCAATCTGAAATTGATGCAAAAATCAAACAAAGTTAAAGCAGGAAAAGGGCAAAAAACAGCAGCAGGACATTCACTTTTACCTACAGCAAGGGATGAGTCACTTTTACCTGCAGCAATAACTTAAGAGCAGAATTGGTAACTTTAACATTTCCTTCATTTTCCATTAAAATAACATGGCTATTTCAGAGGCGGTATGATGTTTGATCTACTGGGACAGCAGGCAGAACAGTTATTCAGAGAAAATGAAGATCTCTGCTTTAGCTGGCTTCAACAACAAAACCTGAACAGTCTTTCAACCTAGAGAACCTACAAGATGAATTTTCCTGAGCTGACAATCTCTAAGTTCAGCATGGTCCATATCAAAAGGAACTGAAAAAGCTTTCAGGGAAGTGAGGCCTACAGTAACACCTCAAAAAACTTAAGTCTGGTTTCTCTGACCTACAGGAAGATTTTTTGATGCAATCTCTTACAGACAAGATCAAGAGACCTTGGTCTGTTGCTGCCCTATTAATGCAAAGAGACTGGGTTGGGGTTTTTTGGTAAGGAAAAAAATATCTTTTATACATTTATAACTGTTACGTTTGTGAGCAGTTTAGGAAAACTGAGTGTACTCTCTATCACGACCACTCAAACTGACCAACTAAGCTCTGTTGGAATGGGATTCCATGTGCCCTGTAATAGTTCACCTGTCAGTATCTGCCCATCACTCATTAATTCTAAGCCCCTTATTGTCTATAAAGAGGATAATCCCCTCCGTGAAGGTTTGTTGCCATGTTTTTAAAGTCCTTGATTAATCTTTATCTGTGGAACCCAGATCTGATTCTTTCACGACTGCTGTAGCTGAACAGCCACTTTGCCCGAGCCTGGCCTATGCTCACCAGTCTAAGAGCAAATTAAAAGGCAATAAGCCTGGGGAGATGCTACTGCTAAAACAACCCTCACACCCACATATAGGATCATCCAAGATGTCCACTGCCTTTCAGGCAAGGCTTATCACAAGAAAAAGGGTTCACATTGATGGGGTGGTACATGTGGTAAAAGATGGGACGTAAATCCACAAATCATTACTCAAACCTGATTCAAGTAATTCATGGTGACTCAGGTGGCTTTCTTACTGAAGTTACTGAGCAATAGCTCAGCTGGGTCTTCTATCTACACCAAACACAATTACAACTTAGCAGAAACATTGAAGATGCAAACAAATTCCTAGGCAGAATTAGGAGTTGGAGCTGGACTTGACCAAGACAAGTCTGAACATGCATGTTGGGCCAAATCTCACCAATATGGAAATCTGAAGCTTGAATTAAACTAGTCCACTAGACTGTCCATGATTTTAGGAAATATAGATTGCCACCTCAGATGCCTGTAGAGATCTCTACTGTACTGAAATAAGAGAAAAAAGTTCACTACCTACCAGAACAGCAGTACACAGATGAGCACCAGAGTGTAGTTTACCTTTCAGCCAGGACAAATGCAGCTGTTGTAAATCAACAGCTTCCGAGAACACGTAATAGCAAGTCCCTAAAAGCACCACTGCATGACCATAGACCACATGGAAGATAACTGCAAAATGCTTCACCTCCTACACCCTATCACTCCTCAAAACCTCTACTTTCTGACACTACTACTATTGTTCTAAAGCTACTAATTTAAGGTGCTACATTCTCTACACTCCAAAAGTTCACATAGATAGAGGAACATTCTCTGTATTAGAGATTACTATTTTCAACTAAGAACATGTGGGAGAAGTAATTTCTCATGCTAGGCTCTAGAATTTTGCTACACAAATTCTAGAATCATTAAGGTTGGGAAACACCTTAAAGGGAAATTCTTTTAGACCTTTAAGACCATTAAGCCCAACTGTTAACACTGCAAAGTCCACCATAAACTAAAGTGGACTAAAGTCCACTAAACTTTGTCTCTATGAATACTCACTTGGTACTTTTTAATTCAGATTAAAACAAAGTCTTACCCACACCTTGCACTTATCTGAGTCATTAATCATTTCCCCATTTCCTCCAATAAAGTTGCCTGTATTTAATTCAGTAATTACTTGACAGCAATATCAATTCTTAAATGAACATTTAAGAAGCCTGGCTTACATTCTTACCAAGTTCATCTTCTATTTGTTACATGATCAGATTATTTAATATTCTGAATAAAGTTTGAGATGCTATCAACCCCCTCACCAGGTTAGTATAGTAGCAGAGTGTTTTGCTCCAAATGTAGATGACACCATAAATGCATTTAGACTGCTACAAGACAGGTACCATGAGGAGCATAGGTAGATACTTCAGCTATTTTTTTAACCAAAATGCTTTAATCCTAACGCTCTTAAAAGAATGTGCACGATACTGCAAGGCTGACTAAAATATTGGAAAGCTGGAAGCTCTCCTAATTAGGCGATGCCAAAAATACAGCAACTATTTAATGACAATGTATCACAACTAAATGCCTTAGACCATACTAAAGCAGCTGTTTACTAAGCTCAACAGGGACACTGGCCAGATTCAAGTGGAAAACCTACAATGGTAATCAAAATATCTAGTGTACTGATATGAAGTTTCCTATCACTTTAATGGATTTGTGTTTAGCTCCTTCTATCAAGAGGTGCCAGAATGTGTGTGTCAGCTAGCTTGGGAAAAAACAAATTGTGTAGAGAAACAGCTCTGTAAGTTTAAAATGCAAGTGAAGGAACAAGGCCAGCAGTACAGCCTTTCGCACCTAATCTCTGCATCCTTTGATCTTTTAAGTATATGCCACAATAATTTTAACAAATAAGATGTTTGACTGGAAGGGTTCTATGCAATATGTCATTATCAGGAGTAATCCACGGAGACTGAATTATAAAATGCCACCTTCCAGATATCCCAGTGAGAAAGACAATAAATGCAGGCAACAAGTTGACAGTTAAAGTTGTTATCTTTAATGAAATGACTTTGGAAATAGCATAAATTTCCATGACACCAACATTTTGGGAGTCCCATAAAATGCAGTTACATTCCAATGCCAATATATCAGGCAGATCTCCATTCACATGGCAAATAGGATCAAGAAAGCAACCATCAGACAGAAGAGACCCATAGCTTCAGACAGGGCGAATCCCAGGATAGCGTATGAGAACAGCTGCTGCTTCAGAGAAGGATTTCTAAAAGAAAGAGAAGGTGTAAGACCTTTTTATCCTTACAGTTGAAGTTGTTTTTCATACAGTTTAACCTCATACTTCCTTGCCACAGATTCTGTAATAGGGAAATCCAATAAATCCAAGCAATTTTTTGCAAGGATTTCATTTAAGACAAATTAGTTGGCAATTAAGACTAGATTCAGGTTATACAGATGGTGTAAGGGTTTTCCAAACGAGCAGTTTTTGTGACTAGACTCATATAACTTTTGAATTTGACTTCTCTACATCCTCCCATGCAGAAACTATCAGCACTATGCTCTAGAAATTGATTTCACATCTGTGACATAAGAACTATACTCCAAGGAATTCTATGTGTATGTTTTAAGCAGCTCTGAAGACAAATACGGTAACTGAAACCATGTAAGAGCAGGAAAAAAAAACAGAAAAAAAAAAGAAATATGTAGGAGTTTGTTGCAAAAATGCAATGAATATACCTTTAAGAAGTGAGATGAGAAAATGTCCAACATAAAACTATGAAGCAATGTTCTACAACCTCTTATCGACATGCTCACGCCAAATTTAAAACTCGATACATGAATTTTGTTGTGAAAACACTTGTTTCTTCAAGTGGAAAGTGAACTTCCTTGTCTTCCAAAGGGCATAAAAATCTTTATTAAGAAGTAAGACTAAAGTGGTTGGAAAAGTAGTGAAGAACATGAAGTCTTTTCTATGCCTCTATCAGTTCTGCTTGTCCATGATGCCATGTGAATTATTTCTTTTACAGGAATGTTGTAAAATTATCTGAAAGTTCATGCCTACTACAAAATCCTCACCCTAGCTCCCTTCAGGTTTCTAGTAGGAATGATAACTCATTTGCTGAAGTGAGTGCATATTCTGAGATGCAAAGCTGAACGTGTTAGAAAAGCAATGAGGCCTCCATCCATTTCTAAACAACGATTCTGACAGTGAAGACTAAAGCATACAGACTCTCATTCCTTACTACCAGTTTTCACTGTTTTTCTTCCCCTTACATGGGGAAAGATCCAGGCTGGATTTCAGTTCTGGAATCAAATGCTCAAACACTGAACTTCAGTGACCGAAAGACCAACCAAGTCTAATGACGCAATTTCTTTCATGGCTCTCCTCCAGGAAGAGTGTACAAAGTTCTGAATTTAATAACAAAGCCATTCTGATGAATATGGTACAGTTTCATATGATTCTCTTCAGCCATGTTTATCAGTAACAGTAATCATTAACAGGAATTTATTACAGTGTCATCATCCTTTCTACAGCTCAGCTGTCTCAAGCTGCATACAATTCAAGAGTTTTTAAAGAGAGAGATTGATTACCTGGCATAACCAATGATTAGACTACCGAAGACTGTTCCAATACCAGCACCAGAACCAGCCACACCTACTGTGGCTGCACCAGCACCAATAAATTTGGCAGCAGTGTCAATGTCCCTGCTGATAGCACTAGTCTGGAATTCTCTAAGTGCTAGTCGGGAGACAGTATTTTGGGCCCCGTTAACTGTTGAGTTGCCCTAAGAAAACAAAATATGAAAAAGCATTATATTCAGACAAAAGACCACATGATAGTGTTATTATGCAGTTTTAGAAGTTGTATTAGATTCAATGTCTAGTTACTCTTCAGAGTGATGAGACTGTAAGAGTCATAAACTTCACAATGTTACCTGTTCCACCTGAAAGCATCAACTTTAAATGTGAAAGACTTCTCAGGGGAAACAGCAAGACAGCAATGAGTATTATTAGGTGTTTGACTTAAAGCAAGTTTCACACTATAGGTATTTGAGTTAGTACAAGTGAACTCTAGATTGAGGACATTTAGGCTCACCAGGTAATTTAGGAAGATACAGAATTTTGTTTATAAGGTACCTCTCCATTCTTGACCTCTGGCCTAGACAACACAGACGCCGAAATTGGCCTGTACAAGACTCTTGATCCGGCACGGATCTGTAAGAAGAGGAAAAAAACTATAAAAAAAAGAAACATTTTATCACAGCTGTTCCATACAATAGTCTGTAAAATAATAAGACTACTAGCTACTAAGCCACTTGTCTTCCTTGAAAGAAAGCAATCTCTGAACAGCTGGATATAAAATAAACGATACAGAAGCAAGCACTGCCATGCAATCTGACAGCACTATTTTCAGGAAATATTATCGTAAACAGTCACGCCATTCAGGGAACATATACATGCATTATGCTGACAGAAAATAGAGTAAAACAGCGACAAAAAAGCCTGACTGACGACTAGGCAGTGAAACACGTTTTGAAATGAATAAATAAAAGTCATCAAAATGAATTTCGAAGTTGCTAAATGCAGAGATGTAACCTAGACTTTACAATTTAGCACAGCACAAATGAATGAATCCTTTTTCACAAGCGGCCTGCATGTGTCCTTGGGCTCCCAGCAGTCTAAGGTCATATCGGCTCTTGCACAAAGCTCTTCCTGCAGGGGAAACCTGGGCCTGCACCATGCAAAATGAGACCTTCTGCAGGCCAGAGAGGGCATTTTCATGCAGGACATTCTCTTATCTCTGCAAGGGCAAAAATTCCCGGCCTTGCACAGGACAAGCAACAGGCTGGAGTTTGACCTACAGCGAGGCCGAGAGTGCAGCAGGCCCAGGAGCTGCTGGCTGCGCTGACCTCCCCCTCGTCCGCCGCTCGTGCGCGAAGGCCCCTCACCTTGGCACAGGGCCCCGGGCGCGCCAAGGAGGCGGGAAGGAGAACGCGGCCCTGCCGCAGTCTGCCCGACCCCCACCCCTTGGCTCTCGGGCGGGCAGCGCTCGGTACGGGCTCGTCCCACGGCGCTGCCGCGGGGCTCGGAGACCCGCCCGAGCCGCGGTCGCCCCGCGGCCGTCACCGACCCCGCCGCCGACAGGGAGGGAGCCGGTGAGGAGGCGCAGGCGCCCCCCGCGCACCCCCACTCACCAGGGAGGGCGAGGTGGCGAGCTTGGCGCAAGTGAACATCTTANCGGGGCGCCGCCAAGGTCACTTTGTGCCGGCGCCATTGGTGGCGGCGGGGGGCGGTGTCGCCGTGAGGGTGTCGCCGTGAGGGTGTCACCGTGAGGGTGTCACCGTGAGGGTGTCAGTGTCGTTGTCGGTGTCGCGCTCCCTTCCCGGGGCTCGGATCACGGCTAGGAAAGGGGGCGTGTCCGACACCTGCTGTGTGCAAAAAGCCTCTACTGTTTAATTAGTCATTTCTGCACGATGAGCAGCTTCGCACCCAAGTAACGAAAAAATCCTTTTTAATCAAGATTAACCGAAATGCGATTATCCTCACTGAGCTGAGCATGTGTTCCCGAGATTCCCGCTTTAATCAGTTACCTGTGCCTTGATGTTTTTAATTTGATAACGGGATCATTATTTTAATGGTCATTTGGTATTGTAAGTAGCATTGGTGCCAACTAGTAAAGAGGCTGAGAAATCGAGGTTTTGAGTAAAACAGTGGGAAACATATATTTAGGTTGTAAAATTTTCATTTTATACAATCCGGACCATAAAAATAAGATTGTGTGCTGCAAACGGTCTCCAGTGGACCAAGTGTGTGCTGTATTTAGGGATGAGAACATCTTTTAGGACTTGGGTGCTGGGCTCCTGCAAACCTACAGGACGATTGATGTTGCTGTCACTGGTTAAACCACAAAGCTGAGACATGCTCCATATCAGCAGCTTGAACACCCCTCAACAAACATGATCAATAGGTGCTTTCAACAGCTGCACACTAATGTTAACCATAATTTTGCTTTTAGAACCTACAATGCAGTGTCTTCTGATCATTGGGTACCGGGGAGGTGTACTGAGCTATAGGTCCTAAGGTGAGAGAAAACAGTACGATTTGAATTTCCCAGCCTTCTGCTCCCTGCCTCTGTCCAGCAGCAAGCTTGGTTTGGTTCCAGTGTGCATCCAGAGCGGTAAAAACTCAGTCTGTAAAGGCCAGCAAAATGGGTTATAAGTTGCCATTGGTTTTGGTTTTCTGGTTTGTTTGTTTTTTTCTTTTCACAGCTTACATGCATTTTTTGGGAATTGAGGTGCATGGGCAGATCTGCCGTGTCTGTCACGTGTATCCTCATAGACCAACACTAAGAAGTAATTATCAATGGCAAAACCTCTTAATGGTTAGGCAGAACTTTTCACTAAAAAAAAAAAAATTCAATCCATATGCTACTGTATGAACAAGTATTTCCAACACGATGAATAAAACCATAAAGCAAAGGCAAATGCAGTAGTGTTAGAATGATGTAAATGTGACCTGCTGCTGTACAGTGGCACACAGAGTACCCCATTTATGAGGATGGGTGCTTCGCCTCGGGAAGTGCAGCAGCAAGCAGGCTGTCTGCAACAAAGAAACTCGCTTGGTCATGGAAGGAAGCGCAGTAGGTAGAGACATGCTTTCTCCTTGGGAAAATGGAGGTCTGGACCTCCAGGCATGAAAGAAATCTTCCCCCAGCTCTCATGAATGGAGAAGAAAGTGGAAATTACACTCCTGTATGCGCTCAGCACAATGTCATACAAATTCAAAATCTCATTAAATGGAAACCCTCTTCTTTCACAAAAGAAGTGCCCTCTTCTGTCACAATTCCCATCCTGGAATGTTTTGCAAAAAATGCATTCACAAGCTTTGTTGTGAACAGTGCCAAAACCACTATTAAACACTGGTTTATTGTTACTTTTAAGGCATAACAGCCGATACTGTAATTTGAATGCGACTCAGCTGTTCCTTTCCAGGAGGGTTTTGAAGAGCAGTTACTGATCTCTGAGGGCCAGGCTGAGTTTAATTCAAGCAGATCTTCATAAGGCAACACTTGTTAATCTCACACCATTTCCTATCTTATGACTGACCTGCTGGTAGGTCCCTAAGGAAGTGTATGAAAGACAGTGTAATTTCTAGGTGCTCACCATGTTTCTGAAAATCTTTGGGAGAAGATTCCCAGTTTTCCAGTTGTCTCTCCCCATCAGGACTAGTTATGCAGGTGGGCAGTAGCCAAGGATGCCACAAGAGGTTTTCTCCCCATTTTGCCTCTGGCAAGGAAGACAGACTACAGACATTTGAGCAGTACATGGTGCCTGAAGAGCCAGTCCAGTCCTCTCCTACAGCTCCTGTGTCCTCACAGCTCCCTGCTGCTGAGCCAGATTTGTGTCAGGGCAGCAAGTGACCACTAGCTGTGGTTCACCAGTATGGCTGCCTTCTTTCCGAGAACGGAAAGACAAAAAGTCATCCCAAATTTTCCAAGCTTTCTAAAGACTTTTCCTGTAACCATAAAGCTTCTCCCAGTCTTTTTGTCCTTACTTTTAGAAAAGCAACATCTGTTTCACCCTCACTGCCAAGCAGCTCATTTCCTCAGTTCACCATGCAATGGATGAGTCCTTCAGTGACACGCACTTTCACTTTATAACCCTGAAATGAATTTGTATCTACACACATCAGGTTCTGAATGTTACCACACACGAGTATCAGCAGAATGGACGTTGCATACAAATGGCATTTTTCTGGTGACTTCTTAAAGAGTATTATCAAGCCTTATATCTGTCCAGAAAGCAGGTAATAAGGAACTGGGCTCAGTACCCATAAACTGGGATGCCTGTCTGGTAGATACAGGTTGGTTTTTTTCCAGGTACGGACAAATGATGGCAGTTGCATATTAGTTCAGCTGAGCACTTAAAATCCTTACAATGCTAAATAAATGTGTATGTCCTGAGTGCTTTGCACTGGAGGGTCTGCCAGAATTCAACATTTATTATTAATAACTTATAAAAGATGAATGTCTGTACCTGAATGTTCTATATTTGCTGAAGGAGATTGGCTAGTTAAGAGAAATCCCATTGTCCAAAGCCTAAATAAAATGTTCTCCTGCTAGATCGAAACCTATTCCTTCAGGTTAAATTTTATCTCCCAGCAGAGGATTATTAACTCAAAATGTGTCACACACTCACTCNTTTTTTTTTTTTAAATCTGTTTTGAAGAGGAGATGTGCCTGGAAAACCAATATATTCCAATAACTCTTAATTGTTGGAAGACCCCCAAAGGATGATATTGGATCAAAGGACTTCTGAGATTATCCTAATGTTTGCGAAATATTTTAAAACTTAAAGTGTATTACCTCAGGGTTAGTGCTCTTGAACATTCAGATTTATGATGTACTTTGGAGGGCATTGATTGATATTGATTTACAAAGTCAGGGGTTTTCAGTGTTTTTCACAGCCTGGGCCATGTTTCAGTTCTACCTCTTCCATTCACAGCTGTGTGGTTGAATTTTCCCCTTCAGGACTGAATCTTCCCATTCAGGACTCATAGAACTGGATCAATGGCTTGTGGAAAGAAGATATGTAGAGCAGAATTAATACACTCCAGAGTATTTAAACCGTTTTTGCTCTGGGAAGAAAAAACAAAGCCATTATTAGATGACTCTAAGAAGAAATTCTCTTGGTAGCACTCTCTTAATACCTGTTTACCTTATTGATTATTAGTAGGTGGCGAATTTTGACATAAGTAATGTTGTTTTAATTGCAGAGTTGACTGGATTATAAGAGATGCTTCATAGGAATACAGATGACAAAGTTTTTTCTCTAAATTCTAAACTTCTTCTTTACAAGAGAAAGGGAAAAACTCTTTCTTCAGTGATCTTTGTCCCCAAGAGGAACTTACTCAAGCAATTTTTTTTCCTAAAATTAGGTTTTTTATAACCTCAATGGTTTCTTTCAGTGGAGAGCAGGAGGCAATTAACAAAATACAGCTAATTTAGGCTGTAGAGCAACCTAATTCTGGTCAACAGACCATTGATTATTTTAACACCTGAATCCTAGAAATGGATGACATTAACCACAAACATCATACCATGGTCATACTAGGCAAGATTTGGAACGTATGCTAATACTCTTGAGAACATTCATGCAATTTGAATGGGAAATCATGATAATCCTTATAATGAAATTTTTGGGTCTTTAAGATCTGCTTTAAATATCACAGTGATTATATAAGTAGGGTCTGCTACACCATAGCCTATATATATTAAAATTGGATGTTGTCAAGAGGAAAAACATTCTGTTTGAGCAGAAATTCAGCATGGAAGAGAGGCATATTCATCTTCATCCTAGCTTTTGGATTCTGGTGGAAATAACACAAGGCTCCTTTTGATGCCTTAGGTTTTAACTTTTATATTTTGCAAATCCTGTACTGCTAGTGTAACTCTGAAGTTTCCTGTAGCTTGTTAAGTGCTGTTCTCTTATGCTAAGATAGACATCACGAAGCTTCTCCAGCTCACTCTCCAAGGACACCCAGACCAAGAACTGTAAACCATCATCTTGGGGAGAGGGGGGCAAGCGAGGGGGAAATCACACCATTGGCTGGGTTCTGGTTGGTGAATTTATGCTGATATCAAAGTGCGAAGAACTTGTGACCTGTTGTCCATTTTGGGATGAACTGAGGCAGGAGCCTCTGGAGCCCAGAGTATACCTCTGAAGGCCTTTCAAATAAATGCCACCTTTTTCCTTTATTCCTGTCTAGTCTCTGTTTCTAGGTAGCCATTTAAGGCATCACATGCCAGAAAAGACTGGTAGCGTTGCTTTCCCGCTGGATATCAAGCCCTGTTGTCTAGCATTCAGGTTCTACTTGTTACTTTTATGATGCTGTACAATAGTGTAAACATTAGAAAATACAGCCATCCTTTTGTAAAACCAAGCATGTCACAAGGTGGAAGATAATCCTGTATTTTTAAAATTAATTTTATATATCAGCAAAAAATTATAATTTGTCTATAAAATTATGATTTCCTATTTTACTGTAACTTTTATTTGTATTTCGTACAATTGTGACATTTTTAAAGTTGGAAAAGGCCTCAGAGATTATTGAGTCCAACAATTAACCTTTGCAATGTAACTTAAAGTGGAAGGAAGTGTCAGGTCCAGTAATAATTTCACTTTATGCTTCACATCCATTACACTGTGTGTGTCAGGATTGCCACATTCAGGGTGAGCTCTTGTGTTTAAAAATCATTATTATGTATCTACTGAATATTTTCTGGAAATTGATTTTTTGAGGAAAAGCTGTAATAAAACAATCCACTCATGTTTAATCAAAGTAATTTTTATAAATGCACAGAAGATTCAGAATATTTAGAATGAATATACCTCTTCATGTATTACTTTAGAACATAAAGTAGCTTTAACAAATTTTCTTACTCAGATGATTCATGATACTTCTCAAGGCTGTGTCGCAAAAAACAGCTGATACCTGAAATGGTCAGTCAGTTCACTGGATAACACACACACGGATTTCTAGGTTACAAAATATTATTGGACTAAATGAAAATAAATTTAGCAATGCTTTTTATTCATACTAACAGTACTAAACACCTTTTGAACAGAAAACAAAGTTTAGCTGTAAGCTGACACTATTGGCTGTACTGGTTAGAGCACAACGTCGGCAATCCAATTTTACCACCTTTCATATAACACGCAGCACAGACAGCCAAAACTTTGCCCAAATTAGAGCCATTCAGAAGCATCCATAGATTTTCATAGCTGAAGTTGAAGAAGTCAAAAATGGAGGAATGTTTTCTTAGTGGGCTCTTCTGGCTTTTTGTGCAGGGAGAATTGCAACGCCAGATTCTTAGGTTTTAAACAGAAATACCTAAGCAATTGTTCTTATATTTGTTGTTTCTCCTGTTTCCCAGAATTATCTAAACGATCCTAGAAAAGGCTTTTTGGGTAATACATTTTGGCTGTTCACAATCTGAAAAGAGAAATATAAAAGGTAGCTGTTCAGTGCTCAAAAATTCCACAGGATTTAGTAAATCTCGTTTGGAGATTAAATTAGTGTTTTGGATAACTGATCTGTTACGGTTGTTTGTGCCATGTAAAGAGCAAAAGTGGGGTACACGTGTCTGCCAGGACTGTGGCAGAAGGATTTTGCCTTCCTTTACCTTCTTCACAGAGGCTCTAGTTCCAGATGATGATTCCTGGTTGCAGGGGAAATGGGACTATAGCCCATTAATACATGCAAGATTCATCTGCTTAATTGTAAATGACACATCTCCCTGCTCTGAGTTTAGATTCTCATACCCCTGCAAATCGCTTTGGGCTCACAACCTGAAAGACAGTGTATTAATGAAAAATATTCATTATCACCTGAAAGCTTTTTAGTCTGAACCACTTAGCAGAAAACGTGGAATCCTTTTGACTCCAGTGCACAGGTTCTGCCCTCTAGGACCTCGTGCCAGTCTGAATCCAGAGAAAAAGTTGCTGTAATTCAGCTGCTTACTGTCATGCTTTGCATGGCTCAGATGAGCTATTTTAAAATTATTATAATTGATTTTGCTCATAGTTACACAAGAGATCATATATTCTCATGTTTCATACCTAAAGTAGAAAAACCCTGGACAGCCTGCCATTTCTAAATTCTTGGAAAGGACTCTGTCCCTAATACTCACACTCAATGAGCATCCTGGTTCTCTGGCATGCCTGTATTCATTCCCATCTGTCGTGCTGGCATTGTTCCCACTCAGAATTATCTATGCCAATTTCAACAGGGCATAGGTGCTAACCAAACACGGTTTTAGAGGGACAGCTTTCATAACACAGCAAGTGCCATCTCTTTTGCCAGGAGATCCTGCTGTTTGCAAATAATTCCAGCTTAAGACCACATGCTTCATTACATGGGATCACATCTGTAGATGCTTGTGGGTATTATTAAAAAAAAAAATCAACAAATGTCTACTGTATTTCTCTTTCAGTTTGGCTCAGTGCTTGGAATTTTGCATGTGGAGAATGAATTCTCTGCACCTTGTTAACAGGAGTGAGCCATAGGCTGTTATATACTCAGAGCAGTCTTAGGTTACTGCATCAAAACTGGCACAAAAAACTGCAGAAGTTTACCAGGGCTGTGCTGCTTTTTTCAGGTGCCTTTTGACTGCTTTGTGTCTGTAGTTTATTCTAAGGAGAGAATGATAGAGTATTGCCTTTTGCCCCACAGCTTTTGCCTTTCCAGGTTCTCAGCAGATTTGTGTGTAAGGCATATTCTGCCCCCATCCAATTGTAAAATGGCATATAGGTACAATATTAATACTGCTTATTGAAGTTATTAGTCTATATAATGCTCTATCTAAGATACGTTATGTTGTATTGATGAATTATGCATATCAAAATAGTATGATATTAGTATATTGTAGCTGCACTTGACTCCTGTTTTGCCCCCCGAACAGATTACATGTGTTAGCAGAGTTACACTGTACTGTATAAAGGCTAGAAATAGTTTAGGAAAGTGCAAAACCTGTTCATGAGCCTCAACTGGACTGCCCACTATGCTCAAATTTTGAAATACAACTTTGTAGTTAAGCAAAAGAATATTTTGCTCAGAATATATCTCAGAAAATACTATTTGGAATAAAATAAGATTCAGCGTAGATAATTTCCAGCTATGTGTTTCCAGTCATAACTTCTGACTCTTAGATATTCCATCGTTCAGCCAGGATCCATGGAAAATAAACCACAAAATGCAACCCCCTCGACACCCATAGTGTTTTGGCTGAATAGTACTAGGAAGACCTCAGTTCACATGTTGTGCATAGAAATGTATTTTTCCAAATCAGGGAAGGTATTTTCAATTTTTCTCTTTACTAGCAAAAACCACCTAAGGCTGTTTTCAGTTGTATTTTACCTCTCTCTAAAAAATGTTGAATCTAAGAATGTACAGAAGAGTCAAATGTTTTTTAGAGTCCTAGCATTTCAAGGATACAGAGTGACAAGTAGACACATGAATATATTGAAAAATTCTGTTGGGAATCAAGGTCTAAAATAACTGAACATTTCTACTGACTGTAAATTTCAGAGTAGTAATGTGTACATTTCTGATAATTTTGTTATTATTTAGCATGTTTATAAAATTGGGTGGAGTTCACAAGATTTCATAGGCTTTGAAGCATACTTGATGTGCTTTTCCTATGCTATTGATAAGTTTAAAATACAGTATTAAACTCAAGAAACAAAAAATAAGCCTAATTTCACAGTACATTACTGTATCAATTGTAACTAATCTTTATGTCCTCTCATCTGTCTTCTGTCCTTAGTCTTTTTGGCAGCTAACCTGACCTTGTGGGCTGTCAGCACTGATTTGTATTCCATACCACTTGGACTCAGAGATACTTTGTTTTTATTTTTCTTATCTTCCCCTGTCTCCTAAAAGTGCGCCCTCATAATAACTGTATACCTTAGAAATCACCTGTCCCTCAGGTAAGGGCAGCGGAGTGGCAGAAGAGGTGTATGTTATTAGTGCCATGGAATGAAAAACTTCAAGGCACATGCTCGAGAGAACAGGGGTTTTCCAATCCAGTAGCTCAGGAGAGGTGAAAAGAAGGTTCTACTCCAGCACAGTCAGACCAGGAGCTGCCTCATGGGAGGGCTGTTGCACTTTTGGGTGAGTTGTATTTTGATTGTTTCTTACCAGCCATAACAGCAAAGTTATAAGGCTGCCTGGTCGGAGTCTCAGCTCTGAGGTGTTGCAGTGAACAGCCAGTCCATTATCTCTCTATACAAACCTCAAATCTTTCCCCTAAAATATGAAGTCAGACATGGTATGCTTGTTAGGGAATACCTACCAGCAGCATTGCCAGGGCACACAGCTGAGTAGCTGTGAAAAATGACCAGTGCATGTCTAGGCAGCTTGGAAGCTTTGGCTCATTGAAACTGTTATCTCTAGAACACCAATGATTAAAGATAGCTGATTTGAAAAACACGTCCGGATTGCTCCAATTCATGGCTGGACTGTGTTTTTAATGCCTCTAAAATGACTAATAGTGTGTATAAATAGTGACATCCAGTGTTCAGTTAGATCAACCACAGGTCTGTGTTCCGTAAAGCCTTTTAATTAAAAGATTTATTGCAGACCCTAGTTAAAATGCCTGTGTAAAGATAGTAGATAACCTGCCAACTGCAACACACCTCCACAATAAAAATTTCCTTCCTGGCTTGTTGGGGAACAAGAATGGTGTGGCTCTTGTATAATGCTTTAACTTTCTTTTTTTATGACAACAAGTGTCTGATTATTCCCAGGTGTTTTTGATTCCTTCTTTCTCTGCTTCTGTTGCTGTGAATGTGGCCATTAGGGCAGCAGTCATAAAGGATGTGTTCACCACTTCCTTCTCCGTCTGTCTCTTAACAGAGCCACAAGTCCACCGTCTTCTATCCACATTAATTCCCTGAGGTATCCACACAGTATTTGTGTTGACTGCCTTAATTTTGATCTTCTCTAATCATTCCTTGCCAGATGGCAGTTAAAGTTTAATGGTCCCTGTAAAAATAGTTCCCTTTCTTCTTTTAATCAGTCATGTGTGTTTGCTTAGCTAACTTAGATGTTCAGAAAGCACGAAGGGACCACCAACACAATTACTTCAAAATACACATCCGTGTTGTGATTTCAGTGTTACGTAAAAGTGAAGAGTTAGAGTGTAAGCAAGATCCTGGAAATTAGTATGGGCTATATTACCTTAAATTTTCTTTGTTTCTTTAGATTTATTAAAAAGATTAAATTAATAATTTGTGACATTTCATGTAATCAAATGTAGATTACTTTTAGTATTTTCTAGTCTCAAATGTTTGTATTTTCTATGCTAGAAAGCATATGAGTATTATGCTTTTAGGGATGCATTGAGCAATACACTTAAGCATCTGCTTAACTTCAAGTACATGTGTATAGCTAATGATAGATAATAGGGCCTTGAGCAAGGTGCTTTGATGTATGCTTCACCTTAGGCCCTCCTAAGTAGTTCCAATGAAATAATTTACCTTCTTGAATTTTTAAGAGTATGTATCGACACCTAATGACACAGAACCTGAAATTCTCCAGTATGTGTTTACTTGACTGAAGCTTATTAGAGGTTTAGGCTTTTGCTGAATCAAGAATTTAATTCAATTGCACATTCATGCTATGCTTAAATAGCAAATCACTTCAGAGGCAAATGGTTTAAGCTATATCAGACACTTATGGAGTGAGCAGGTAAGATTATACCTCTGAGGAATATGGAGAGCCTGGGAAAGTGATAAGTTAGGAGTCTAATCCAGATCAGAATACTGCCAGAGAAAGGGGTGCTGTGGAATTAAATGGAGACTGGATCAGGCTCTGAATGCCTTGCCTAAAGCAATACAGGAAATATATGGCAGAGTCACTAACAGAACCCAGATCTCCTGAATCAAATTAGACTTCTTTTGTATCTAACATCTGTGTGTGCTGCAACTGGATGTGTCATCACAGCCTGCACAGGCCAGCCTCTAGATTAAAGCTCGCGTGATAACTCCTACGCACGCTGCAGGAATCACACCCACTTACACATCCCAGTAAGATGAGACTTAGCAGAAATGCAGACCATCCTACATTATTCTCCCTAGTAGAAGGCTGAGAAAATAGAGATCCTTGTACCTTCCTTGAAAACATATTTTAACAGCTGTCTCCAGAAGAAGTTTTCAGATATGACAAAGCATGCACTACAACAGTATTCTGAACCTTCTGATCACTTAGTGCTTTTTGATTTTGCCATTCATGCCAGGGAGTTGGACAAAGGGAATTGCTCCAGCTCCAATTTTCCCCATTATGCCTTAATTAACAATAAGCAATTTGGTTGTAACATAATAAAATTTTTGACCTGAAGGAAAAATTCCCTGTCCTTCATCTAGATATTTTTCCTCAGTTCCTTTCTACATGCAGGTTTTTTGGGTAAGATCTAGGCCTGAGACCAGAGACATAGATGGGATGGTTTACATTATGATAATAACCAGATGACCTCATGAGGTCAGAGCCTCAGGGTACTGGATTTTATGAATTTTAGCAAATTTTATGGGTTTTAGCAAAAAAATAGTAAAAGTTGATCCCTATGCAAAAAACCATGCAGTCTAGATACACAAGCTCTTTGGTAACTCTGGGACGGAGAGGTAGATTTACCCACTGTCAGATTGTGGACATTGCTAATGACTCACTCTTGATCTCTTATGCGTTAGCCAATGGCCTGAAATCCAGCAGCATCCTCCTTCGCTACTTATAATTAATTAAAAGCAGAGCCCAGCTTTGTTAATTTTGGTATGTCAGAGTTGTAAAATCTGTCGGCTGTGAAAGAGTGGACATACCTTTATATTTCTTTCCCCTAGTTTCCTCTCCTGTTTCTATATCAGACAAACATACACTGGTTCATTCCTTGGTTAGCTAAATATTGCAAAGATAAACAAGCCAAGCAGAGCTTGCTGGGCCAATGATGGCTACTAGCAGGTGTCGAAGTGAAGGCGTTCCCCTATGGACACAAACCCATCATGGTTGGGCTGATGCCCAGTTCATAGGAGGGAACATGAATCTTCCAAATGGAAAGGGAGATAAATTGCATCTAAACGCTCTAATGATGATAATGTGGAGAGACAGATGTGGTAACTGAGCATTCGAATCCCTCCAAACGCTCTTTACTTCTGTTACACTATCACATCATATACTACTGACTAATATAAGCCAGATGCAAAACCAGAATGTTGTTTGAGTTTATATTCTCAACATCTCCAGATCTGTACACCTTATAGATAGAAACATTTTTCCCTGGTAAATTCACACAAAGGTCATTTTTACGAGCTCATATAAAGAGTGAATTGGAAAGCAATCACTGGTGTTTGTTTCAGCTGCACCACTTCTGTTAAAGAATTCTTACTATAAAAATCAAGGCAAGCACAGCTCAGAAATCTGGATTCTGGGCAAGGAGTTTTGTTTCCTTGTCCCTTGTGTGGCCACTCATACCTTGGCAAAGGGGGTGCCATTTAAAGGCTTGTAATTCAGAAGTGGTTTGAATCAGCCTTACATAAATGTAAACGACATAATGATTTCCCAAGGTGAAAGGCAGCAGAGGAGGAGACACAGAGCTCTGCCAAGTGAGGTCAAGTGTGGAGAATACGCCACAACCATGCAGAACATTTATACACCTGGTACAGTACATGCTGTTGTTAAGGCAGAAAGCCAAAGGTAATGAGCACTGTGAGAATTACCAAGGGCTCCTTCTTGGCCCCAGGTTCTCGCTTGTAATTGAAGCGCTATCCTCTACTGATCCTTCAGGTAGCATCGGAATGATTTTATCCAGGCTTCAAGGGAGAATCAATCTCTACAGAGTAAAAGAAACTTCCTTTACATTATAGCTCTGTGCTACAAGCAAGCTATGGATGTGACTCATGAGTATTCTTAATAGTTTCCAAAGAAAGTGAAATTCCTAATTGAGATTCTGATTTTAATTTAGAAAGTGATTTTTATCAGTAGTCCAAGATGACTAGAAAACTGTATGTATGTTTACATATTTATGTTATTAGAACATACAATGAAACATACATTAAAGTGTCTTTATTGAATTTCTTAGAATATATATTTTAAAATATTTCTGTACAGTATTAGGAAAAAATAACTCAAATAATAGCCATCCAGGAATATTCTCCATTAGTCTGTACTCTCCATCAATTTTAACAATAGGCTATTTATTTTTCTTTAACTGGATTCTAATGTATTCAGAGACAAGAGGTGGTTATAAGACACTGTAATCTTATTCCTGGATAACAGATTTTAGCTTTTATATATCCTAGTGAGGTCCTTCTCTCCAATATTGAATTTCAAGGATTTCAACTCTGTGATGTTGAAAATTTCTTTCTATATGTCTTCAGTTGCCAGCCTTGAAATATTTTTTAAAGGATAATCTATACTTGAGAAAATAGTCAGACTGAAAAATCAAATACTAACTTGGCAATCTCACTGAAATGCATGTAGTAGTTTCTTGGCTTTCCTTGCCTTCCACACTCTTCCTTCATATGTTTTTATTTCAGTCACAAACTGTTTAGGACCAACGCTAGCTTTTGCTTTTGGAAGGGGATCTGGGACAATTGTGTGCTTCCTAAATAATCAAATCTATTTTTTATTCTTTTCATTTTACAGGTATGGGTCATCTGAGTTCAGAAGCGGGAAGAACATTGTGAGACTTTTAAAGATAAAGTAGTAAACCTGGGAAGCACTGGATGTTTAACTGAAAAATCAGAAATATAAGGAAAATAATTATTGGAGCTGCAAAGAATCTGCAGGTTTACGGAAAATGATAATGCAAACGTTGTTTGCTGATAGTTCTTTTTCTTTTTTTTCCCCTTCTTTTTAAACTTTTTTTCACCCGGAAATTCAGTGATGTTCTACAATGAAAGGGAGGAACTCTTAAATTAATTTGAAACTGAAAATTAAAACCAATAGACTTTACTGCAAATAGGAAACAGTGGAAACCCTCTGTGATTCAATCACTGAAAACCAGACTGGGAAGAGCACTACACTTGATTGCACAGCTGCAAGGATGGAGCAAACCAGCCTCTCTGTTACTGTTGATATTGGTCTGGGAAGACACATACTTAGTAAGTAACATTAAATACACTATTACTATTGCAGCTTTCTATTTCAAACCATGGAAAGGACCTCCCCTATGGCTATCTGTAACTGCTGAAGAGCACCACATAGTTCATTTTTCTGTTTATCAGTAAGGCATCTTTTGAATCACACAAAACAAGTACACTGGTACACAAACAAACAAGAAAAAGGAGATAATACTGAATTATACTTTAGGTACTAGCGGAAGTAGACTGACAAGTCTAATATAAAAAAATCTTACATACTATCTACTATCTTTTTATCTTTTGGTAACAGTAAAAGAGAATTTAACAGGACATTTACAGATTTAATGCAGATGGCTTTTTTGAGAAACAGAAACCCAAATTACGGCTGAGAGAACTTCAACAAAGAAAATCATCTTTCTCAGAAGAAACAATGTAAACAATGTAAAGAAATTGTAGTTTTTGTACAACTTAGTAGCTGTATAATGTATCACTGCTTCAGAATTCCTAAGTGGAAATTACTTGGTATATTAACCTGGCAGCTTATCTTCTTTGAATATACCGTATCCACCTAACTCATGAGAAAACTCATTAAAGAACTGCTTTTGCACCTGTTATATTATGCTTTGCATTTTTAATGCTTAGCTGAAGCTGTTGGTGTTTAAAAATCTTCACCAAATGTATCCATGCAGCATGGAAAAAGCCAAAGTCATTAAACAGCACATCATACAACAGAATCTTCTTGCATTTAATGACTAGATTTCTAAAGCAGTTACTAAATTTGGGCCAAGTGCTGACCTAGGAGGAAGCCAAGTTTTGCTTCCTTTTGAGAAATTAGTCTCCATGGTGTGCAGCAGGGGTGCTGCTGTTGACAGAGGCAGCCAGGAGCATGCAGGGTGGCACACACAGGGTAGGGTGTGTGAGCACAGCCAGGCTCTGTGCAGGTAGGGAGACCTGCCACCATCCAGCAGGTCCGGGTGGTAGCTTCCCCTGCACGTAGGAAGCACTACAAGCCAAGGCAAGCTAACCTTTCTGCAGGAGAAAGAGCCAGCCTTCCCTTTTTGGTTGAATACAACTATTTTTTTCTTTACAGAGAAAAAAACATCCTTGAGTTTTTCTCTCATTTTTCCCTTGTGTTCCCATGATAACTTGACACAGAGTAAACCTAAAATTTGTTTTTAACTCCAAATAGGCATTTAGTAATTGCCAGAGATAATGAAACACTAAAAGTTTGGAAAAAAGTAAACAGCAGTCACAGCAAAACTGTGGCTCATCTAATCTGAAATAGTAAAATGACCAAGTTCCAGAGCTGAATTATTCCCAGAAGTAATACCGTGACTTCATTCAGGAAGCATTACTCAGTGGGATTATAGCTGGAACATTTTCAGCCTTAAGGATTCATCTTCAAAAACATCATTCTTGGAGTGCAAAATATCCTGAACCTCCCAGTCCTAGAATAGGTTCTCTGTTAATAACTCACATTTCTTCATATCATCAACTTCAATTTTCTTGTGAGTCATTTTGCTGTTCAAGAACTGTGTACAAATACTAATTCTATGTCAGTAAGGGTTAAGAGTCCAAGGAATTAAGCTTTCACTGAAATGTGGAATTTCCCTATACACTCTTGAAAATCCTGTCTCCAATATAAAAATATTTCATTTTTTTTCATTACAGGAGAAAATTCCATGCAGTTATTTATGGCCTCCCTCTAAGATGTGATAACCTACATCCAGAGATATGAGATAAGGTGGTCCCCTACCATGAAGTGGACTGTTCAGTGTCGTGAGAAAAAGAAGTTGTTTTTATGTATTTATAAAAAATAAAAATACCCAGAAAATTGACACTCATTAAAGCATGCAAAGCTATATGACGTGAAGAGCTTTGGGGAGCTTTTTCCCTTGGTGCTTTAGACATGCTATAGAAATTTCTTGCCTAGTGGGATAAACTAATGGCTTGACAAAATACAAACTCTACCTAGCAGGAATTGCAGTAAAGGAGTGTCTTAGTCCAGAGTGCACTAGAGAAAACACCATGTTCATAGTATCTTGACTTTCTTTCTATTACACAAGAAATCAAACTGAGCAAGAGTGTCCTTGATTCCACTCATAAATACTGTATAGAAAACTGACAGTCCTTTTATTTTTTGTTAAAACTGATATGGGGGTGGTGGTCTTGAATAAATATTTTCACCTGGAAAAACATGTGGAGAAGTGTTCATTATACTAAATGTTTTTACTTAGGTTTTTTTCTTGAATGTCATTCTTCTATGATTGTGAAAGTGTGATGCTTCCTTGGATGATCCCTTGGATACCCACACGGAAATTTCCACTGGAATTAGGTTACAGTAACTTACTCCTATAAGAGGGCAAGTCAAGAAACTGGAATTATGCTGTAGTTTTCGTTGCATTCCTCTCAAAAATGCTGTTGCTGCCACTAGTGGTAGTTTTTTGTGCTGAGCAGCCAATGTAAGAATTAGGAGTAATTGGAAAGATTTTCTAGTTTTGTCATAAAACTGTATTTTAATGTTAGTAGCTCAGATCACTAATCTAAGCCTGGCTCCTTGTGTACCTGCATGCAAATGTGTAGTCAGCACTCCTAATATCATGTTACTGCTTCTGAGTGTACCCTTGACAGCTCACAGACAAAAATATCTCTTGAGGTGAAAGTAATTTAGTTATGTAGATCTCCCTATTATTTCAGTCCAAAAAGCTCAGCTTAGATGGAGACTGTAAACTGAGTTGAAATGTTTCTGCAGTATGCACTGAAGTGAGACCAACAAACCTATTTCGCTAAGGTGCCTTAAGTACATTTGGATCTTTAGTTTTAGCTGTGCTATTATGTTTCCTTGAAAGCTCCCTTATCCATAAAAATAAAAAGTAAGAGGGGATACACATTTTTTTGTGACTTAAAGGCATTTGGCTGTTGGTATTTGTGTCCTTCAGTTTAGGGAATAATGAGTGGGAAATATTACATGCCTTGTGTCTGAATGATCAACACTTGCATTGCCATGTGCTTTCCTGCTTGTGTGGAGGAACAAGCTGTGTGCTAAACACTAAACTCAGGCTCAGATTCTTCTTCCAGATGCACATATGCAACTTCTGTAACAGTCAGTGAAAGAGTCGTACATGGATTAAATTCCAAAATAGTATGACACTGCATCCATTTACCTTGGATGACAATTTTAGTTTAAAGCATTATCAATATACTGTAATTCAGTCCTTTAACCCTTTACCATATTCATATTATGAAAATAAGCATAACTTTCACATACATGGTATTAAACAAAGATTTAGTAGGAGGTGTGGAGTGGCTTGGTTTGGAAAACATGTGAATACTAGGCACATACACCTTGTGAGTAAGCTGGTTATTGTTTCAGTTATTGTACTTCTGAACAATTTTTGTTGGCAACAGGGTATTGGCCATACATTCAGAGATTTTTGGGCAGAATCCATTCTGGATGCTATCTTGCATCCTGATTTTTATCTGCTGCTTCAAAATGAGGATTTTTTTACACGTGATAGTTTAGCTCTTTATAAAAAGAATCATGGTTGAAAATACATTAAATTGCAGTAGGTATGCCACACTGAACACATCAGACAAAAAGGAGCTTAGTTTGACACACGAATTGTGGATATTAGCTTATTTACACATATAAACCGTGAATATTTTATTTTGTGTTCTAGAACAGGTATAACTCCATGATATTATTGTAATTTCATCTTTCATCACCAGCAGAGGGAGCAGCAGTGTCTGAGATGCACAAACCGTGGGGGTTTAATCCACTCCATCGACCAAATTTCCTCTGCAAACACTCGGAAAAAACTCTAGTGCTATCAGCAGGAACCAAGGAAAAATGTCCCATCCTTGAATACATTAAAATATTCCTATTTTCTTCAAAATAAACTCTTGTGTACCCCTTAATTAAACGAGTAGCATCACATTTACAGCTTTGTGAAAAATGCATGGCATACGAGTGGCATTTGGAAAGAGATCAGTCCTGACTACACAGACCATGGCCATCACATCTCATAAGCTAAAATCATGCTTCAAAGATATTTAGTGAACTCTGTTTCTGATTTTGCAACTTAAACCACAGTTCTGTGGGAAGACACATTTCAAATATGAAAACTGTAGTTGCTTGAAACTTAAGATTTTGAAAGATACTGGAATGCATTTCAAAATTTTCAGTTGTTGCAGTTTACTTTCAGACAGTGTTTGAAAGTGTCAGAATCATTAAATCAGTCCTCATTTTAGCATTTTCATTCAACCAATCTAGCAAAAAAAAAAAAAAGGGAAATTCACAGCTGTTAAAAAAACATGCTAGAGAAGACTGGTTTTAAAGCAGTGTAGCCCATCTCCAAAGGTCTGCATTTGAACACTTCTGCTGGGGGAAAGCAGTAGAGAGACCACACAGCTCCTAGTTGAGTCCTAATATGCCAGTGAACACATTAGTTAGCTCTTTGACATTTTACCCATTTCAGTAATCATCTTCACTAAATATGAACACCTATACTATTGTCACTTAAGCTTATTCTCCCATATTTTCTTACAACAGCAAAAGCATTTAATAGCCAGGAATTTGAGAGTTAAGCCAATGTATTTGTCCCACCAACATCACCCTAACAAAGACAATGTAGACTAGCTGACAAGGCTGTGCACATGAACTCTGTCTTCCTTCAACCTGATCAGCACCTCTAATGGAAGATACTCTGACTACAAACCTGACGTGCTTATAAACACAGCCAAGACAAACCCAGAAGCCCAGTTCCTGCCCAGGATCATGTCAGTTCAGCTCATCCCAAAACCAGCCATCCAAAACTGAAAGCCTAACTACCATCATCAGCCTGACTTTTATTACATTATTTCTGATGAATGTAAAGCAGTGATAATACTGGGGGAAATGGTAATTATGGAGACTTCATGTTACAGGCAGAGAAGAGATGAAGGGTTTTCTGGTGGTCTTGCAGAAAAAGAAGTGAGGGATCTCAGAGCTGCTCTGGGTTCTCCATCACTGTGGTATCACTCGCCTGGCTGTAGGAGACAGTGCCTAAGGAAGCACGAGTGCAGGTTACTCTCAGCCTGTCTAACCTGCTAAGGATCTGGTCAGAATGCTTGGCAGGTGGGAGGTGGACACATGCTGTTTGAAATGTTCACAGTGTTCTATAAGTAAATTATACTTAGTCACCAAAATTTCATTTATCCACTCTCAGTTTCCTGACATGTCACTGTCACTCTGGAGTATTTTCTTAGCTATTGGTGTCAAGAATATGAAAAGAATTAAATCTTCTTATCTTGGGAGGCTTTACAATAATGACACATCACTCTTCAGAATCCAGATCAGCATGGTCTTCCCAGTTACTTATTTGTTTGAGGGCTGGGCATTGACCATAGATTTTATAACACCTGCAAAGAAAGAAATTTCATCTTTCCTGACCAAAAGTATCTCTGATAAATGTCAGTGTTACTGTGTCCAAACAGCTTATTCAGTGAACTATACTGCTATATGGCCTAAACAAAAGTCACAAGGCTTTATTTTGTTAAACATATATAATTTTAGCCACTTTGAAGAAAGGGCAGAGAATGGATTACAAGTGTAACTGTATCATTTCTTCTGTTTACTACACTTACAATACAGTGTATTGGTTTGCAGCATGTGATATTATTAATTTATATGCATTCATATTAATAAATAAAATTAGTGTCATTCATTTTTGTCATTGGATTCCTTGAAAGGGCATTTAAAGCACACTTCCACTGTATATTTGTCCATTTTTTCAATTTTGTTATATGTAATTTGTCTTGAATTTTTTATTGTTTTTATAATTTGCTGGAATTTTCAACCATGTAGGAAAAGAACCAACAATTTCAGAATTTCAGAAGGACAAGTAACACTATTAACAGTATATTAATAAATAAGTCAGTAATAATAAGTCAGTAATGAAGTTCTGTATATCTCTTTCACATAGCTCTAGTCACTAGATGTTAATTAATTACATGGTATTTACTAATGCAGCTAAAATGGGTCTGAGTTGTTGGATCCATAAGCTATTTTTGTCTGCATTCTGCAAAGGCGATAATTTATATTTAAAAAATGTTGCTTTGCAATGTTGCTTTCTGATCACTGTGTGTGTCACTACTTAAATCAGAAACATTTTTTGCCACTAGTACTGAATGGCTAAAGTTTCCACATGCTTTAAGTGCATACATATTCATCAGCAACATGATTGCTTACTTTCCTATAGCTTAATTTGCCCAAGCATACAGAAGGCTGCTCCAAAGTTTTCAGTGAAGATGACAAATATGCAATGATACTGTAGGCTGTCTGGTTTCGGTTGTGATCCATACGAGTATGTGCTGTTTAACAGCCAATAAAATATGACAGGCATATACAATTCTGTCTGCGCAGGAAAGAAAATTTTATTGCTCAGGTTTTAGTCACACATGCCTTACATAAAGTTGTACAGTCAGATCAGTATTTTATTGTTACTTACCATATGTGTTACACCCTCTAGGCATGAAAGAGCAAGCTCAAAAGCGTTAACTTATCTGCAGAAAAAGAAATTATTTCAAATAAGTTTATAGTCAATACAGTCTTTCTTTAGGAACGAAACAAAGCAACTGGAAACAAATCTATGTATCTCATAGACTTCAGCCACAGAAAAAAGGAACCATCATTACAATCTGAGTTTGATCAGCTTCTTTCTTAAATACCATATCTCCTCTTACATGCCGAAATAATACAGTATGCACGACTATGGATCACTGACATCAATAAGTGCTATCTGTCATCTCCCTACCCACTGTATCCCCCCAGAACTGCTGGTATTGGGGGCCTTGGCCTCACACAGAGAAAACATTGCTAATCTCATAACAAGGTTATGTGCATAAATTTATGCATACATTTATCAGAATCACCAGGTATGTTGTTCAGGGGTAGATCAGTGGTGAACAGAGAACTCAGCAGGACACATCTGCACTCTGTTCACACTTCTCGGGTTCCTTGTTCAGCTCAGCAGGAGAGGGCAAAAGGAGAGGTGATGATTTTGAGGCACTTCTACAGTTACGGAAGAATTCCAGAACAAATTCCACTGTCTTGTTATTTCAGAATATACAGATTATATTTTCCTTAATACACATGTGAACCAGAATTTATTTTTACGATGTACTACCTGCGTTTATCTCCACCAGTTGAAGAAGTATGCAAACAGCCTGCAAAGCATTACAAGGGCAGGATATGAACCTACACAGGATATGAATTTATAAATGTCAAAGGAGTGAGTAGCAACATGTAAATCAAAGTTCAGAAAGCCAGAAAATCTTACTTTAAGATCAGCTGATGCAAGGTAGCATCATAGTTATTTTTTGGAAAAACAAGTACTTTTGTGGCACCAGACTGAGGGACTGAATGATCAGCAGGCAATGATCTGACAATGATTGATTCATGATAGAAGAAAGGCATTGAAAATAAGTTGTGTTTCAGATTCCAGCACGCAACATACCAAAAACATTGAGCAAGGTTTCTGAAAGCCAAGTAAGGAAGCTTGTCGGCTTTTCTGTTTCTTTGGGCACTTTATCTATCAAGACAAACTGAAAAAAGGAAGAGCTACAATATCTTCATTTAAAATGTACTCAGTAGTTATCTGAGATATTTTTAAGTAACGTTGGCAGAAATAAAGGAGAATCGAAAAAAATAGCATCAGGAATATTTAAGACATTTATCCTGGATAAAGTTGCTAATCTCAAGCTTCAAATAAACTAATACAGAGCTCACCTATGCAAAACTTCAATGCAAGTTCCTCAGAAAGAAGAAAAAAAGTGTGATTTTTCTCTGCAATCACATATTCACAGAGAAATTGTGTATTTTTATATAATGCTAATGCTTTATGACTTTATGGCTGACTATAGAAGTCTGAGGATTACAGAACCATTGCCTGAAGAGTGAACGCTTGAATTTAGCCTTATTAGTTGCTAATATTTTCCCTGATTCTATTTTTTTTAATAAAGTGATTTCAGGTTTGTGAGCAGCTACCTATAATAAGAAACAATCCGTTTGAAACACTGGAGAGTGTAAGTAGAAGGTGTTAATTATAGCTAAATGCCCAATTCCCCTCCCCCCCTCTGGGCTAAACCCTACAGTTTTAGGCTGCTTTCATTTCAGTAACCATTTGATCTTTCCCAGGAGAGGATTTTGTACTATTTCTTTTAATCTTCTCTGCATGCAGTTCAAAACTGGCTTGCTGAACTCAATTTACGTTAGTGTTTGCGTTTATGAGGAAAGGATCGCAGGGTCTACAACAAAACAAATAAAAATAATGTTTATAAATGTCAGTTAAAGAAAATTGTGTGAAGTAAAGTTAGGTGCTTATGACTGCATCTATACAAATTTTAGAATGATGCTGTTACTCCCTCTGCTCACTATGATCTGCAGGGAAAATATAATTTAGAAACCTTAGACCTTTGGTAAGTACAATAAGCTTTAACTATGGCGCCTTTACAACTAGTAAACAATTAAGCAAATAATTTAAAAAATATTTTGAGAAACAAGCACGTTGTTTCACTCTGTACACATAAGGATCTTCAGTGACTATAAGTAATTAACCAGACAGAACAAAGTTAAACAAACACATAAATCTTTGCAGGCTGGACATTCTATGCAGTAAATAATGCAACACCTCCACTATCCATTATCCACCAGATAATGTGCACTGTGCTAAATTCCACTGAGCCACATTTTGGCACTAGCATCAGTGCCAAGCAGACTTATCTTGTAACTTTTACCTCTATGGATCTAGTCTCCAGAAATCAAAATGGCTCCTTTGAATCAAACTAGTCGGGATTTTCCGTTAAAGTAAAAGCAGGTCATGCAGTCAGCTAAAAAGTTGCAAAATGTGTTTACCCACCTCGAAATATTGCTCCATATCTCATTTCTTTTGTAAGAATGTTTTTAAATCCACAAAAATTATTTTCCACATCCATTGTTTCAGTAAAGTTCCAAAGAGACATTCATTTCCCAACTTCCTGCTAGCACTGCAATAGCAAAACATCCTGCTGGTGTTGGCCATAGCCATGTTCACAGTTTGGTTCAGCCAAAGTGACAAATCAGCTGTAAGATCCAAATGCACTCAGGAGAAATTGCAGCAATATCCTAATTATGCTTACAACAGAAAAATATACTGCCAGAAGTACTGAATAAATACTTTGCAAACAAAGGAAAAATCAAGATACAAGGAAAAGATAAGAAAATAGAAATATAAAATAGAGTATAGAATATAGAAAAGATGAAATGTGAAATCTAGCACAATATGCACTTGTATAGAATAAGGATTTCCATGCATTAATATAACAAAACCAGTTGGTAACTTCATTTGGATTGCCTCTACCAGTCCAAATAAAATGTAGCAAAGCAAAATATATATATAGCAAAATAAAAAAAATTTATACTCAGGCCCCATTAAAACTGACTAATTTCAGAGTTGTTGAATTTAGGAGCATTGTATCATATAACTGGAACCAGAAGTTAATGTACTGAGAGTTGAGTTTCACTAAGATGAAATATTAATTCATGTTTATTATGAATGTTGATTGTTTTAGTGCCATGAATTTAGATACAGAAGATTAGATTTAATGGGTACTTTCCATATGTCATGAGTAATCCAATTGCTCTTCTAACTGTAAATTCTGCAAAATTTTTTTTCTTACCTAAAAATTCAAGCAAATGATTTAAAATTAAACAATTTTTCTAGCATGTGTAAAAACGTGTAAATGACAGAACTGGCAGTATGATGACTGTTTTACAGATAAGCATTTTCTTCATCATCTTCAAGGACATCCAGATTTATGATCTAATCACTCGGCCCTTTAACAGGATGCATTTGAGTTTGATTAAAAAAGAAAACAAACAACAGTGCAAATTTATTAATGAAATCTGGGTGACTTTTTTACATACAGAACACTCTCAAAATAGCAACTTTAAAGCTGAGTATGGTCTCCTTAGCTGCTTTAGCTTTGCCCATCCTGGCGTACAGCATGTTTTTGGTGTGCTTTTTTAAACTGGCAAGTGCAAATTTTGGGAAACCATTTCCCCCTCCCCCTCCTTGAACTTTAATTGCTTAACCTACATCCTAATTCAAGTTGCTCATAAACCTTAGCCTTTGTTGTAGGTCCGACAGCTGCGTTATGTCAGTAGCAAGTAAAACCTTCACAAAGTTCCGGAATGCTGCAAGACATTTTATAGGTGCTGCAATAAAAGGCAAATTGAATTTACAAAAATGCATTTGTCACTGATTAAAAACTTACAAAGTTAATTGGAAACACAGTGTAGGTGTTGCCACACAACTAGAGGTGTAATTGGTGGTTTTAATTCAGTTGGAGCACGGAGGAGAGTAGCTGTTCATGTAAGGCCAGCAACCTTTTTCATATTTCTTCTCCCTTGAAGAAAGAGATTGCTTTTACAGGAAGACTTGCATGAATGGTCAGTAGCATTGAGATGTTAGCTGAGGAGTAGGGACCACTTCTATGCTCAGCTTTCAAGGCTGTATCAAAGTTAAATTTAAAAGCAAGTACCAGTCAGTGCCCATTAGTAATTGCAGGGTCCTTTGGGAAAGTTTTCTAGGCCTTTTCTTATTTTAGGTTGGCAAAGCTGACACAGCAAGTGAGAAGGGGAGAGGGAGGTAACCAACAGCCCTGGCAATCAGCACCCTCCCCCTGGAGCTGAGTGAATTATCTCCACATAATCCACTTAACCTTTGCCATTGTGGGACCTGGGAAGCTGAAGGTATTTTTAAACTTGAGTCTTTTAATTGCCAGTTTATAGTGTCACTAGTCCAGCTCAGCTGGAAGGAGGAGGATTGGAAAATAGTTCCATGAGGCAATAGCTTTTCACCTCGGCTAGGAGTCCTAATTATTATTGGTTTTGCGGCTCAATGTCCTCTAAGACTGCGGGGACAGTTATCTACAGTGAATCCACAGGTGATGGAGTTTCTTTAATGTATCACCACTTCTGGTTAACATGGCTAAAATATCAGAGATTCTAAACTACTTACAGTGTTCAACTTGGGTAATAAATATATTGCCATCAATTCTCAATATGCAGAAAAATCCAGGCTAACACAAAATGTGAAAACAGCTCTGAAGCAATAAAGTTTAGTAATATGAGAAACCTCCTTTGCAATTTCAATTCTTGGCAATCTCCACTTGATATTAAATTTATTGTTTTATTATTTACTTGATATTAAATGTCTTAAAATCCCACATAATCCCTTTATCAGGAAAAGATGCCTTGAACAAATGCTAAAGGATGCTTCTGGGTAGTTTTCCAAAGAAAATCTATGGAATATTTAATGAGGAAGTGATTAGTTCAGTAGATTGCATTAGCCTGTGAGAGCCTTCTGCTGTATTTTTATTCTTGGCTGCTTAAAATTTAAATACCGCTTACCTATTTTATTGATGAATATTCCACTGTGCTGGACTGCATGTGTGCCCACATTTCAGGGATTGTCAGATCAGGCAAGGAACCACGTACATGTTCTTCACAGAGACACCAAGAAATGGACACTGCACCTTGCCCTTGACCTTGACTGCACCTTTTCCTTAAATTTTAAAAAAAGCCACAAAGAGTTAGGCATTCAGCTTCTTTGTACATCTAAATTTTTGAGTTACTTCAAGATCTCTGGGTAAAAATGGGATACTGATTCCTTTTATTAAATTCTCAGTCCTATAGTTTTTACTCCTTATTCTCTTCACAATTTAAAGTTTCCCACCCGCTGGTAGAGACGAAGGGAGCATGTGGATGTCTTGCACTGCCGGGTGCACTCATACTTCACTGTGCAAGGATGTGGCAGACCTGTAATGTGAGTTACTTTGCAGCAACACCAATAATCAGTGTCCATCATGCTTGTACTATATATACCAATCCAAAAAACCCCAATGGTGCACACTCCCAGAGCATTTCTGAAAGGGAATTACTAACTCACCCATCTCCTTTATTAACATTCTTTGGCGCATACTCAACCAATAGAAAACCTCCCTGTGTGATACTTTAACATCATTACAGAAAGAGAATTATTCTTGGAAATTCACGTCAACACAGACTTGCTGTTTCTCACCACAGTCACTGTGTCATCTCCTTGATCTTTTATTAATGATAAGGAAGTGAACAGCAGTAGTCAGGACTCAGAAGCAACAGCAGGGATGATCCAAATATTCCATTCCCACTCCTGCTTCTAAAATTCAGCAATATATAAGGGAAAGTCCCTATTAAATATTTTCACTTGCAATCTTTGAAAAGAAACACAGACTAGAGTAGGAAAAACAAACTAACAAAAAACTATTTCTAATTCTAAATGTATACTTTTATCAAGGCCTACTGAGCAAGAAAGATACCTACTTTGTTTGGTATTCCTTCTCTCCTTCACATGTTCAAATCAGATGCTCAGCTTTTCAGAGAACTTAGAAAATTGAGAGAAAGAGAGAATGCCATGGAAGACTGTAGTCATGCCTGTGACTTAGCCAGGTCATCCACTGGGACAATTCTGGGCTAATCATTTCAAAAAATGATTTTTGTGAAAATTCATTTTTCTTGACCCATATGCCAAGATGACCAAACCTATGTTGTAAGAAGGAAGAAATGGGATTAAATAAAAGACAAAAGTTGGCTTACTTTTCTAATTTTTCTGTTATTTCTGTACTTAAGACTTTATTGGAATGATTGGGATTGACATAACATTTTGCAATGAAAGGATAGGCAGAAAGAGAGGACTACTGTCTTTGATGCAAGACCAAAGGAGCAGTACATCAGCCATACCTTTCTTTCCACTGCACAGGCTCCAAACACAAAATAGATTAAACAAAACTCTGTATTCATCTTGATATTGGGAGCACTCAAAACCAATTTAAGTATCTGCTCTTGTTTGGATGTTAATTTAACTTTTTTAGATGAGGGTTTAGAGAGGTTTTGTGAACAAATGGAAAAGCTTCTCTTGTTTCCAACTCAACTTAATTTTTTTTAACTTTTCTGTTTTGTATGAAAACCTTGGAGGTGTTTCCAGGTTATACCAAAAAAAGTTGAGATTTCTCCTCTGAGAAGATCCTTTTGTGTCTGGCTATGGCATAGTGAAACTGGCCATTACAGACAGATGCAAATCTTAAGTACCTTCCCCTGGAAGAGCCATGGAGCCATACCCTGGTGACCTTCTGTCCCAGCCCTCATGTCCCAGACAGGCTGCTGTGGCTCCAGCCATGACAACTGGGGTGCCTAGGTGCCTGCTGAAGCACCCTGGAATTAACGAAGGCCTTTGTACTGCTGCAAAAATGAGGAATGGTAACTGATACTTAGGAGTACAACTCTGTATTAAAACAAAAAAATATTACAGATTTCCTCCCAAGTGTTACAGTCTCCATTCTGTAACTCTCCATTCTCTGTACTATCCCTAAAGCCTCCAACAGCCTCATGAACGGAAGATGTTTTTCTTAACAGGAGTGGTAGATAAAATATGGTGCAATCTGCATGGTAAAGGGTTTGCCATGGCCTTCAGCTTCTCATCTTTCCTGAACAGCTGTGAGCTTGTAAAATAGCTTACATTCATGTTTCCTCTGGTGGAAATGGTCACAAAGATGTAGAGGGAGAAAATGCTTCCCGAGCTTTACTGGCAGCTGCTGAATACAGGAGCTGATGTCATCTAAAGTGATATTTCATATAGCCTGGGAAAAATTTCTTTTATATATATGTTCTCCTTTAGCAGCTTAACTTCACTTGTAGCTGATGAGATGGATCTTTCACTGAGTCACAATACGATTCTTAAGATCTCAGTCATACTTTTCCCCACAGAGGAAAAACACCTCTCCCTGTCAGCCGAAGGACTGTAACTCCAGATTAAAGTGAAAGAGCAGAAATGAAGCCTCTCTGAAGGAGCATGGTACTCCCCTCCTTCCTGTAATCGGCTGCAGCTGACCGCACAGCAGACAGACAGCTCCTAAAATTGTACATGTGCATTATACCATAAACTAAATTGAAAGTTACATACCCATATACCCACCACTTTCCTCTCCACCATGTAGGTGCATATATTGCTGCCTCTCTGAGCAAAAATTTTTGACCTTGATGTGACTGAAAATACCAGGATGGTGGAGCACACAATTTAGCCAATTTCATGCATTCTTTTTCATGAATATGAGACATTATATTACCGCTATTAATTGAATAATATTATCCAAAGATGGTAAAATCCTTATCACTGTTGTCTGATCTCAAATTAGGGAAAAAAATAATCACCCATTTCTTACAAGAACCTTATAGCAAAGTCAGGTCAGGTTGCCCAAAGAGACCTGCAAGATTCCATGGACAGGAGCTCAAACAGTTTTGATTAATGAACCTAAGTAATGAACTGCCATTTCCTTTCTATTCCCATCACCCCTATCATTAGCACAATTCATATGCTTCTTTTGTGTTTGCAAATATATGTATGCTGTGCTTGCTCATCTACTTAGGATGAAATGTGAGAGAAATTGTCAAAAGAGAAAAGGTTCGCAGTGTAATCAAGAAACAAAGTATTTTTTCCACCTCATGATACATTCCTTGTATCGAACTTTCTCCGTAACTGGAAGATATTGTTGTAGTGGTGAAGAGAGACAGAAATTGTGATTGCAATTCAACAACTTAGGGCAGATATCATATATTCACATGTTGGTTTATTTAAATTTTCAGGAATGGTTGTTTTTTTCATGTAATATTTTCTGGGTATAAGGAGTAATAGAATAGTGAAACAAAGGAAATAATGAAGAGCTGTGAGTAATGCATCAGTTATTAGAAGGACAGAAAACCATTCTTGGAAGGTAGAGGCTGTGAAGGTTTGGAAGTAACTGCTGAAAAGCAGCTGGAAAAGATGTCATAGAATGACAAAGAAAGACCTAAGCGGTTCTTCAAGATGTAGATGAAAATACTGGGAAAAATGTGGTAATAATAGTGATACATGTGACATCAAATCTATTTCTGAGGAAGGGTGTTTGGGGTGGGATGTACCCACCCTTGGGAAGTATGTTGACATATCAGAAAAACTCTGAGAAAGAAAAACCCTAAAAAGTGGGAACCTACCTTTCTACAGAGATTTGGAATAAGCTCAGTCTATTTAGTTCATCCACAGTTAATTAAGTGATAATTTGATCACAGTCCATAATTATCTACAGATGAAGACATTTGATACCTATAAACAGACACAAGTATAGGAAGATATAATGATTGCAGAAAAGACAATGAAGCATAAAGCAAGAAAAAAGTTCAAAGGGTACTTAAACACTGGAACTATTTCCACATGGGAGATTCATCTTCATCTGAAGATTTTACATCAAGTTTAATGTCAGACTGAAGAAGCAGGATATCTTGCCAAGAACTTAGAAGCTTGATGCATGGACCATGAGGTGAATTTCTACTTTTCATGCAGGCCAGGTAATATCAGATGAATGAAGCATTGATGAAGGATTAATAAGAACTTGTGATCACTGCTGATAAATGTGAGCTCCTAGAGAATGAGTATATCTTTTATTCATATAAAGATTAGAAAAGACATTTTGAAGATGTTTATTGGTTTGGCTGAATGAGCTGTTGTTCAGTTACATATCACAAAACTTAATTTTTAATCAGAAAACAAGGCATATATGATAATTTGTTTGCAATATCAGTGTGAAAATCTATTAGCAGGAGCCAATTGTCCATAAGGACAGCCTATTACCTAAATCACAAAAAAAAAAAAATTATCTAATTATATACATACTTTAGAATTCTTACCTTGTAGCTGATTTTCTGGTTTAGCTAGAGCCTCGTCAGAATCTTCATCTGTAAATCTGCTTCAGTATGCAGAGCTCCTAATAAATGGAAACAAAATGAGGAACATTCATTCTGGAAGGAAAGAACACATTATTAATGTTAGTTTTATGTTGATTAGAGATCAGTTCTGCTGTAACTCTTTAATCTGACCAGAACAACAAGCTATATCCAAGACAAGGACATCAGAGGTCTAATCAGTATATTCAGTATTTTCTTTGAAAGTCCTTTCCAAGTTATTCTTGACATAGTTTGCTTTATAAAAAACACGGAATACCAAGTTCATGGTTTTACCAAGCAACTCAATCCGAGATGTCTTCCTTGAGTAGCAGTAGTTTGCTTAAAGCTGATTTCTTCATACACTTCATACACTTCAGCATGTTATTTTGCCCTTATTGAATTTCACCTACCATTTTATTGCCCAGACAGTTAATATGACAGCTGCAGGTCATTTCTATTTATGGTTTTACATTTGACTATTCTCAATAATTGTATGTCTTCAAACTTTGTCCTTGGATAACATGCATCCTTTTCCCAGCTTAGTTGTTAATTGAAAAAAAAAAAGAGAGAAATAAAGGGAAATGTATGCATATATATGCAAATATAGAAAAATGTACATTTAAACACTATTTCATCTGCTACTTTTCTTCTTTTAATTTCCCTCAGATTTTTTCTGGTTTGTATTATAAAAAAATCCAATCTGTGTGGAAAATTAGTGACAGATTATGAATATCTCTTTGATCACAGATTCTGAGTACTGATAATATTATTTCTAAGGTATATGCTATCTGACTTACAAATCTTACATTTTATTGGCTGTCTTATTTTGCTTTCTTTCATATTTCACATTTATGATATGTTCAGACATACCCCTGTTTTGTTAAGTAGGAATCTGTGTGGTCTTTGATATAAGGCATAATTTATTTGACAAGGAAATATGAGATGGTGCCTTGAATTTGCATTTAATTGATGGATTGAGAATTTTTAGCATTGCAACAAGACAGATTCTCATCCAACGTGTCATGGAAGGAGCGTTCTCTTAATCTGTTCTCCTGTGAATTAAAATACATGTATATGGATTTTGAGGAGTAATTTTAAAAATTCTTTATTGAAGGTAGTTAGCAGGGTTTTCATACGTATCTGACATTCAAATACTAAAACTGATTGATGCTATTATCTGTTCATAAGGGTATTTTTATATCCACAAGAAGCAAGTGCTCCATTCTGACAAGTCTTCAGGAAACATCACTAACATTGCAAATGAAGACTAGCCCTTGGTAGCACATTAAGGCTGGATATAAATATAACCTTTAACCAGCAATGCAAACCTATTTACACTTTCTGCCATCTAAACATCAGTCAGCCCCATTAAAAAAAATTCTTAATTGATAATTGCAGTATTCTCTGTGATTTTACATCGGGCTGTATAGCACCCCAAGAGGTTTCAGAGACTTCAGTAAACTGTGGTGTGCTCAAACTTGCCATCTTCTACAGTCTTCTGCTCATTGCTATTTCTGTTTATCATCTTCACAGCTCTTCCAGCTATCACTTAAACTTACGGGATGCCTTCAATCTGAGACAATTGTCTTTTAACACTTATGTATTTATTAATGCCAATGCAATGTCTGGTTACTGGTACTTCTTGAGACATTTTCATGTAGAATATAGAGACAGGTTTTTGGTCATACTTTCTGACACAGTTCTGCTTCTTAAATATTACAAAGCTGTTTTAGAGCCCTGGGGATGCTGGCAACTAACCAAGCCTCTGAACATCAGTTTTTCAGTATATGTTTGTCTACTTTTTCTCTTTGTAAAGGGAAATTTTGAGCATGGTTACCTCCAGCAAACTCTACTGCCTTCCTTCCACTTCACCCAGCCATGATTAACCAGGAAAACACTACTGGTCTATGCAAACTATTGTTTTTTCACTGGTTCAGTATTTTGGCTGTTTGGAGAGTTTTTGTGCATGGTTGCACCCCTAACCCCAAGTACAATTTTAATGCTTTATAAAAGACCAAGTTTTGCGTCCAGTGCTCTGACATAATTCTGAAGGTGAGCTAACAAGTCTCCAAACAACAGAGATGGCATTCCTCAGACAGTGCTCCATGGAAATAGCACATTATAGCAGACAGCAGCAGTGGCCACATCAGGGGCACTGCAGCAGGGGAGAACCACTACCGAGAGCCAACCTCAGAAGGCACTCACTCACCAGCTAAACATCAAAGTCAAAGGAAGAGGCAGATAATGTTTATTTGCCTACAAGACAAATGGCAAAAAACTATTCTAATATCCCTTAACAGAACAATGGCAATCTCTCTTACAATCAGTATCCAGACTGCACTTCCTGAAAAGCAAATTTTGTATTTTTGTGACATCTTACAGAGCCTCTAGGGACTGGACTCGTAATCTAGAAAGCCTATCATTTGTTGTCCTAATAAGGATGGCAAAAATCAGACAGTATTCTCAAAAACTAAAATTTAAATAAAGGTGAGGTATTATATTGCAATGGCCTGCTTCAATTGTAGCAATCTCTCTCTGGTTTTTACCTTGCCTGCAGATTTGTGCAATAAAAAAATTGACATTTTTCATCATTATGTCTTTATATCTTTCATGAGAGAACCACTCTCCTAGTTATCTTTATTCAGTGCTGTAAAAAAAAAAAAAAAAAAGCTAATGTCCCTTACTTCATAACACAATGCCTTTTAAAAGCTTTCAGTTTAGAGCTAGTGTTAGGCCATGATGAATTGCTGAATGGTTGATTTCCTGACATTGTTTCTTACTAACCTTTCATGACAGCTTCTGGATTACTCTACCTGGTAATTTGCACTATAATAATGGCTACAGTGAGATGTCTCCTAACTATTTCCTTTATTTTTAACAAGATTCTTAACACCCTCTGTAGGTGACAAAATGCAGTTACAGACATGAAGTGTCCCCTGGAGGAAGGTTGTTCACAGATGCCACCAGTACTTCAGTAGTGCAACTGTTAAATGAAACAAAAACAAAGAATCGGATTTTCTAAACATCCAGTTCAAATAAAAATTTAATTAAAAGTTATGAAGGCATTTTATTGATTAACAATCTTAGTAATTAAATACTGTCGTTGACATTTTTTTTTGGTTGGATTTGTCCTTCCTTGGAGATCTCTAATTGTGGTATGGCTTTACATTTATTGATAACTCTTTTTGATGAATACAGATGCCACCTTTTATGGCAGTCGTTGACAGAGTAATCATATTGTGAGAAATACCAGGCTTATGTAGTAACAGGTGTTGCAGTTATACACGCCGATATCCACTGGGAAAATGTGTTTGCTGCTATCATGGGTACACAATAAATGGAAGGTGCAATAAAGCACAAGCTAACATTTTGAAAATCCTTACAACTCTAGGAACTTTATTGCAGATTACAAGCACTTTGATCTCTGTCCAGTACTTAAATCTTAATTATCAGACTAATTGCACAGACTATGTTCATTTTCAGTGGTAATTCTTCTGTGAAATGCTATGTAAAATGATGTGCTATGGAGGAAAAGGTTCTGCAGTTTTGCCCAGGGCCAATGCAATGCAACTGTTTGAAAGACTACAAAGCAAATCCAGAGTCATCAATGCCCAAGTGTGTAGACTCTGCCAAGAAGCCAGATGCTGCTATGGGAAGCATTGTGTATCTTTTCTAGTTTGGCACCTGGGTCCTGCTATGAGCAGGCATGTCTGATGTCTGTCTGTAACTTCAGATTCTACTGGTGCCTCAATAACAGCTTTTTTTTTTTTTGGTAATATGTATAGATAAAGATTCCCTTCTAATCCCTCTTCCCCACCATTCATCATTCAGATTGCTTCCAAAGCAAGACACATGCAAAGTTCTAAAATGTGCCCTCCTCACTCACTTGTGGTAGTGTGGTACCTATGCTCACTCCATGTACATTTTCCTCTTTCTTCTGATTATGGTGAAGGAACCTGATCAAACTAGACTTCTTATAGACAATCTTCTTCACTGAAATTGTTTTCTATACCATTAGTTTCGGGTTAAGATGTAACTTTTTGTTTCTTGCTGGTAACAAGGGCTAGTAACTATTAACCAGCTGCTCAAAAGGCTTAAAAGTTGAAGAGGAAAATTTATCATATCCCATCCATATTTAAGGCAGCAAGAATACTCCCATAATTTGACTGGAATTAATATCTCACTTTCAAATAAAAAAGAAAAATCCTTCTTTTTATGTGCCCCATTCTAGAAATTAGAATAAAGCAGCATTTCCTCTATCTAAGAGTTCCTCCAATGTGTTCTTTTTGATACTCTTATGATGTACATAGTGAGGGTGGCCCAACCACACTCTTTCCTGAATAAAAGCAGCATTGTATTTGAAATCAATAGAAGTGACTTGTGGCCTGTGATGGGAGTGTCTGGCTCCAGAATTATTAGCTGGTGCTAAGTGCTGACAATGCAATAGGATCTTTACAAGAAATAAATACACTGAGGGATCTCCAAAAGCCTATTGCTATCCTGGGAAGCAAGTCTGTCGAGGCTGCTTGTATGGAGTGTGATGGGAAGAGACTCACACCCACACTTTTGTGAGACAAATGAAGATCCCAAATGGAAGCATCTCCTGTCATATATAGAATGAAAGGCTGAAAAGCTCCTCATTAAACTTTACACAAGTGCTGTTCTAATCAACAGCGTATTTGATGGAATTCAGAAAGTTGTGAGTGGGCCAGGGACTTGGACACATTTTCTGAAAGTTACTGACTTTCATAAATTGGTGAATTTGAGGATTACCTTGCATTTAACTATAGTAATCTGATGATTTTTGGTAATTCCTTGTTTGGACTAAGACTGCTGATATTCATTGTTTACATAGTCATAGCTAGCCAGTTTTTATCTGCCTGCTAACAAAAATTTGAAAACTCAAGGGGCTTTGTGATGGCTGGCATAGTCAGTCACTTAACATTTTAAAAAAACAGGGACTGTGTATGGGGGAGACCTGTCCCTTTTCACTGACTGCAGAGAAAGATGAGCCTGCCTACATTAAAGCTGGTATCTCTCCCCAAACTCCTTGCTCTCTCCCTCCCTGTGTAAGCTAATTAATTTGAGTAGCTACACAGAGCCACATCCCAGGGAGTGACAACCCAGGCAGGGAGCCCATAGGTTTCTTCTGCTATTCACAGGGAGATCTAAAAGCAACAGTAAAACCATGACGTGGCACAGTGCTATGAAGGCCATCACCCAGTCCGTAGTTTGAGTCATGCTGGATATTAGTGAGCTCCAGTTACGCAATTGGGATAAAAGAATCACAGACAGAAATGAGCACATCCACGTCACTGAGAGACAATTGCGGATACAATTATGGATATGAAATGCTGCCAAAGCTACCCGCCACAGGAATTACCAAACCACAGGAGCAAAGAGATCTAGTATAGCCTCCAGCTATGCACATACAAATAAAGTACCAGAATGCCTGCAGTCAGGGAAACAGGTGCTGTGCTGCCATCTTTTTCTTTTGACAAAGTCATACTATATTTGTACTGGGCTACCCAGGACAGCTCGTTCAATCTCACTAACACCACATGGAGGATGCACAGGAGCAGTGGGAACACAGGACAAAAGAATGCTACCAGAAATTCTGACAAAGCAAAGGCAGAAGATACTACATAATTATTTTCCTTAAAATCACTAAGACTATTGAAGGACATTCCTTATTACTCCATTGTGACCTTCCTGGGAAAATAGTTTTTTCCCTCTATATTTGATTGTGGTTTCACTTCCTCCCTTAGTCTGGGTCTTGAGGTAGTAAAAACTATTATACTCTTGAGCATAACAGAAAAGCCTTCCCTTACAGAAACATTTACCTGTTTGTGAATGACAAAAAGCAAACATTCTCAGCAGTGCTGAGACCACCACAAAAAACATTGCAGTGCTGTTAAAAAAACTGGAATCTCCTTTTATACCGGCATTCATCACAACGCTGTCAATACCTGCGGCACCTGAGTGGCCTTGGAATGACCTCCTGCAGTCTTATCCTCACTTCATCTATTCCATAGTTACCTGCAACTTCTGATAATGCACAGAAAACAAATTTATAAACAGAAAACTGCATTTGGTTTTGTTTTTCTTGTCTTCTGTTTGGTTTATTGGGGGGACAAGGGACAAGTGGTGAAAGGGACAGAAGCCAGAGGTTTGTTAGAATAGCAGATCACCTAGGTAACACAACTCAAAATATTGTTTTCATTCTCATCATAGGCAGGATGTGATTACACAACTATTTGGTTCTGCATGATCTTCTCTCTTACCTAGCTGACATCCATTTAACTGTTTTATTCACTCTGCAGCACTATCCTAGTAAATCAGCTGTTATGTTTCCAAGGCCTCAGTTCAATATGGTACTAACACCATTCCTAACTTTCACTGTGAGTATGAATCTACTAATAAAGCTTTGGAACAAACCTAATAACATTACTGTACTGAGTCAAGACTAACATCTTGGGAATACCAAAGCATTTCAAATGATAGCATAAGAACCCTAAATTCTTACGAGAACTTAAAAACCACCGTGAAATATAGTTAAAGCATATCAGTGCTTACTGTAACTAAAACTGAGAAAGGGAATTAAAATGAGTGAGGAGGTTCTTACGTGGAAGTAATTAGTGAAATCCTGCCCACAAATATGCTTAAGCTCCACATTTAAAATAGGACACATTGATAAGCAATTGTTCAATATTTATCTATTGAAGCTGAAAAAATACCTTAACTCCATTTTGTAATAGACGATAATCAGACATTTTCATCTGGATGCTCCCACACTGAAAGAAGCTCCTTGACAAACAGGAGCTATTGCCCCTGACTGAATTCCGACTGCCAATTTTAGATGGTTGGGACGTGGCTTTCTCATCTGCACCAGAGCAGACACAGCAGCCCATCATGTTTCTGTTGCTGCCAGCTCTTTGCTAATTTGTACAATGATAAGCACCTATTTCCATTGCTTCTGGTAATCTTGTCATTTCCATGATGTCATCAGAACAAGTCAGAAGAGAAAAGGTCAGTGGTACAATGATGAACCGTATATAAAATGAGCCATTAAAAAAAGAAAAATGGCTAGACATTTAAAGGCCCAAGCCTGCCACAGCACAGTAATAGCTATCCTGACCATCTCAGAATGTATTTCTTGTTATTCCCATCATAAGCAAAAAAATTCCCTCCTCACTGCATTTTCCCAGAGTGATGCTTTGTTTACTACACAAGGGAGCACAGTTATGCCCAGGGAGACCCTTGTGATTCTGGATGAATGTACTTTTAATAACAGCCCCTATGTATATTTACTGAATTTTTTGAGCATCCACATTCTAACTTTTATTTTCTCTAGTGTCTATAACTACAGAAGTACATACTTAAATGTGGCATATAGATTTTTACTCCCTTCATGTACAGAAAGTAACCCAAAGCAGTGTAACAAAACCTTTGTGCGCCAGAAACAAAACAGGAAATAAAGTCAAAATTCAGACAAAAAACAATGTTATAAAAAACTCTGGAATCAAGTGACTGTGTTTATACATAATGGGGGGAATAAGAAGAGGAAGGGAGAAAATAGAGAGACAAGGAGCCACGTTGAAAGACTGCCACCAAGTAGCTCATGCTGTGTTACTGCTCAGCCTGCAGCCAGACCCCATGATAGGCACTACTCAAGGAGCCCTCTGTTGCTCTTGTGTTACTGTTATCAGAGAAAGCAAAGCTGGAGAAAAAATGATGCCATTTCAGAAGGTAACCAGCTGCAGGATTTTGGCTAAATGTGGAAAGCTGGGGATTGAAGTAGATGAGCTGAAATGTTACTGTGTCCTTGGCTGCAGGGACAAGATCCAGCAGATCACAAACATCATGTGCAGAACAAGGGAAATGCCTTTTTCAGAGCTTACACATTGTTAGGAACAGAGTGCTCCAAAAATTTCTAATATTACTGGCTATTTCTAATATTTTCTTGTCCTTCTCTCCAGCCTTTCTCTTTAGAATTATGATTCATGTCCTTTCAGTTAACTTCAGAGCACATCACCCTGCTCCACTTAGCCTGCAGCTCTTTCCAAACTGACAGAATCAGCAGGATTTGGTATGCATACACAAGCATATTATCTGCATTTTACAGTCACAGTACTTTGTGGAATTCTATCACTATTGCTTACAAAACTAGTGATGAGATAAGAAGACTATGAGATTTAATTGTTGTCAAGTAAATATTTCAGTCACTGATTCATTGCTACCTTTCTATGAGATGCTGCTGCTGAAGTCAGGAAGTGAAAGAGTGGAAAACACAGAGCTGTTCTATGCCAGAAGTGAGGGATGATCAGCAATATGCTGTGGGTAAGAGCGAACAGACGCTTGCCCTCATGGCTAATGCTGGCACAGTAAGGCAGCAGACAGTACTGTTTGAATTACAAATTCTATTGCTTTCCTTATTTATCAGTCATCTTTGACCACAAGTGAACACCGAGGTGATAAAAGGCACAGATTACACAGATAAAGTGCACTAAATTATTCAGCTAGGTAAAGACTAGGGAAGGCTATGAGTTTGAGAGGAACTTAACTAAGCCAAATACAAGATGTGCTACAGGGTTTGAAATCCACTGCCGACCAAGGGGAAGTAACACATGCAAGAAAGGACACCCCAGGCTTCTCATCTTTTAACTCCAATTGCTTTGGGGAAGGGCTTGGGCATTGTCTGGGTGAATGTATTACTGGTAAGATGACTCTGTATGAGAAAAGCTAAGGAGCTTCCTCCACATGGGCTTTTTAAACAGCGTTACTCTGAAACTCTAGGTTTTGGTATCTCCTACAACATGGGTATTGGTAAATGCAGCAACCAGTTCCTTTCAGGAGTGCAGTCCCTATAATCTTCAAGTTAATTAAAGCCAGTTTCATACCACCATTTGTACTGCACTTCTGCAATTTATTGTTTTGTTTTTGAAATGTGAGGAAGCCATGTGATTTTTATGAAGCCTATACCACCAGTCTATTTGTATTGTATTTTAGAGACATTGTATTGATTGAAAGGGAACTGGCTAACCTGAGATGTAAACAATGACTGGCATTTGCCTTAACCTGTGTGGTTAATATCACTGATTTGTCATGCTGAGTGATGTGAGAAGAGGAACGATTGGTTGCTGATTATTGAACAGCTCAACACAGGGCACATTTGGCACCTCAGATGAGAGGCTATTCTAATGAGAAGCACTGCTGCCAATTACTTAAGGGCCAGAGCCTCCTCTACAAGAGATTTTGTACATCTTCAAGATGTTTAACTAAATTCTAGCTCAGTAACAGATTGCAAATAAGATGGTTAGATTTGAGGCTCCAGGCATATATATTCTTTTAACATCATCTCACATGCACCTGCCTGCTAATGGAGCCCTTCATTCTCTGGCGATTACTAACTAACATAACATGCAGCAGTCAATTTAAGAAATGTTTTGTTCTTTGTATAGGTTGTCAGACTTGTGTAATTGAAACATCCCCTTGTACTTTTTTATTTACATATTGGATTCAGGAATGAAAATTGTATCAGCCTTGAAACTTGTTAGAAGAAATAAGGCTGGAAACAGACATCTCTGATCATGTATGACCCATTATAATGACATGGTTTACTTTCAGATCAAAGCTGTAGGCATTTAGAGAACCAGTAAAATATTATATCCCTGACTATATCTCAGTACTTAGTGTGGTAGTCATAAATATCTGTACTTCAGTATCAGACAATATTACCATTTTATTTTTTTTCTGGTTCTGTTATTAATTTTTTGTTTTTCCAATAGCATAAAAAATATACATGCTCAGACTATCTGTAAACATGTCTTAAACCAATAAAAATACTCCAGCCAGACCCATCCAGCTACTTGACTCACTCCCTCTGCATATTGCATATATGTGGGTGTGCAATCTTGGGATGCAAACACATAGTCCAAAAAACTGGGATTAACACTGTTACCCTCAAATATTTTTAGTTGCTGCTGATCAGGAATTATTTTAACCGGCAATTAACAACTAGCTAACACATTTCCATTTCAAATATGATTAAGTGATTTAAAGCTATACACAAATTAATCCAGACTTTCTAGAGCATCGAGTCTGCTCATATGAACGTAGGATCTTTAGTGGCAACAACCTACACTGTGTGCACAGGTAATGATAGAATATTTTCCATTTTCCCATGCATCGTGTTGGGTCAAATCAGTTGCTTATTGTAGTTGCTATGGTACATGTTAGTAATGTTAAAGAAGCAAACTCACATAATAGTGTATTTTTATCAGAAAATATTACTGAAAAATATGTATGATTAACTTTATACTGATGTGGGGACACATATCTCTTCTAATAATGGGACCATGAATTTTGTTTAAAATATATATTTAAAGTTCTAACTATTTATTTAAATCTGAGTTTAACAGAATCAGTGTACTTGTCTGGGAAACTCCAGAAGTTCCTTTCTTTGTAGTTTCATTGAACTATCTAGAAAGTCATAACAATAACAAAAAAAAAACCCTTCATTCAATTTATGATTTAATTTGTGGTCTACATTATTTATGCTTAAAAGACTCTTTATAGGATCTGCCTGTACACTGGATATTGAAGAAATGTGAGCTTTTGTGAGCCTGATGGCTCTCGATAGGTAGTACATATTTGCTTCCATTTTTCTGCAGGTTACCACATAGCATGCCCTTCAGCACATGTGTCCAGAACAGAAAGAACACTGAAGTACCCTGAATTTCATGGTCACAGAGCTTGTCTGAGTGAAACCTCACTGCAAATGCAAGGTATCTTTAGGTACATTAGCACCATAATTTATGGGTATTAAAATTAATAATTTTCTTCTAGTTTTCCTCTAGATATGTAGGATATGAAAGCCTCCTAAAAAAAAGGGGGGTTGTAATAATATGTTCGGGGTTCTGCAGTTGAAGCACCTTTATATTTTTTTCCTGATGAAATATTTGCTGTTTTCAATCACCTGGGGGACATTATCTTGATGAAGCCACTGAAATATGCTCCATTCGTCTCAAAGGGTTTTCCTAGCCTACTTTTCACCCTCTTCTTGCCAATTAAGCTGCCACATTATGTATGATAGCGAGGGTCACTTGTTTTTTCCAAGTGTTATTCTGAATTGGTAAAGATGACAGCAGCATACCTGTCTAGTGAATAATTAGAGTGTCTTAAACTCCCAAATCCCCACCTTGCACTGCCACATACTAACTATTTTTAACCTCAGCTCCTGTCTTCTAGCAGGCTACATGCATTTTTGCCAGAAAAACTTACTCTGTGCTGCACACTTATATTTTATACTAAAGACCTACCAGATAAAATAACTAGAGAGATGATGCTGAAAAATAGGAAACATTTGAAGTAAAAAAATATGCAATGCAGGACTTGCCTCCACAAGGTAAGACACAACATTGCTCTAGGACCTCATAGCATTTTTTACACTGTATCTCGTAAATATCGATAGGCAACCCTTCAGGTTTTGAATTTGCATACATCAGTTCAAACATGGTAAAAAGGCAATCCTTCTCCATGCTTTAAAACCATGAAGTGCTATTCTAATAATCCGAAATCAGTAGTCTCCACTGCACTCAGAGTTTTATACCCAATGGCAATTATTTATTATTTTTTCAAATAACCATCTCAGAATTTCTGTAAAGCAGCTTTGCCACTGCACAACCTCAGGACAAACTAGAAGCAGAGGACAGCACAAGTCAGTATGTTTCCTGCAGTGAAAGACCTTTGTGAGCCTAAACCAGCCTTTTCAAAAGGGAGACAAATATCCTAAAAGTTCAGGCTTAATCCACTGCCCAAGACATTTAACAAAGAGGCTTAAAGGAAGAATTACTGACACTGGGTGAAGTTTTTAGTGAAAAAGCAGAGATGCTTCAGCTTGGCTAGCTTTCCTCACATAGCCATTAACAATGATCACTAAAAACAAAGGAGAAAATGGTACAGTAACAAAGGGATGAGTAGTGACCTTCCTCCCTCTTTCACCTCATTTTTCAAGTTGAAGCAATGATGCATCCTGTGACCAAACTCCTTTCGATCTCTAATTCTGTACAGAGTGTGAGAACTAGATTAGCAACATAGATCAAACATTTAAAACCAAAATAAAAAAGACTAGCTGCCAGGCTTTCAATCATCTTTTTCTTTTAAAATGTAACCACACAAGTATAACTTCCCCCAACCTCACTCTCTTCTTTGTTATGCTCGCTTCTTGAATCTCAGCTCAAGGGAAGTTGTTCTGGAACTGTTAATTATTTGTAGTTTACCCAGCTCTGGCACAATAAGATCCCTTATACTGAGAGGATCACTGGACTCCTACCTCAAATATAAGTAAATATCCATAATTTACTGGAGTTGTTCCTCTGAAATGGGTGCAGCCTGTGATTTGTTAACTGAGAGTCAGGAAACGTGCTAAGGCAGAGAACTACAGGTTCCACTTTTCTTGTGCCTTGGGTCACCATGATCTTTCAGCTAAAAGAAATCACCTTCTGCTCAACTCTACTGGAAACAAGACTATCTGTTACTTGAAAAAGTGGCTGGAAGTAGAAAACGGGTGGCTGATTTCACAGAAAGATTCTGGGCGGCTGACAGCAGAATTACATCTTACACCATGGTCTATGCCTGTTTCAAGCTATTGAAGGTTGCATGGACACATCCAGCCCCAAATACGTACCATTTAGGGTATGGCATACCATATATTTTAGTGAGTTTTCCCTTTCCCCTAGTACATGAAAATTTTTCAACTCAGCATCCTTTCAAGAAAAAAATTTCAGCACTCGTTTCTGTGTGTGAGTTTGCCTTCTCAAACAAAAATAGGATTTCAGCTGGCAATTCTGGTTTTGTTTCTCTCCCTTTTGCTTAATACAATTTGAAAAAATACATGTGGCAACAATACTAAAACAGAGTACAGTCCAGAAATCCCCAAACCCACATCAATGTTCATATGCTGGGCCTTTAAGATATTCTGAAATGGCATAGCAAGAGCAGTAGCAAGCAGGTAAGTTGGATATAATGTTTATTTTAGAGTTAGTGATAAATCACTGTGAGATAATAATGGGAGCATATGTCTCCAACAGCTTTTCAGAAAAGGTGTTCTATTCTAAACATAAACTAGTGGACTAAAGAGATAGTGAAGATTTATTTCCTCTTTCTTGGCAGAAATAGATTTCTTTCCTTAGCATATTAATGATGATACATTAAAAATGTTTACAAAATACCATCACTTGAAATTATGAAATGAAAGTAATTAGATTGCCTACAAGCCCTTAGGGCTGTGAGCACCAGCTCAAGCATTAGTGAGACAGATTGCAAGCCAGGATTCAAGTTGTTTCCCTCATGCTGAGGAGAAATGGAAACAGTAGTGGAACTGAGAGCTGTACCACTGCATGAAGTCTGGAATATGGCAGTGAAGCAAAGGTCCAGAAAAAGCTAGCACCAACCTGAAAACCCATCCAGATGTGCAGCACTGGTAACTTGCATCCCTGACCAAGGTTATCCTGGAGAACATTCACTATCATCTATTTGCTAAACAGTTCATTTTGGACTTTGATAGTTAGGCTGAAAATGCCTTTGTTTGGGTAAAACAAAAATAAAATAGCATGCAGGCCTAAAAGGGATCTCGGCCTGAAAAATAAGTTTTCCCAATGAATGTCATCATCCTCTTGGCACACAGTTGTCTTGAGGACAGAACCAGGCTCTTCCAGCAAGATTGTGTGACTGGACTAAAAATGATCTGTATTTATAGATTCTGGAGTCACCACTCTCTTGTGGCTCCTATGGGTGCTTATTGTCACCAGTGCCTGGCCCAGCTTCTCTACAGGCTGATGTTTTTTTGGGAGACTGGTTCCCTCAAAGTCACTTGCCTGTGTTCCAGAATGTAAGGTGGGATCCTGTATCCATCACTTGTCAGACATGAGTGCTTGTGAACCTTGGCTGTAGACAGTGGAAACAGCTAAGTGTTCCAGGCACTAAGGAATGGAAGGTGGAAAGAAAGTCAGGAGATGAGACAGGAATGGAGATGAATGTTCTCAAAAAAAGGATTTAACTATTAAGACCTTATTATTAACTTCATAATCTACTTTTATTTTCCTCCAGCTTCCACACAGATTATTTGGAGAATATCATTGCAGAGAAAAGCTATGAAACATTGTTTGAATTAATCTTAAAATGAAGAAAATAAATTTAAGCTTGTACTTATGTATGTATTTGTACTCTAAGACATCTCAAACTGCATGGTAGAAAACATTCAGAGGATCTCTCATTCACTGCAAAGTCTGAATACAATTTTCTAAACATGTGTTGGGGAAAATGGTCTCACAATTAAGACAGTTGCCTATGGCACATTCCATCTCAGTTTGATGGTTATCTCAGCAATAGTGCAAGGGTTGAAGAACTCATTGAAGAAAAAATTTTCCACAAGAAAGCACTGACTTCTGATCATAATTTCCCTTTTGTTTCCCCCCCACCCCAGTCTGGCAGCCATGTATATTTCAAACATATTAAACATACATGCATTTGGAGTCAAAAGATCGGTAAAAAGAAGGGTAAAATGTGCCAAGAACAGGAAGCCCCAAGTTTAAAATTGAGGTTGGTTTTGGGCTTTTTTTGCTATGTACTCCTCTCAGTAAGTAATTTTCTTTTCTTTGTATTTTTCATCTATAAATTGATGAAAATAAAGCTTATGAACCTGTGCTTCAGAGTTATCATGCAGCTTAAACAACTGATGCTCAAGCAGTTCTTTAAAGACAGTCTCAATCTTTCCAAAGACTTGCATTTCCAGAGCAGAATATTTAAGAAGCATCCAAAATTAGAGATTTAATCTCCCCTTTTCAGCTTGCCTATCTACCAATGCAGTGTAAAGGCACTTTCCAAAGTGAATATGATAACAACACCAAGCTGTAAGTCTGAAAAACCCTTATGGCAATAATTCCTTCATTAAGCACCTGTCCCAGATCTTAGAAAATATCCATCCAGGGGGATTGGAATTTTGTGTAAAAATTAGGTAAGGTAATGTAATTCTGTTACATAGGACATGTCCCAAAAGAGATTTGAATAAGAATAAATTATCACTAAGAAGTTATAACTCTATACAATCCCTATGGCAATGTTTCCTTACCTAGTTCAGGAGGTTAACACCAAGCAGACTGGCATGGACTCACATGGTGAAGAGAATTAAATGCCATGCTGAAAAGCTGTCTTGCTTCTTGGGAATCATCCATCCAGTGAAATTTGGGGGTTTGTAAAAGGTATGTAAGAAAATGTAATGAAATATAGTATAATGGCTCTATTACATGTTACAGGCTGAAAAAGGGTCGCACTTACAGTGCAATGTGAACTTCCAATTTCATATAGTAAGTTCAGACATATATGAGCAGCTGAGCACTGCAGACAAACTCCCTAAACAGGAGGAGCATACACTCCTACAGGAGTTACACTGTGTGCAATAGGCCTTTCTATACCCCATGCACATCAAGCAGGAAACACCTTCCTGTGCATTTTTGAGAGGTTGCAAGCACCCTTTCTCCCCTCAGGCTGCAGAGCTGTGTCCCTGGACTGCCTTCTCCCTGGGCAGGCATCACTCAGGGACACCATTAAAATGGCGTTTTAGCAAGTTTGTGACAACCGATGAGATACAGAAGACACATGACAGATTCTACATCCACCTGGTCAGCATAGTTCCTGCCTGAAAATGTATTCATTACTGCAAAGCAAAGCATCCAAACAAAAGCATTGAACTTCACATGAACAACTGCATACTAAATCCAAGTTTCTGTATTTGGATGTGCTACTGTGGACAGTCAGAAGACAAAAGCAGAATATTTCACCAGAGAAAGTCCACAAACAAATCAGTGGATCTGAAATGTTCTCCCACAACCCACATCATCGGCATCTTACCTTATGCTGCTCCTCTTGGACGCACAAGAAATCCTTTCAGCACATATCAGAGGGTCTTCTCACTCAGCAGCTGAATCCAGAACGTAGTTTTCTTGTGCTACCTATTGTCACCTTCTTGAAACACTTTTACACTTATTTAAAGCCGTCCTCCAAACCTGGAGCTCTCCAAACTGAGAGAGGCAGATGTACCGAGAGCACCTCCCAAAGGGTTCTTTCCAATTAGCATGGACACTTGCCACAGCACTTGGGGGATGGCTTTTGCTGAAGAATGAATGCATCAGCCTAGAGTTAGTGAAAACAAAGCTAAATTAACACTAGTGTTTAGAGGATTTCTCATGTAAATAACAAAACTACAGGATAAGGGAGATACTTTGCTGCTTTTTTAATTCAGTGTTCCCCTTTAACCACTGTTTAAAATTGATCTTACTTTCCTGTACCTTTGTGGATTGTACAAAATCTCAGTACATCTGGTTTCAGAGAACCATCTCAAACAGCCATATTTGCCACTTGGTACAGGTCCTGAGTCCTAATCACACCAAAATCAGATTGATGTGCAAGCCCCAATCTTCCTGCTCTGACCTGATAAGGTGGCCTGGCTGACTGGGGCAGGAGAAAGCCACAGGGCTGTGGCCTCTGAGACAGAGCACTAGAAACTTTGTATTAAACAAACTGGGAAAATATATTTGTTTATTTGCTCCAACATGGAAAGAGATCCCCTTGCAACACAAATTTAGTTAGTTTCAGATCAAATAACTATTCATTTCTGTATCAGGCTCTTTTGAGGGAAGTCAGGATATCTACTCAGGGTACCAGCACTTGACCATGTGCTTTCCTCAGGTGACTCTTTCCTGCAATTCATCTTTCCCTGGGCATAATGATTCAGCTTCAGCAGCTGTGGAGTTTCAGGCCTCATCCCTTGAACCGTATGAATTATCTAGGGTATCCAGTCCAACATATGCTGCCTCCTGCTGGAAGTTCCTCAAGTTCCATCTTTGTACACCAGGATGTGTTCGGCCATCTCTTGTACCCTCCAAGAAAGGCAAGTGGGTTGGGCTGGCCCAGGGCTCTTGGCAGCTCAGCTGATGTGAATCTCCTCTGTTCTGCTTGGAAAGTCATGCCTCTTTGTGCTTTGGAGTACCCGAAATCAGAATGCCAAGTGAGATGTGGAACCACCAGACAATAGTTATCTCCTGCTGCGTAATGTGCTCTATGAAGTAGCAGCAGAAAATACTGAAAGCAGCTCATCTTAGAATAACCTTACTGTTGTGGTTCCATGCTTTCCTGAGAAATATTTCATTCCTGCATTCCAAAAAAGGAACCTAACTTAATCTCCAGCGAGAACTTTGTATCTCCTGGTTTATAGGATTAACAAAAAGAAAAGGAGAGCTCTTCCTCCATTTTCTGAGCTTAAAATGAAAACATGGCCAGTTATAAGTATCAGAAGACTTAAAAACATGACAGGGTGTTTCAGTCCACCTGGAAAATCTATTTTAAGAAATAAAATAATTTACAAGAGCATAAAAAAGTACCCCCCCCCGAGGGAGTGACATGAATTACAGTTACAGCATATCCAAATTTGAAGGATCCATACAGAGGAGCTCTGTAAGCAGGCATCTGTATTTTCTGAACCTTTGGATATATATTTTTTGATCAGAGTTGTATCTTTTCTCGTTTTGTGTTCCAATGCTCCTCTGAGGCTACTCATGTACCAGACTGGCTTGAAGCGGTACATCTGTTCCTTCATTACGCTCTGCTCAGGTCTTTAAATACCTGGAGCAAACCCCAGACTCCAGATTTACCTGCTATTTTAATATAGCTGAACTATCTTTTCTCTTTGGCAGTCACTGTTATTGCACAGGCTGTATAGTTGAAGATCATAAATTTTTCTTTGTGCCCAATAAATGCATTCTTTCAATAGGCTAATGCTTGTATCCTGCAATTATTCCAAACAGGTGGGCACTCTGACACTTGCCATTAGCCAGTCCACAACACACAAAATGTATTGATCAAGGCAAAGATGCACTCCTGACTTGTGCTAATCAATGTATCAGTTCTCCACGGGTTTTTACAGTATAATGAGCAGGAAATATATATACCACTCCTAAGTTTCTCTCTCTTCAGGGAGTAAGTGAGTGCACTTATAGAAGAGCTGATGTACTGATTCACAGTAAAGTGAAATGACATCTCCAAATAAAATTTTAATCTTAAGTATGTACGTAAAGTTTTGAGGAAGACTGATGGGCAAACTTGCAAAGTTTGCAGAATTACAGGGCTTAATATACAGCTATGGAGCTCCTAGGCAATTGAACCTTTTACTGTGAGCTTTCCTAACTAGAGCTCAACCTGCTTTTAGGTCTCCCCCAAAGGAAGCCAAATGATGCCACAGGAAGTGGGGTTTTTATGAGGAATTAGCAGTTTCTGTTCCCACCAAGTATGTTCTTGAGCTTTTAGCCTTCAGAGGTGATATTCTTAAACTCAGTATTAGTGGCTGATCTTTAATTTACCACGTTTTGCCTTCAGCTTTGGTAGTGTAGCTCTGCATTAACAGTGTCAAGCAACAGTCACACGTTGCCTATTTATTTACCAAAATGAGTAAGTCAGTTCTCTGCACATAGCCATGAAACCCAAGCTTGCTGAAAGCTGGCATTTTAATCACACTGCATTCAAATTTACTTAACTTCAAGTTAAGATTGAAGACCTCTTATTCACATTAGATTTGTTAAGCCTCTCTCCACTGGTTCTTTCATTCAATGTGAAGCCAGAATGATTTTTTGCTCTTTCTTTTATACCCCTCTTACATACTCTTTTATAGTTTTATGTATTCTTAGTGCTTTTAGCCTACATACTTGTAACTTTCCAAGTCTGGTAACTCAGCTGAGACCCGTTGCACCGTTAAACAAGGAGACCAAACAGTCTAAAAGCCCCAGACACCAAAGTCCTCTCCAAAACATATTTTTGTATACTAAGATAAGCCCATCCAGATAAAAAGTTCCTCAGAACAAGAAGTTCACTTCAGCCTCTCATTGAAGAATCTTTGATAAATATGTTAATTTTGTAAGGCCTATAATTGTGTGTATTTCGGTGTGACAGGGTGCATGCATTTTCAGGGCATTCCACCTGGATGAATGTGTATGCTGTACCCAAAAATCCTGATATAAATACCGAAGTAAAAACCCCTTTTCCCCATAAACCGTGTTTTGGTTTTAATTTTAAGACCAGACGAAGGCAACAAATATTCAGAGAATTACGCAACTTATCTCCAGTCAGTGGTGTGATTTATCACCTTCAGTAAAGTCTGATGTGCTGTTTCTGGTAAGGCAGCAGATAAAGGTCTTTAATAAGCTGCACTCAGGATTCTGAGTCAGTGCAAACCAGTGCTGACTCTGGGGGAGGTCACGAAGAGTGTCTAAGGTTACCTGAGGTTTAAGTAGCACAGCAAAAAACAGTGTAGAGGGAAAAAAAATCCGCTAAGAACTTTTGTTTACAGCAAACTAGCTAACCTGCAATAGATGATAAAAAGTATACTGCAAGCAATCCCTGCAGTTTTTACTGTAGTCTCATAGTTATATTCTGCTCATAATGACAGGATGGGAATTCAATAACTCTCTTTTTGTCTGGATCTCAAAGACCATACACCAAATAAGGTCATTTGGCTCTTAAGTATCTCTGAACCAATGCTAACCAAACCAGATATTTTTATAAAGTCTTTTGATACCTGAACACTTATACCAGTTTTATGTAAAAATATAACAACACTATCACTAGCTGACCCATTTCTCATTGTCTACTCTTTTCAGGGGGCAAAACTCCTTCTGAGAGGCACAAAAGGAACCTAGGAATTCTTAATCTCAAAATTCAATGTGTAATCCACCAGCACAGCATGACTCACATATTTTAATGGCCAGTGTACACAGACATAAGTGTACAACTGCAAACAGCTAATGGGTTTACTCTTTTAATGGAGGACGTCGGCAGCTAATCTGAGGGCCTGGCGTTCAAACTCTACCCATGACTCAAATTATTGTTTTGTTAAGCAAAGACTTAAATATGATTGATATAGTGTAAGCTATTTAATCTGCCCTTATAGAATGATTAACATTCATCCATCTGTTCTATAATCAAAGATGTTAATAAAGTTATGAAGATAATAGTATACCAAGTGTTTGTTTTTGCTAATCCCAAATTGTTGGGATAGTTCTCATCTGGGAGCAGTGAGGGACACAGCAGGGGTAAGAGTCCATCTCTATTAGGAGTGATTAGTACAACTTTAAGCTATAATTCCTTGGATACATTCACACAGGAGACTGCTACCCAGCCATTAAGTATCCTTAAGAGGATGATCTTTTGTACCAAAAGGTTCAGCAGTTTTTCTGACTTTCTAACCATTGGGAAGTTTATCTCCACCAGGTATCTAATGGGTGACTTGCACATTCAAAATGCTTCAGAGGTAGCTGACAATTAAAAAAAAAAAAAAAAAAAAGGTGATATATCATCTTTCCAAGCATATTTCTCTAAGGGGATGCCCAGCAGTTATGTGGCATGAAGGTTTTACTGAGCTGAAGGCACCTTGTGCATCCGACTGTCTCCCTAGTTCCCCCGGAGAATCAGGGGGGACTGATTCAGCCCTGGCTGTTTGGCATTGCCAGTTGCAAACCAGCTAGAACTAAACCAAGGGAACACAGGTGAAATCTCAGAGGAATGTCCTCTTCCCTTAAGTCTGAAAACCTCAGTGTACAACCACAGCCATTCTTGGGTGCCTGCCAGGAAGAGCTCCAGGCAGGAAGGGTCTGGCAGCTCATGGGTTTCTATCGATAAAGCAGTGAAACAGTGACACCTCATCCCTTCCACTGTGCTCATGCACTGTCTTCCTCAACCATGTCATGCTTGCAGTTAGTTTGCCTAAACACACATGAAAAGTATGCTGAGGTCCAGAACTAGGAAAACCTTTTCCCCTCACAGATATGCAGAGGATTTGAAAGGTAAGACTGCTATCTCAAGATATTGAGAACTGCATTTGCAGGACTGTGAGTCTCCAGAAAGTTAACAACACAATGTGCAGATGAAGGAGTTTTGATAACCTTTTCTGGATACTGAGTTTAATGGTCAGTCTTGATTTCTGAGAGGAGCTGAAGATGCACCTGAAGGTGCTACTGCAATTTAGCCAAACTGTCAAGTGAAGAAAACACTGCTCAGAGGGCTTTGAAGCCATAAATAATCATGTCATTGTAAGGGATCCACCGTAACAATCACATTCCACGCATTCTGCTTTCCTTAAAAAACTCAGGTTTCTGGTGAGCTAGATGGACTTTCTCTCATTTTCCATTAAAATTTTAAATTGGCCTGAAATTAGTCTTTTTCTATTTGACATAATATCTTTAAATGGAATCTTCTTTCTCTCTGTTTTGTTTTTTTTTTCTCTTTTTTGCTGTATGCAAAGCCAGAATCATATATTCTTGTCAGCTTTATTATTAGTAGGCTAGACGAACCTTGTACACCTGTAGGACACCCATGTTCTGAAATACAACAACATGCAGAAACATAGAGGGAGCCCTGAACACTTACATCTTCACTACATCTGTTGCATTGGTGGCTTGAACTTGTATGTGCTGACTGATTAAAGGGTACTTTCACTTCATCTGATGTTTCTGATGAAATTCTAGATTACAGCTAGAGTTCTTTTTAATGTTGCATTCAGTTTTATTTCAAAATTTTATTTCCGTAAGTTCTAACTATATAATATTCCAGATGTGTTCCAAACCATCAGTGCCTTCAAAATTTGCATTATCTGCAGTGTTCATTAACACAACTGTTTTGTGTCAAGGTAGTCATAAAACCATTTTTTCAGCCCTTTATATTTGATCAGCCTTTGAACCAATACTCTCTTTCCAAGAATCTTCCCTTTCAATTCAGCTAAATATTTACTGTTTAGACAGTTTCTTGCTCATCTTATTCTTTTGCCAATGCTTTACTGGCATTTCTGAGACACTTCACCAAAACCTTAGCTGCACTGCTGCTTCAACACCTTTTACTCACAGTGCCACATTCTACTTTTCAGGCTTTTTACCTTCAGGGTTCTCAACTTTTCATAAGGCCATATTCTACTTCTTATGCATTAACAACCAGAACTGAAGGGGCAACAAAAGCATGCTCATCTAGGAAAAAGAAAAAATAAAATACACGAAATATTTATTCTTTCTTCAAAATTCTGAAAATTTTTAGAACTTAACACCAATACAAATGCTCAAAGGAGAAGTGGAAATAAGGAATAATAATTAAGATATGAAATGAAGACACGTAAAATAGAAATATTAAATCTAGTATCATCTAGAAACTTCTCCAATGCCTTTTCAAAATTATTGCTCTCTGATCATGTCCTTATAGGCTTTAATGAGTTTCAAACTTTTTATTCAATGTTCCCAAGGAAGAACTAAACAGAAGCTGAACCAGGACTGCAGTTAGTTTTGACATCTTATTTACTCAATAGAGAGATAACTTTCAAAGACAAAATATCTGGTTTAGTTTTCCTCCTGAATAAGTAAGCTTTGTGGGTTTTTTCCTACTTACCTCCCTTCCTGTTTGCAAGCTGCATCCATTACTGCCACAGAGAAGAATCAACATTCACACATTTACCTACAAAGGGAAATAAGGGAGAATCAGTTTTCTATCTTTTTCCACCAACTGTGGAATCAGCAAATAGGCCTTACCTTATTTTATCAAAAAGTCGAATAAATTTAGAATTCTACACTTACCTTAGTTTACATTTTAAGTCACTTACTCTGGTAACTGTCCTGTTACATTTGGAAAGCATCTCTAAGCTGCAGAGTTCTTGACACAACTTTAAAAATGTAACCTTTCTATTTGTAAACAAATAAAAACAGATAGCTGCAATATAAGCAAAATATCAGCCTCTTTCTCCTGCCCTACAAAGAATAGCAAGTGCTCAGATCTCTGTATGTATCAAAGAAATAAATATGCATGGATTGAAGGGAATGCAATAGAGGGGGTAATATGATACCTAGTTCAGATTAAACAAAAATGCTGCTGTGGTTCAGTGTTGTTTCTACTACTTTGACTGCCATAGAAAGAACACTTGTTTAAGAGGAAAAGCTACTATACACCATAAAACTGCAAAGCCTTCCTAACCTGCCTTTGCAAGCAGGTGGTTATGTCAATCACTACGTCTATACACAAAAACTGCCATAAATTTTCTCTGCAGTTAGATGTTGCTGTTTCAGCAAAACGAACATTTGTAATACACCGCATCAGGTCCGTCTTAAACTCTTAAATGCCAGCTGGCATTTCCTAGGAGAAATAGCCTGACACAATAGTGTAGCTGGCATTCTGGATCACCACTGCTAAAGCTTTCCGAAGGTCTTACCTATTTGCCTCACTGCAAAAATCACGGAATGTCAAGTGTTTGCTGTGTCTCTGTGTACTGAGTTACAGTCTGGATTAGAGCCCGAATCCAGAAGATGATAAGTAGTCTCATTGCTGCTCTGTTCACACAGTATGAGATTGAGACCTTTTGTTTCAGCCCCTCCATAAAGCACAGAAATAAATGGAGCAGTTTATTCTGCAAAGATCCTTGAATTCCCAGAGCTTTCTGCATCATCCCTGGGGTAAGTATCACACCTACTCCCTGCTGTAATGTTCCAGCCTTGAAGATTTGGGCTGAGCTGGAGCAGTTAAGATTCACAGTCCTTTTCAGTATTTGTGAGTCAGCCAAGGTGGCAACTTAATACCTTTTCTAAAAAGCCAATTGGTCAGGTACAATGCCTACATACTGATAAACCATAGTACTGTGGCCTCCTTAAGATCAAACTACACTCCTAACAGTGATCAGGAGCATCTGATTAATGGTAAACTTGAGGTTTACAAAACAGTTAATGGTAGATATTGGTAGTATTCAACCTGTTCCCATTTCTTCATCTTTCAGCAGTAAAACTTCCTATTGCAGTTCATTACAATATGGGAAATAAATATAATCCCTCTATCAACACAGATGTATAGACATGTCAGAACCACTCTGAACAGGAAAAATTGCTAAACAGCTCACATTATAAAAACTAAATATTGGACCAAAACACTGAACACTTTGCAGAGTTTTTCACTTCATTTTACAAAAGAAATTAACTGGATTCAAGGTGGGCTTGCAGACAGGCTATTGTAAATTGGACCAGAAATCATCAGCCACCTACCGTCTGAATTTGACCCCATTATATTAAACAAAGAGCCCTGAGAAATAATTGAGCTGGGAGCTGCACAACAGCCTAAACCCCTGCTGGCTGACAGTGTCCAGCAGAGAACAAATGAACCCACTACTAATGGTAGTCAACAGCTTCTTCAGAAGACTGAACTTATCAGCTTCTAAAGAAGAAACATTATTCTGCATAGTCCTTAAACAACCAACGTGATGTAGAAAGCTGGCCAAATTCTAGGCTCCTGTAGATTGCTAAAGCCCTTCTGAAATCAAAAGACCACTGAGAATTAGATTATGACCTTGTCAACTTCACCTTACCAAAACAAGTATGTGAAAAGAGTAACAAACAAGCTCCAACATTATCCTGTGTGTAGGACCTTGCACTGGCATTACAGATGGGATGATCTCTCAGCAGTCTGGGTGCAATGACAGAGTCCCCAGAAGCACTGATGCACGATTATCATACGTTATCATGCACATGGGCTGACTGAACAGGTGTGCTCCTCCCCAGGTGAACATGTAGGTCTCTAATGTGCCAATAGCTCATAAGAAAACACTGTCACAGGCTCTGAAGCTGGTCCTTCCCCAGTGACAACAGCTGTCAGATGGAGGCTAGATCAGTTTTTTTCACTTTGGCACTTTTAACATAGATGAGCATTAAGTAGTTCCTGTTCTAGAATAAATAGTGTAGATCCACTGCTATGTGTTTTACAGGCATAATAAGGAGTACTGTAATTCTACAAACATAAAAGTATTGGTGACTTTCTGGCAGTGGTCACTGCTATCAGCTATGGTTGGTGACATTCATGCTGCAAGTTAATGAAATAAAAACAAGCTTCCTACCTAAATTAGTTGGAATACAAAGCCCAGCTACTATGTGGAGAAAAGAGAATTAAATAAGCCATGCCCCACTTAAATTCCCCAGCACACTATGATTTCTCTCTGAACCTGCCACATCTCAAAAAAATGCTTCCATTCTTTTGCAGAAGTCAAAAGAGCAGGTAATTAAACCAGAACCTGAAGGTGCTTCCCAAGCCAGGCCTGACCTGCTGCTCCCATGCTGCTCAGGCAGCTTCCCCTGGGGCAGGACAGACACAGACCCTGCGTGACACTCCTCTCTGCTGAGCTCTTGGCTAGGGACAGGGCAAACCTTTCTGTCTAGTCAGATAAAGTGGTGGGGAGAACATCCTCCCTTCCCTCCTGGGGCAGTTTCAAGCTTCACTCATTCCTCCACAGAGGCCTGAGCAGTCTGCAGCTTATACTGGGAAAGAGGGTGGCCAGCAAAGAAACCTCAGTTAATCCATAGAAAGAGCTTGTACTTGCTGGGAGTGTCTTGCATTTATGAGAAACTTGGTTTCTATTTAAAAGTTTCACAGTGAACATAATTTACTTGACAAATTGATCAGTTAAGGTCTTCTCAGGTTCTTCCTATCACCGTTCTGAGTACTGGAATTTGTGGTGAAGGTCTGAATCTCAGCAAAGTCTGACGCAGAGACAGTATATCATCTGCAGTGTGTATACAGGGTACACTGATAATTCTGGTGCCACGTGGAGGGTCAGTCTGATTAGAACTCTTTTGCCATATTCTGTGTTTTGTCTTTTTTTCCTGCAACTGATCAGGGAATCTCAGAATTAATTAAATCTCTTGATGTAATTAGACAGCTTGTGGAATAAGTGGTAAGATGTTGGAGATACTGAACTTGTTCTTTTGACTTCATCTCTGTAACATGAGCTCCAATTTAATGCTGGACTTCTACCCTCTTGAAGATTAATTACTGCATGAGTTAGCAAGTCATCTCACCAGCTTTCATTTGTGAAGAGTGTAAGTCAGTAGAAATGTAATTCAGGTATTACTCTGGCTTTGTACGTGACCGGTGAAAATTCCAAGATTTAGCAGTTAAATATATTTAACACTACAACACTCATTTCTTGAAGCCAACTCTAGGGCCAACTCAAGCATGGTTATAGGTGAAGAAATATGACTAACATTTAAACTCTGCTTTCAGTTCTCTCAGTACATACAAACTCAGCCACAACACCCACTATCAGAGGAGTTTTCAGGATTTACATTTGTGTTAGTGAAGAGACAGTAATTCTTTAGATTTCAATTTTTTAAAAACATGTCATGGCTTTGTAGAAATAACACCCTTAATGTTGGCAGGAGCGTCACAGGACTGATTTTATAGTTATAGCACGTGACTATGCTGTTCCTGCTGGCTCTGTAGTCCTGTGGCGAAGCAGCTCTGAGCTCCAGGGTATCAAAGTGTCCTGTTCACAGATAACTCTGCTCTGGACCCTTCATCTCTCTAAGATGAGGTACGTGGAGAACTTAGTGAGACTCCATGTAATTATAGCTCTGCCATGAGGACACTCCAGTGAAATGTCCAGACCAGCTGGCATCAGGCTTGTGTTTGTGCCAGAAATGCAATTCCGGTAGCAAAAGAAAAATCAACAACTTGAAAATATAACAAGGTAGAGATATAGGAAAGCAAAGCAGTACAGACAGGCTCTTCAGTTTAAGAATGACAGAAGCTTTAGACTGTTGGACAGTAATTTCTTTGTAAAGTTCATAGCCAAAATAATATTAATTATAATTTCTCAGGCACTCAGAGAAGCATATTTTCTTGTCAAAATGAAATTTATTAATCTCCTTCCATTTTCAGAACTCCACAATAGGTGCAAATCTACCCTTAACACAACTGAGGTTTTAGATTGTCTTGGTCAAGTCCAGAACACTCAAGCACTAGCCACGTATGGAAAAGTTCAGAAAGATGTAACATGAAAGCCCAGGTAAATCTAAGCCTGCATTGCAGCTTCCACAAAGGTCCTTTCTTTGCTTCCAAGAGCAGACATAGCTGTGAAGACAACTGCTCCTTGTAATCTTGACACCTGTCATAATTATACCACACAAAAAAATAAAGCTCCACACCTGTGCTTCCTGATGTGCAGAAACTTGCCCTAGCCCTACTGGGCACTTGTTTTGCCAAGGAAACACTTGCCCATCGCTAAGATCACTGTAGTTCTTACATTACTGTCAATATTGTCATTGCTCCCTGCAATGCCTGCTAACCTTGTTGTTCTGCCTAATGGCACCAACATTCCCACCGTCAGTATCTGACACAGAGTACTTACACAGCCTGTTCACAACACAGACATCAGTTATTCTTCCCTAGAAGGCCTTGTCCCAGGAGGGCCAAAGGTGGCTTCTCGATTTATACCCTTAGGGTTAATGGATTTTTCCAACAGATTGTTACCCCCAGGATTCAATCTCTGTATTGTTTCTCCACACACCTTTGAAAGGATTGCTTACAGCACCATTAAGAACCCATAGCAGTTACCTCCAGGAATACTATGACTAGTATTTGTTTTCTTAAGTTTCTTTTAGGTTCCTTCAGTTATACACCCTAGAAATGCATCCAAGCACAAGCATCACTGTCTGCTTTAGCAGGGCACCAGGTTGTCTGTTACACAAAACATGCAACAAGTCTTGCATTAATTCAGACGTCCATCCCTTATCTTGACATCTGAAAATGGCACCTTCTGGCAGCTTCCCCTTTGGTATTGTCTTTCTTTTAAGGATGATGTATAGTGGCAATTTTGCTTTATCTGCTAAGACCACCAGCAAAGTGACAAACCTGTTTTTTTCATTGGCAGTGGTTTTGATATGTCATTTGGGCTGCTTTAGCGAATGGTAATATGATGTCTAAAAAATCCAATGCATGTCTAAATTAAAAAGAGGATGTCTGATTTGTGTTGTCTGTGTGCATTTGTAAATATTTGTGAATTTTCCATATTGTTGAAAAGTGTTGAAATTCCAATGTTTTTTCATATAGTTAAAACATACTTTAGCCTAGTGTTGTTTTACATCTAATATCTTGAGTATTACATCATTTTTACATACAAAAATACATACATACATACATAAAAATTCATGATTTGACTGTCAGTTCAGCAAGACCTGTATTGCAAAGTAATTTTTAATTGTCATAGGAAACCTGAAAGGACCTCTTTCTAAAACTAATGACAAATTTTTGTTAGAAATTTCCTAATCTAATCTAACCCATTCAGAAATTCATTATCAGTAGAATAATAATTTTCTTCTTTCTATAAAACTAGAAAGAAATGAATCTACTAAGTTTTCCTATTTCTCACACCATAAAACACAAGGTTTCTAAAGCCTCTTCAAAAGACATAGATCTACACCTTAAAGTACTCAGTAGCAATGGTAATCGAGATGTTTCAGAGATAAGGGAGAAAATTATGTATATTATAAAATATAAACTATATTATATGCAAGCTAGGAGTAAGCAAGCAGTAGGTGTTCACTCTGTTCTCACCTTTGAAGAAGCCAGTGGCTCAGAGCAGCTGCTTTGGCTGCTTTTGTTTGTCACATCGAAGAGGAAGAGCAGGAAAGCAGCAGCTCTCAGAGCCTCTCCTCCCTGGGGTAAGAGGTGGAGGCTAATTAGGCAACACTGCTAGTGAGTGGCTACACTGGAGTAGCTAAAAAAGATGTCTGTCATTTTTTACCGTCTTAATAATGCACCTTCTTATTTCATCTTTTCTAACATCTGCCTGTTTGTGAAAATCTATGCTTTCAAATGAAAAAGAAATTCTGTAACATAAAATCTCATCTAGTGTTGAAATGGATAAAGTATTTGATATTCCCAGTGCTGACATTCTTAAAACTGGGGTACAAGGCTTCTCCCTCAGTATCCAGTATCCTGGTGTATTCCTTTGAAGTGTTAAGAGATGAGAAGACTAACAAGTCTTTTCCCCTGAACGATACAGCTCAGTTTATGAGCTGGAAACATGTTAAAAGAAGTTTTTATCTGCTGTCATCATACATTGTTATGCCATATGATCTCCCTCCTGGTCTGCAGTGTCCCCCTTCAGCTAAGGCAGAGAAGATGATTACAATTCTTTATTTTCCTCAAGAAAAAAAAAAAGAGAACAACAGTCCAGCACCATGTTCTTGTCCCTCTCCATCCTGGTAGCTCCTTTGCTTCTTGCTTTGGTGCCAGGTTAACTAATGACACTTGTTCCTCTTTTTGGCTAAGAGGATCCACACAGTTTTTCATCCAAGGGTCTTGCCTGATCTTTCTTACAACATAACAGTTGTTACAGGGGTCAAAATAGAAATCAGTGTTTGGTCACCACATTAAATTGTTCATGTTTCTTTGTCCATGGTTCCATCCTTCAAGCCCTATACTCCCCAGAGGTTTGCAGAGCTTACCTCTCTGTCTTCTTAGCATCTTTCACTTAAGTTTGTAAACCAACAGACTGTAAACCAACAACTTATAGTCCTGACTTAATTTTGAAGACCAGTAGCTTTGAATCAGCCAGAAAAATAATCTTGATAAATCTTTTCTTATTTTGTCTTCTAATTCCAGTAAAGAAATGAAAAAAGGTGAGATATCTGAATTTTCTACAAAATGGAAATTCTGGCTTCCCACTGACACTCTAAATGGGTGTTGAGACTCGCCTTCCTACCAGCAAAGTGTCTTTTTGATTTTTCTCTTTAAGGGTGTCACTTTGCATCATTTTGTGTCACAAGCTGATAATAATAATAATAATCAGAAGGCATCTGTATTAGGCATCTCCACACCTGTCTTTTTGGGAAGTTCATATTTTGATATGGATCCAAACTTTGCACCTGAGGCCCAGAGCTAGGAGACATGAGCAGGTTTTGGAAAATAAAGAAGTGCCATGACAATGAGCATCAAATTAGATTGTCCTGGAAATTGCAGCAGTGATGACTTCAGCTTGTTTAAAGGTGTGAGGTTCTCAAGCACAGACAAGAATGAAGGCTGGAGGAAGTTATCCAGCCTTGCTAGCACTGACTAAAGGCAGGGGACCCAATCCCAGAGCTGAGATCATGGGGAAAGCCGACTTTCCTAATGCTGTTACTCCCTTCCCAGCCTGTCAGCCTACACGTCTGACACAGAGGTGAGGTGACAGCCAAGCCGCCCAACACAATAAGAGCAGAGGCTGGAGAGAGATATGGAGGGGACTGCAAAGGCTGGGAACAGCAGACGATGTGAGCTGGGTGGGAGCCCCATCCCATTCCAGCAGACATTCCAGGCACCATTCTGAAAAACTGGAACCACATTACAGGATACACCCTGCAAATAGCTGCACTGTCCAGTCCTTCAGGCAAAAAGCCCATTTCCCCACATGTTTCAGGCTCAATTCATCTATATGTGGGAAGAAGTGCTTGCCATCGGGACTGCATAATGCTACCATGGGAACACTGGGCTCGTGTAGGGGAAGGGCTGCAAGAGTCCTCCTTACAAGTCCAGCACTGTCTGGATGGGATATGTCTTTAGGTGATTACGGTTGAGAGCCGTTTGTATTTTAATAAGGAAAGCTGGCACAGTAGGAGTTTTGCCTGAAGTCTGAGAGACTGAAGGTCCGCAGAGCTCAGGGTGTGCTCTGCCCCACAGCCAAAGCTCAGGGGAACGAAGCTGCTCTGCACAGTTAACAGGTACAGTTGGGAAGGCTCTTAGGCACCTTTTTTTGGCAGACAAATATGTACCCCACCCCCTTCCACTTAAGCAACACAGCGCATGGCTGTTTTTATTATGGTTCTGTCACTTCACCCAGTCCAGCTTTACTTCAATAATAAAAATACAGAAATATAATTAGCATCTTTGTTTCGAGGCACACAGTTTTTAAATTACCATGTGTGACAACTGCTATGGCAGTGAAATCGTTAAAATCATGTAAATACTTAAACCATGTAGGCCTGGGAGATTATAGTTTCATTAGAGAAAAGGCTATAAAGTTAGACCTAGGTAATTACCTTTCCCATTAATGCTCGAAAATTCTTTGCTCCACTGAGAAGTGATTGTGGTGCATCATACCTTCTGTGCTTTTACATTCAAACTGCAGGAGCTTTTATTTCATCAGCACAAACTGCAAGGAAACAGCGGCAGCCTTCCAGGTGTACTTTGCAAATTGGGGTTTAAATGTGGAACACATCAAATTAAAATTCAATATTAATTATTTTGTCTTGCTAGGAGCCTGAGTAGTTTAAAGCAGCAAGGGTAATTGTCTAACTCATTGTATGTGTCTACAGCGAACTTAATCATTATGTCAGCTTCCTAATAAAAGGTTATTATAGAAACAAAGATCCCAATTTTACATATGGTAGGCAAGGGAGAATTCGAAGAGCTAGTCTCCAAGGTAGACTTGAGGTTCTTGACAAATGATGCCCATGCTGTGATCAGATACTTAACAAGAAATCTCGTTATTAACTAGGCCTGTACAGATAATTAGCACTTGAGCTTCAAATTTTAAATCTGGCTTGAGATGTATAATTTATCAAAAGCCCTAGCTCACTGTCAAAGTCCAATAATAAGGCAGTGTTATTGATGAATTAAGATTAAGAGCAGATTGAAGAGAAAATTAGGCCACTGGTTAGTCTGAAAGGTCTGATTTCAATATTTGCAGTACTAATTTGGTATTATTTTGGTAAATGGATGTGGTCCCCAAGTGCTACACAGCATAAAAGAATAAACTGTAAGCCATTATTCTAACAAAAAAAGTATTGTTTACTGTATGCTGAATTTTGCAGCACTAGCAGTCTGCTTAATAAGCTTCTTTACAGGATAAGTGTACCTGTTTTTATTGCATTAATTTATTATAACACATAGAGAATGCTGGGCTTTTATTCAGGGTTAGAAAATGTAGCTTCTTTACATTAAAGATTATATTATATTAGACTAATGATGATCAATCCCTAGTTTAGCTGTTTCATTTATATCTTTGAATTGTCTTTGAAGCATTCTTCACACCAGAATGCAGATAGTAGCATTTCATCTATTCAAGCTACACAAAAAGAGCAATCTTTTTTTAATGATTGCCTGTAGCAATTCATTGCAAGTGGTTCCAAAAAAAAAAATGGAGTGACTGTATGCAAACTATCTACAGTAAGCTGCAGCTGCAAAGATATTAGATACACATTCATGATGCTTAGCATACTAAGTCTTTTTGATACACATAATAAAACAACATTTAGGGCAATATCTGATATCCAGAATTATGTTGGGTAAAACGTATGGTGGGGACAAGTTGTTTGTTTTTCTCAGGGTTTAATTCCTAGCTGAAGTACGTGGATCATATAAAAAAGGTGCTGTTTTACCATATATCCTATCAAATATTTATCAAATCCAACTGTGTATTGTTGCATATATCTTATATATCGTATCAGGATCCTCCAACAAAATAATAGTGTCAGTCACTGCCTGTTTCCAGGAAACTTTGCACCGACAATCCCCTGTAACCCGTTATTGGCAGCAGCTCCTTTTTTCTCAGTTTCCAGCTGTCCAGCGGGGTATGCCAAGTCGCAGCAGGACCTGAGGAGTGTTTGTATTCAACTGTGGCACTGAGCTTTATGGAGATTTGCCTTGTATATTGTGCACTTGCAGACAAGCGGGATTTCCAGGACCCAGCGGGGGCTCCCCAGTGTTTATGCTGAGGTGGTTTGCTGGTTGGCAAATTGCTTTGGGCCAGAAACGTGTGACAGAAGAAAATGTATTGCATTAGCTTTTCTATCAATAACATCTTAACACTGACTTATAACACAATTGCTTTCATGCTGATCCAGCCTCCTAATTTTAATTTTAGTACTGATTGAATTTTGCAATCAGGCATCTTTGGCTATACTGGAAAGAAAAGCCTTTTCTTCCTTCCTTAGAAAAAACATAAGCAACAAGAATATAAACAACTTCTACCACTCTAATAAGTCTTTGTCTAATACATATTTACACAGGTTTGGAAAATGTCTAATCTTTTATATATACATCATAATAATTTTAAGAAGACTTAAAATAATTTATTCTTTTAGTTGTAACTCAGCTGTACGTACTGGAGTATCATTTTGCAGAACTGCTTGAGTCTTAGTAGATTTGTAAGGGATCTAAAAAAGGGTACTGAATTCTCAGCAGACAGAAATGTTAATATATACGTTTGTGTGGGTTTTCATCCAGTCATTTACATTTATTACTCACATATTATGGGCTGATCCTGATGTTGTTTATGTTGATGATATTTCTGAAATTTGAGATCAAGAGACTCTCCCGATTGAACTAAGACTTATATTGGTGTAAAATGTAAATCTGAAGAGCTTTAAGGATAATTTAAGATTAAAGTGATCAATAAGCTCCAGTTTAATGTTAGTCAGAAAAAAAATTCAGGAAGTATTTTGGAACTTTAAATGACCTTTTCAAGCATACTCAGAGGTAAAAATATTTAGATATTTCAGAATTTGGGAGAAAAAAATGGTAAGTATATGCCAAACAGAAACATGGGGCACATTGAGGCTCTGCCAATTCAGGACGCTTTGGATCTCCTCAGATAAGGCTGCTTTCTAATAAGTTTAGCTATGCAATTGCCTGACTTTGAAGTCCTTTCACATGAAACATTCACACAGCTTATAAGGGGAGCTGCACGCAAAAGTGGTGGTAGAATGTACATTTCTATACTTGATTATAGTCACACAGCAAATCTAATAGCAATATAAAACTTTTCATGAACTGAGGTAGGAAATAACAGCTACCAAGTGATCATCGAGTAAAAGAATATGATAGCGGGCATTGTTCACTGCCTCATTAAAAACAAATGGGTTTTGTACCCAGGTGTTCGTGCTGTCGTTCCTGCATCCCCTTTTAAAGTGATTTGGTAGCGGCGATGTAAACCCCATTGGTGTACGAAGAGCAGCACATAGGAGAACCAGGCCTGAGGATTCTCGTCGACATAATTACAAACTGTGACTACTTAGTGCAGCGTGGCACACGAAAACAGGATTTTGCCAAGACAAAGTCCTTCAGCTAGCCCGAACACGCTCAATGCTATTGGTACTACTGTCATCCCGGTTACAAAATTCCAGGCGAAGAATTTCCTGCGCTTGGAGATCGCTAGGAAGAAGGCGGAATTCTGCCTTTTCCGTGTTCCCCCATCAGCTGCGGCACACGAGGCCGGCGCTCGGAGCTCGGAGGGGGACAGGAGGCAGGGGCCGGCGGGCGGAGCGGACCCGTGTGAGGGGCGGCCCGGCCGCTCCCGGCGGGAATCGCGCCCGGGANGGGCCGCCGGGCCGGGCAGGGGCTCGCCCGCTCCCGCTCCCGCTGCAGCCGCGGCCGGGCCGGTGGGGACGGGCTGCGGGTGGTGAGCAGCTGGAGGGGGCGGCGCCGCGTTCTGTTTGCATCGGGCGGAGAGGAGCGCGATGCGGAACCGCCGGGTTTTGGCTTTTTCCGTGAAAAGGGCGAGAGCGGCCGCCTGGGCGGGAGGGCTGGGATGCGGTGCGCACCCAAACTTCGGCAAAATAAAGCATCCGCGATACAGACCGAGGCAGAACAGCGGCCGGCTGTCCGCAGATCGGTCCCCGTTGGGTTTGCATCGCTCAAGCAGCCCTGGCGCTCTGCGACGCCTTAGAGCGGGCAGCAGAAGCCGGAGCAGCCCGGTTCGAACAGGAGATAGTAAAGAGCAGTGCCTGCTACTACAGAACTACACATTCACGGACGGGTTTTAAAACATACGCAGGATTCGAATTCTCTCTTCCCCCATCCCCTTTTTTTTTCTTTTTTTTTTCTTTTTTTAAAATTTAATTATTCCAGAAGACAACTGTCTGGGAAACTAAGGGCATTTTCCAACTGGAATACAGCTCTATAGCCTGTGACAATGCACAGTGGTTGATGAGTTAGTTCTAGAGGCTTCTGAATTTTAATGATGTTGGAGATGATATTGTGTGTCCTTCAGCTTGTTAGAGTGACACTAGCACTCCATAAATCATAATACCTGTGTATTGTAAAATCAATACAAAAGTGCTATCTCAGCGTTAAACCTTAATAAGTTTTTCAGTACTCTAGCAGCCTAAACTTTGCTGTAATGCTATTGGACCTGCGGGTTGGGATCAGAGCATGCTTAATTTGTTTTGTAATAGAGACTTTTCTTTAATGAAGGACCGATTAGTGAAGCTTTGGTTGCCACTCTAGTGATCAGTTGGCAGAACAGCCTCTGCAATTAAACTCATGTATCTTTGTCCTGAAGCAAAAAAGCAGGCTTAAACAGTCAATAAATGTTAATCCAGTCAGAACCTGTCTGTGCCTTTGAAGGCTGCCCATGAGGGGTTTTTCAAATCACATTTTTTTCATCATTTTAAATATGGAGGGCCCTATAGAGCTGGTACATAGTGTACAAGGCCTCCTACTGCTCTGTAATAAGATCTGGCATACTAACAGCTTTCTGTACAGATCTCTCATCTTTAGGTTTGTTTGTCCCTCTCCATTCCAGCACAACTATCTGTATAGTTACTGGTGATGAAAAAAGCATTCTGCCTTTCTTACATGTGAGAGTAAAAAGGCTGCTTCAGAAATCTTTATATAAAACATGTCACTGTGGATGCATATGATTTTTATAATTTACAAGTATCTCCTTCAAACTTTTTTCCATTATTGTTTCTTTGTGGGATGATACCCAGGAGAAGAAGTTTACATTTATGCATAAACTGCAAAGCATGCACGGGAAGTATGGAACTGCCAAAATGTCCTTAAAACAATCACAAAGAAAAGTTGAACCTTATCTAGATTGTTGTTGCTTTCTAGGATATGCTTCTCATGAAACACTGCCAGATACTCATCTAACTGCTTTCCAGTCTTGTCTGCTTGCTTTCTTTTCCTATGAACAGGATAACAAAAGCAAGCTGATAACTAAAAGCAGAGTGAGAGTTAGCAGAAAGGTGTCAGAGTTGGGAGGGAAACTCTTTTAGAGTAAAAGAAAGAAGCAATTCCCAGTCTTTCTGTTTGGGGAAACAGTCTTTGCTATGAATTTCATTTTCCTCCATTTCCCAGCCTATTTTTCTATCTACCCCTTTACCTGCATGTATGATGTACATAAAACATTAACATACATGGGAGAGTGTTAAATTTAGCCTAATCATAACTGTCATCTCCCTTATGTTGTTTTGTAGGATTTAGCTTTTGTTTTTCATTGTGAGACTGAGAGCTTTCACACAAAAAGATGAAGATTTGTATGAATCATTGGATTGGAAAGAAGAATTTCCTGCTGGACAGAGAGAGAAGTATAAGAAGGGTATCAGTCTGTTTTTACAAAGGACCAAATTCATCAGCAGCACAACATTCCGATTTCCCTGGAAGTCACTGTTCCCTGCCAGCACAACTTGGGTAGTGTTTGGAGAACATAAACTGAGAAGGGAAACTTCTGATGGCCCTCTGGACAATGCAACCAGTACAGTACAATCATGCAGGGTTTCAGCAAAGGCAGTAAGTGCCAATACCGTGATGGGATGTTCTCTGCTCTTTCCTGTTGGCTGTCAAAATGGTACAAACCACCAAGCTGGCTTTAGTTTAAGGACGAAAGCCAAGGAACTAATAGCTAAGTGTAGTACCTTAGGCATTATTATTAACTACAGTCATATTACTTAAAATTTATACATATAACCTCCATATAATTATTTAAAATTATTTTTAAATTTTAGATTTTGATGAAGAATGTTATGAAATTTTTAAAAATATAAATATATACATTTGAAAAACTAACACCCTTCCTGTTTTTTCAACCCCTGCCGTGGTGCAACACCAGTCACAGGAAGTGACAGAAGTCATAATGTAACCATTCAGTATATATCAGGTTTATGAGGTACACATTTTCTGATAATTGAAACTCAAAAAGCAAAGGAGTATATTTTGTACTATCATTTGCTGTGTTTCTCTTTTCATTATATGTGGTTCCATCTTTAGTTTTGATTGTTTAATTCAGACTAGTTTGTGATACAGGCACTTGCCCTGACTTACCTCTTCCACCACCTCTGATTTTAGCCTTCTGTATGTATTTCTTCCAGCAGCCAGAATTATGCAAGACCAAGCTTGAGTTTTGTCTTCCTCCACCCTCCTGTGTTCTCAGCAGTCACTGGCAGCAGATCTTGGGTTCCCATTCAGTCAGGCTGTATGCAGAAATCATAGAGGAGATTCTTGTAGAAATACAGAAATAAAAACTGCTGGGAAAAAGAAGCCAGATAGTGCCTTTCAGAAAAAAACAGAATAAGCAAAGGATTCCAAATAGGCAAAGGATATCTTTAAATATTGGGAATTGCTTATTCAGCATGTGAAGCTGTAGAGGCCATACAATCCAAGGTAACGACAGGAGAACAGCATGGATATTGATGGGCTGAAAGTCCTACTGATCCACAAAAGATTATGTTATTATGTTCCTCTACTATAATACATGAATTTTTGCATGCAATTTTTTTTTTCTAGTGGGATATGCTAAATAATGTTCTTACATGTTTTTGACTGCATTTGGTTCATCATGTAGCGTAGTCAGCACATCCCCAAATTTAAGAAAACAGGACTTAAGCCAGCTGGCTGTTGAGTACTCCCAGAATGGAATCAAAGGGAGCAAACACCTCTTAAGCAAAACTGTATGTGAGATACTTACTATCACAGAAGACCTACTAAAGGATGAAGAAACATACAGCACTTAAAGAGAGAGGATGTCTTCACGCTCAAAATGTCTAATAAGAGGCAAAAGTGAACAGGATGGACAGAGACTGGCTCTGGCCTTGGGGTTGGCCCATGGCTGTGTTTAAAATCTCTCTAGGTGTTCTCCAGTATGTCTCCTCACCTAGCCCTATTTAAATATTAACTAACCTTGCAAGAAAACAAAGCTCAGACAAGCAGAACTGATGTTGATTTCTTAGCTTGGGTCAGTGAAACTGGCTTCTGACAACATCTGCTTCACATGCTTTTCCACTCGCACACTCTTGGGTTGCCCACAGGTGTAGGTCAGGTCAAAGTCACACCAGCTATTCTGAGTGGGTGCTACCTCAGCAGCTGGAAGGAGTAAAAAAGAAAATTGGAGCAGTTTTCCTCTGAGCCACAGCGATCTGGGCAGCCTCTCTAATTCTGAGACAACTCAAAGACTCTCCCAGAAATTTAGGAGCCTCTGCCTGTTTCAGTGGACTCCCAGGGTCAACTGCGAGTGGCTGCAGGAGGTGAAACTTTAAGCAGACTACAGCCTTATAAAATTTCAGCAGACACATACTTGAAAGCCTAATGATCAGTTTAGCTTGGCTTAATTGGGTTTATGTGTTCAAGGATATCCTGGCAGCTACTCTGGGAGAAAATTAAAGCTGGAACAAAATTTTGTTGATCTAATGGAGAACCTGAGCCTATCTCTGCATGAGAGGCTGCTATTAGCTGACTTCTTGTAGTCGGGGAGATGGGCTGAGCCCAAATATTTCACTGTTCATCATCCATAAACTGTTTTGGGGGAGTGACAAAGCTCTGTGCTTGGGAAGCTGGTGAGTTGGCTCAGTGCTGCTTACTCCCTTTCCCTCCCTTTCAAGTCTCATCCACCCATTGCAAAAATGAGTCCATGATGAATAGACTTTTGAATTGGCTTATAATTGGTTATTCTACTCTATAATATTAATTTTCATCTTCAACTGTTCATTGATCGAGGAATACTGGATGTGGATTGTTAGTTTTCTTTGTGACACTTATATTGAAGAATGATTTGGAGAGCATGTTACTGCATATTGATGACATTCTCCATCTCTTATGTATTTTTAGAGTCTTTCTCTTTGCTTATTTGGAAGAAGCAAATTTAGCTTCCAAGGCTTGCATATTTTGCCTATTTTTATTTAACAATCAACTATTATTAACTTCTCAAAATGCTGAAGAAAAATAAAAAAACATGCAACTGTATTAAAATGAAGAAAACTCCCCTGAAAAAAGAATTAGTCAGCTCTGCCCCTCTTACCAGTCTTTCTGATTTGCTTTCAAATACTTTCACTTCTCTGTCCATGCTGCAGTGTTTCCAGATGTGAGGTAGTGTCCTGACTTCTTGGGCATTCTCACAGACCACAGTGAAGCTGAAACAGAGGCATTTACAGTCAAGATTATTTATGCTTGTGAGCTCACTGCAAAATGTGTGAATATAATGGGTTATGTGAACACTTATGAACTAATAATGCACTGAGATCATCTATAATATCGAAATTCAACAAACAGCAGTTTGCCACCCACAACTGGAAGAGATGACTCAGTTTGATCTCTGGGAAAGGCTGACATTGTCATTGCTACATGTGAAGTGGAGAAGGGCAGTAATGGCTGCTCCATGTGAGCATTTAGTGGCCTGGACACTCCTACAACTCAGGGGACACTGACCCTCCCTTTGGCACAGCTGTTCCAAGGGCTTCAGTGACTATGCACCCTCATGGGGAATTTTTTTGTCAAAGCTGCTTGGTGGCTTTCATGCAGTCAGTCACACCCTGTGAAATAAATTCATCATACAAGTGCAATAACCTGCTTTCAAGCTTCCCTTGATGATTTAATTTCAAACAAAAAAGGTATCACAAGGCTGCACTCTTTGCAGCTCAAACTTCCATACTTTTAACAACTTGCTGCTAGAGCCTGCCAAATAATGTAACTTTGTTCATTTAAAAATAATGCAAGAAATGCCAAAATTAATTTTAATTAAAATTTCTATTTAGGAAACAATCAACAAACCACACACATAACCACATGCACAGCTTGATTTGCTGCTGGGGTGAACCATGGTATGCCAAGCTTCAGCCTGAAGCTAATTTTTTACAGCCAACTTATAAAGCCCTGAAAAGGGGGTTTTATTGTGGAAATGCTGACAGAACCATAGTGGTGCTACTAGCTGCCTCTCTAATTAGTTTAAAGAATGGAAAGTTGTATTTTGCAATATGTGGTAAGCCCTCTTTTCCCTATATTGCTGGTTTATGCCAAAACTACAGGATTAATTTGATGTTATTACAAGTTTGAAAAGATGAGTTTTTTGCTGTCATGAGAGGTTAGTACTTTCAGGTAGTAAACTGGATTTGTACTTTCAATTATATAAATATTAAACAGTGCAGTTTTGATTTGGTTTTGGTGACAGTAGCAGATCCCTGCTGTGTTCGTTCTACTTTGAAGAAGATGTGGAGTCCACATGGTGTTTCTTGCATGTTTTCCAGAGACTACTTTTAAAATCCTTCAATAAAAGTTACTTTTATTCCTGCTTAAGTGTTTTGTAGTAATGTTTACAGACAAACATCCTGCCAGCAGACTAAAGTAAATAAAAGACAGGACACCAGTAACATAAAACACATCATTTTACTACTGTTCTCCCACCACCTGCACTCCATCTTCTCCCCATTTGTAATTATGCCTACCTGCCCTGGCTTCCACTGGTTTCAACTTTTGCAGTGTACAGGGAAGGTGGCAGAAGCCATTTACCCTCCCACTTTCATTGTCTACTGCAGGGTTGCTGTTGTATCACTGGAGTCAAGCAACTTCTGTAATTTACCATGTCTTCAACGATAAGAAGTTATTTTTTAACTAAGACTGTGGCTGTGTGTCCTACTGCAGTGCTTACCAGCTCCTGCTAACAAGCCCACACCTCGTACGCCGGCTACCCATGGCCAGAAACAAAAGAGCATTCCTTCCTCCAAAGGTAGGGCAAACATAAAGGAAATGAATAGCTGCAATTATAAGATTACACAGTCTGATGACATACCAAGCATGTCTTAAAAACACGCATAATTACACAAAAATGAGTTGACCCACTGATTTAAATGAGACAACTGTGTGATTAAGTGCTGTGTTATACTTTCATTTTGCTAATTTGTTTGCTTGGTTTTTTTTTTCTCCTAATACAGTACCCACAGTGGCTGAAAAATGTTACTCACTTACACTTGCTATATAATTGCTGTTTCTGCTATTGTTAGTGTGTTGGGGCTGGGCACAGACCTGTGCATCAGGGAAGAGCTGTAGTGAGGGTCTAAAAACTCCTATATATTTGTTTAAAAAATACTGCTTTTCCTTCAAGGGCCTACAAATCCTCATTAGTTATTACACTGTCAGGAAAAAGTGTTATATTTACACCTGAAAACAAGCCGTTGCAATCCCTCTCTCCTTTTTGGATAAAACTGTGACTTCCTAACAATGTCTCCTGTTGTAGTCAACATTATGCTATTGGGCACTACAAGGATTAATTGAGAGACAATAAGAAATTAATCTATCCTCTTTCTTCCAGTCCCTGCTTTCTACTCCCATCCATTTGCAAGGAGTGCCTATGTCTGGTACTTGACAGTACCTGGAAAGGATTTGACACTGAATTTAGTATGTCTGCTGAGATTACACTAAAGGGAACAGTAGATTATTTTCTAAGTGCTAATCCTTAATGCAGAAATTTGTGCTTGTTCAGCAAAGCAAGATCTTTGTTTCCTTTCTTCTTTGTATTTTATTTGCTGCCACCTAGGTGGGAGGCAGCCCCTCAGGAATGACCCGATGGGCTGGTGCACCGCAATTTGACTCAACCAGATCTGACCCAAGAAACAGTGCTCAGAATTAGATCACAATCTCGGCATGCATTAAGATCTGCAATCTACAGTAGCTCTGCTAGTCTGCTGAGCAACCAGACTGGCTCTGATTGAAATTACCATTTTGATGCTCTGACCTTCAAATCTCTTAATAAAGCAGAAAACGACTTGTCCGCTCGTCCTTCTGGCTCTGGGGAGGCAGAGTGGCACCAGCTGAGTGAGCCAATACAAGATTTAACTTAATGCATGCTCCCAAATACAGCACCAAGGCCAGAAGGAAAAAAATGACTGAAGAGGCTGATCCTCATTTACAGCAGGGACCGATCCCACTGTCACGCACAGAAGGTCGACAGGGGTCCTGCCAGTGCTTTGCTAAATGGGCAGTAACAAACACCTCCTGCTTCAGCTCCAGCATCTGGGTACAGTTTAAAACCCACCACCAATCACACACTGCAACATTCACTCCAAATACTTTGTACTTACATAACCATGTACAGATGTCTGGCCACTCTGGAACTATGAGCTCTTCTTCACCGCTTGGAGGAGAAGGAATGGAAATGGGGAGTTCCTTCAAAGGTTTTGATTGTAGCAAAGGTAAATAAGCTCTGTGCTAATCTGAAGATCACATATAAGGTAGACAGAATCAGAGATACCCTCTCCTAAGGCAGTTGTACCCCAACTGGAGGAAAAGACAACCTCATCTCTGTAAAGTAAAATTTTCCTTTAAGTGTTGTGTCACCATTTGATGTTAAGTAGTGGGTAAAAGGTAGTAGTCTGGTATAAGCAAGAGAGTATCCAGTGAAATAAAATGGATTATAACTGTTTGCATTGATTACATTTCCAGAATAAATAAAGGAAAATACCAAGACAACAGCTCTCAAGGACAGTAGATTGCAAGATTCTTTTTCAGACAAGAGATGTAAAAATAATTATGCCACACTCTATGCAAAAATCATTGAAACAAGCTACACCCATTTCCCTGCCAGACTTGTTCACAAAAATAAATAACCTTTCTGCATGAAACTACTCATCCTGAAATTCAAAGCAAAAGGAGTAAAGCAATTTGCCAAGGTCTATTGTAAAAAAAAAAAAAAAAAAAAAAAAAAAAAAAAAAAAAAAAAAAAAAAAAAAAAAAAAAAAAAAAAAGGAGAAATAGTAAAATCAAATTGAGGAGACTGGTAAGAATAAATATGAAATGCATAGATATGTGAGAAAAGACTTTATGTTGCATTATCCATAACTGGATAATAAGATATAAGATAACTGGATCTTATTTATTAAGCATTGTCATTATTAAAACTAAAATATATTGATGTTTTTCATGAGAATCTACAAGTGCTTTTATTGCTTTGTAAAATACTATTGAATTTTACTCTATAAATCTAATCTGTGTATAGATTTTAAGGGTGTTCACTTACATATACTTACAAGCATGCATAATTAATTTTGAAATGTAGCTTTTTCTTTCTTTTAGTAAAATCCAAATCTCATACATTGCAGCTGACCTAGTTTTTTAACATAAAAATCTGTAAATTGCAACTTAGTGCATCTAAATAACTTTGGTCTTGAAATCCTATAGGAGTAGAACTTGATGTTATATTTCCAGTAATTCCTGATCTCAGCCTTGAGAAAGTATGCTATACACACCTTTCCAATGCTATTTACTCTTTCAGATGAAAATTGTTAAGAATAGTAATTAGTATTTTTACTATAGTATATTGTCAAAGTGGATGAAAAGGATGATTAAGTAAGCACTGAAGAATTGTCTGAAACTTGTATCAATGTTCCAAAGAGTCTGATTAGCTGCGAAGAGAGGACCTGGTTTGGTTTGATTAATTTTGAAAAAAGGTTCAGGTTGTTGTAACTGACCACAGATAAATCCGTGATGATCCGGTAGGTGCAGGCTTTTGATGTTTGAGGAAATGTTATACACCACCATTTCCCTGGGAAAGCAGGGACTTCCATATGGAAAAAAAATGACCAGAGACCACAAAGTGCCTCTAAGGGGTGGAGCATTTTGTTTGTCCCAGATGCAAAGAGCATTACAGGTACAGATCCTGAAGGTGACATCCAGATGGAATTTGCAATAGTTTCAGTCACACTACATTGACAACAGCCTCAGGGAGAGGGCTTTGTGCCAACAGAGGCACTGTACCAGAAGGGACAACAGAAAGGAAACGTCCAATTCCCACATCTTATATCCATCACTCCTCCTGCTGCCTACAAGTACCATGAGCAGGAAAGCCAGCAGTGCTATCAGAGCAGCCTGGGCATCTCCCCCAGCCCTTTGCAGGGTCCCAGCCAAGGGGGTCTCCATTCCCTGGTGCTCCTGCTGGAGCAGTGGAGCAATGCAGCGTTTCTGTGCCTCCTGCTGCTGGGGCCAAAACTGCAACACAGATGGGCTGTGAGGACCTCCCCTTCCCCTCTTGGGTGGGAAACTGAAACAGAGAGAGAAATGATGTGTGGAGAGAGCACTAAACTCACCTGAGATGAGTAAGACAGCAGTTTTCCTCCAGAAATGTACCTGGGTGACACTGCCCCCAGTGTGGCCAGCATGGCTCCAGCTAAGCCATCAGCAGCTTGTAGCTCCCAGGCACCAAACCAGCAGTGGGCCGAGGCCAGCACAGAAATAAGGTGGTTTTGAAAATGCTCTGATGCTCTGTTCTTGGAGCCATGGAGGTTTATTCTGTTTCCGCTGACACCAGTCATGCATAGCAAGAGACTTTTGTGGACCAAAAATTAGCAAAGTAGGGCTGTTATATGCTTTTTCTTTTTCCCTCCAGAAAAATCGTTATATACCTGAGACTTCTCTCAGGAAGGGAGTGCACCATAAAAATTTTATGTGTGTATTATAACTCTGAAAGCACTGTGATAACAAACCCTGTGTTTTAAACAAAATATAAATACCGAATCTGATATTAGAAGTGGTATAGTGGGGGCTCAAAGGTTCACTCTACAAATTAAGGACCACTAACTCTAAACCCAAATGAAATCCAGGGAGCTGGGAATGCCAGAGTGATTATTAGCAAAGGTGTGTCATCCACAATGAGTTTGGGCGATGAAAGATGAAAAAGTTTCACCCAAACACAAATGGGATTTAGGAGCTGCACGTGGGGGCTGGTAGAGCAGGGGAGTGGGCTGGACTCAATGGTGTTCTCATCGCTGAACGAAGCAGACAAGATGCAGACTTCCCACCCCTCTGCCAGCTTCCTGCTACCCTTATGTGGCCCTGCTTGTCCCTGTGCCACCACCCACCCATGATCCTGTGTCCAACCTCAAAAGATTCTCCTTACTCACACTGGGGCCTCAGGCAGCCTGTAGCCTCTTCTCCAGTTCTCTGTTGTTCCATCACCTTCATAGAACTCTGTGTCAGATCCCTTCCGGATGGTGCAGCCAGGTCCCTGCAGGGGAAGAGGCAAGAACTGATGTTGGCTGCCACACACTTCTCAGTATGAGGTCAAAATTTGACACAAGTGAGCCTCCAAATTCACTGGGCATAGAAATACTTAGAATTGCTTTCTAGGCAGGTCTCGCCGGTAATGCGTATTTAACCTCAGCAGCATAGTAGCTCAGAACTTAGCTCATTTTTTGTAATTGGACTGCATATTGTCTGGTGTACTGGTAGCTATAGCCTGAATCTCCCAGTTTACCTTTCCCCTATCCCTCTGCAAAAGAATTGCTAAGTGGATCTAGAAGATGCCAGTCTAATCCAATAGGCTTTTATCTCCATTTTATATTCTTGCTCCACAAGCACAAGCCACAATTTTAGGGAGGCAGGTTTATATGGAACACAGATTGAGTGCTACTCAACGCTGCATCTACTGAGCAATATGACAACTGTTCTGGTTCTTTGTTAATCAACAGGAAAAGAACGACAGGTAAAATATACTTCAGTAAGCAGAAAATTTATTACCCCAAAAATGAGTAGGAAGAAGAAAATAGTACTATGCTTTTGTTCTGTTCCTTTTGAAAAATTTTAATGACATGTTCCAAATGTCTAAAACATGGATGAAAAACATGTGAAGCTATAATCTGTATAGTTTTCTTTTAGGGCTCCTTAACAGACCTTCTGAGAAGTCCCAGAGATGTTAGCTAACCCCTTAAGGGTAGCGAATCCTGGCATGAAAGAACAGCACAGCAGCAGCTACACATGAAGCAGCCTATACCATAAATTATCTCAAATACAACCAAATTTCCCTTGTTTATCATGTATATAAAGCACCAGCATTCAAGATTCCCTCCAGAAGTGCTGGACTGTGTGTAATATTACTCATAGCATAACAAGGTCTAGTTCTGTCATTGCAATTGCTTCTTTCCTCAGATGATAAACTACAGACATGCAGTAACAGGAAGGCTATCCAGAGAAATAAAAATTTCAACAGGTTTAACAAAAAGTTTGGGGCAGGTGTGTGAAGAGATGAATAAATGTCCCTGCAGACGCCTTTGAAGTATTTAATCAAGTCACCATCGCTGACAGACGTTCTTTGCTGGTGCAGCACAGTGCAGCCCTGTGGACCTCAATACTGAGAATGGGTTAATTAAGGGTAACTCAAGATCAGAATATAGCAGACAATTTGCAAAGCCCACCATTCTACTGGAAATACATTTGTATCACAAGCAATGCCCCTTGGTGCCAGTGTTTACCTGCCTGTGCTACCTCCAAGAAGGAATCCCCACTTGTGTGTCTGGGCCATTGCTAAATCTATGAAAATAGCCCATTTTAACACAGCCCTACCTGCTTCAGCTATGCAGAAATCATCCCACCAAAGGTCTAAGAGATGGTCAAAATCTGCAGAAACAAGCCTGGAAGTTATAAAGAATTAGAAGCAGGGAGGTTGCTGAACAAGGAGCTCTTGCCTTGGGTCCCACAGGCATGTATTTTTAGGCAGGCAGGCCATGCTGACCATGACCATGCCATGATGCTCTGCCAGTTTAGCTGTGGTTTGTAAATGTATTTATTTAGAAATGCAATGGAAACATCATCCTGTACGTGTTGCATTTGCATGTCAAAAATTGTTGGCTTGGTGTGTCTTCCTGACTGTATTACAGCAGTCCAGGTTTCCCTGCCCTTTAAACAGCATAACTGGCAAACTGTAGGTGAGGTGATTTCCCCTAAACGCCTGAGGTACAAGTTCATACAGGTTCAATCAAAACTGGATAATCTTCCTAAGGAATGAGGTGAAACCAATGTTGTTTGAGAAATGTATGACCCTGTAATTATAACATTTCCTGTGCTGGGGTGATCAGAGTTTTACACTTAGGATGCACATTACAGTTTTACTGACTGAAAAGTCAGCCTGAAACTGGACACCAAGTAAGGTGGCTCTTCTGGAATTCAGTTCTACAAGGAAAATGGAAGCATTTATCTATAAGATCACTTGAGAGAGAAGATTGTAATTAATTGAAAGCCCTTGGAGGTTTACAATGTTGGAAACAATTCCCAGAGAGGAAGGTATCAGTACGTAGTCACAAAAAAGCTTCTAGCAGGTATGGGCTGTATATCAAAGATTTCTGCAACATTTATCTGCCATTAGTACCATATAGAGTGCGAATTTGTGTTTTTCCTACAAGCAAATACAGTATACACTTAATGTGTATATTTATATGTACAGAATATCCATCTCCCAGTATCTGTCACCTGTTTACACACATGCACAAATGACATCCTGTTACAACTTAATTACAGTCAAAGTTGAGCATATGCAACATCTTTTTTGCTGTTACGTATTTCTTGAAAACAGTTCTTTTGTATGATTATTACCAACCTTTGAAAATTATCCCACGGAACAACAATGTATGAAGCAGATGCAGCCAATAAGAACATTAAAAAATTAAGTATTTACACAAGACTTATGCTACTTGGGAATTTGTTATCTCTTGTAGCTGGAAGATTCTGTTAGAATTTGTGTATAAGCCATGTTAGTTTTCTGTAGCAGGTTTTGTACATAACAGCAAGTTTCTTGTTAGTTCAGGGCAAAAAGTCATTTTTGGAGCAGTTGACCCAGCAGGAGGATAAAAGATGATGGTTGGTAATTACATCAGGTTTGCACTGTTGAGCAGATGCTCTTGCAGATAGATTTTGGCTGGCATTTATAGAACATCACTAGTTAATGTCATGATAGCATTGGAGTAATGCTGCCACAAGTAGATGGAGCTGCCTGCTTCTAATAAAAAGATTTTGAACAGAAGAAATATATTAAAATAAGAAAGAAGTGAAAAGTGTATGAGATAAACAACCTCACAAACTGATTTTGGGGGGTATTTTTAAGAGTCAGACTTAACCCTGAGTAACCTGTGGCCCAGCTAGTTAGATATTGTCTTAATAAGCTATACATGGTGCAAGTTCTCAATATCCAGAAGGGTCACAATACTCTGCATAGGGCCAGCATTAGAGAAATGGAGGCAGATTCAGGGCTGGGGACACGGAAGCAGCAAAGAAATAAAAAACTAAGAATACCCCTTACCTGCCTAAGGCTGACAGCAGTTTGAAGAAAACTGGACAGCAACCAAAAATTCAACATAAAAGTTGTTAGAAGGAGAACTCAGCTCAACTTCCATGTCTGATTTATAAGGATAAAAGCTATATAGTGGAAAAAAGGATTCTACTTTCATCTTTGACAGCAAATCCAAATGTTTAAAAATATTAACTTGTTATAAACCACCATTATTCACTGTTGAGGTGGTGAGGCATTATTTCCTTCACTGTGTGTTTTGAAAATGAGCTGCTTAAGCCCACACAGCAATTTGACTGCAAAAACATAATTGTAGCTCAAAATCTTCCACTCTCAACTCTCTGCTCAGTCTGTAGATAGGTTTCTGAACAGGTCCTTTTTTAGGTGTTCAGCTCAGTGTAAAAGGCAGAATGGTGAAAATATACCACATTCTGGAAAATTCTTAGTATTTCTACCAAAACAAGCTTCTGAAGACTAAACACATTTTAAAATCAGCCGATTCAATGTAACTTTCTACAAATTTTTTGTGCATTGAATAATGGAAATATAATATCATAACTGAAGCCGGACTCCTGATTTCACTGTGCTGAGGGCTGCCAGAATGTCCATTAATGGAAAGATTTATTGACAAGAAGTGTTTTATAAACAGGGCATTTACAATTAGATTAGAACCATTCCCCTTCATTCTACCTATCCTCAGGAATGCTGACTTTCAAAATCCCCTCTTTATTGTGTTGGGTGAACAATGCTAAAAAAAGCTGCAAACCCGTCCTTACTGGCAGGTGCCAGCTTGCAGAATCAGATCTGTGAGCTCCACTCACTCTATCCTGAGCAGGGCATCAGACACTGCAAGGAGTGTCAGGTGGAGTTTCCTGTGCAATGCCAAGGGTGTTGGGAGTAATAAAAGAGACTGCATGGTTGCCATATGCTTTGCTTTTAGCTCCAAGTTCCAAGGGGGAAAATTTCATCCAACAGTCAAATTACAATAAATTCAGAAGATTTCTTAAGGCATTCAGGGCTAATACATGCCTCAACTGCAGCTAAAGGAGTTTATTATACTCACTCCAGGATTGAATTTTGCTGCAGTTCTTCAGGAGGAAGAACAGGGTTACTGTTATGAGAAAGATGTGAATAAGAAGATGGCTTACAGCATGGTTGCTAGAAGAGAAAGTATCCAGAATGGGGAGGGACAAACCAGCAGGTGCTTGCATATTAAAAACTCGAATTTTAAAAAAAAATTAATAATAGCCTCAAAATATCTCTCTCAGATTATGTCCTTTTATTCTTTCTCCCAGTTTTTAATGGAACTAGACAATGTAATTGCAGTGAGGAGGGTATTGCCTCAGGGTCCACAGTGGGACAATGTTGATGCAGGGGTTTTTGGTCAGTATGGATTTCTAGAAGGAGAAAGCAAGCAGCCCATCTGAGTCCCAGATCTGTAATGTCACTGCTCACAAAGCATCTTTGCCCAAACTGCCAGAAGATGAGAGAAAGCCTTTTCTCTCAAGTTTACACTTAGGTAATAAGCATATTTTTTTTCAAATGTGTTTGACTCCTCCACTTAAAGAATAATTTGATTATTCTCAACAGTACAGTTTGCCTTTGCAGATGTAAAGCACAAAAAGGAATGCAGCAACTCACATGGGTAATTCCTGATTCCACTGTGGTTTTCTCATGGTCTCTCCTGTCCACTGTCAAGGTGAGGTCATTCTGCCTTGCTTCCTTTCAAGCCTCTTCAAGTGCACTGAAGTGCAACTGGTTCAGTTTTCTTGGGAATCTACAGTCTGAAAAAGAGGAAGTGCAATTCAGGGGTACACTGCAGGTGTCATATGGAAAGGCACCCCAAGGAAAGCGAGAGGATAAAGAACCAAAAAATGGAGGATAAAGGAAAGGTTGAAAAAGCCTTGCTTCAAGAAGATAAAATGAGATCACTTTGGTTACTATGTGATCCACATGGTGTGTTCTTGACCTTTTTTTAAGAAATGATACTCGATTCACCATACCATCACCTCTATTTGTAATAAATCAAATGACAAATGTCACTTATTAGAACATTGAGGTTTACTGTTCAAGTGATTAACTGAGAATCATTTGTATGATTAAATGCTGGAAAATAATTTGATTTCACCATGAACCTATAGCATAGTTCTCATTACACAGAAGCGCTGCATATTAGTTGAAGCAAATTAACATTCAAAGAGTTTCTGGAGTGGCTGCTAATCACAGGCTGTTAATTACTGTCATTACATTCGACTGCTGAGGAGACTAATGGAGGAATCAGTCTCATGATCTTGGTATTTGAAAGTGATCTTCACCAATAAAAACACGTCAGACATACAGAAATTGCAAATTGCTGAATTTGCTGACACAGTGGAAAATTCCGCTGACTATAAGTACCCATCTGGTGATAGATGCATTCTTGACACAGTTTCAGTGTTTGGACTTAGGAAATAATGAGTATCAATGTCCTAGCTAGGGAATATGCAAAGATGAAGGAGCCCTTTGTATCGTTAATTAAGGAAAGTAGTAGCAGAGCTCGTTCACAGATAAGTGACTGTACATAATAATCATGTATTTATGTGAGGAACTGTTATGCTATATTACTATAGTAGCAATTAGCTTTTCACAAAGTAGTTTTAATAAATAAGTAGTTTTAATAATAAAAGGCATACTTATGTAATAAATAAACAATTAATTTCCATGGCAGATTAATTACACATGGCTTTAAATGGTCATGCTAAGTGAAACCATAGAGGCAGATTCTTACAAATGCAAATGTACAACTACGTGTTTACAAGTGAACATATATTTCACTTGTAAATCAAAATCTTACATGCATGAATTTCAGGACAGATGTCTCTTTAAAAAGCAGGTTTATTTAGATTTCAAAGGCATGATTTTTGCATGAAAGAAAGACCCAAGATTTCTGTACTCAAGGGGCATGGAAGGCCAGCTTATAAAGAGTCCCAAGCAAAGAGAGGAATCTCTTGAAAATGTCAGATGCCCCACTTAGAACCTGTAACCTGATGATGTGAGAGATCTTTCCTGTGGGGTCTTCTAACATCTTTTCTTAGCTTGGTCTCTAACTTAAAACTAAAAGAACAGGGAGGGGGATAGCTCAATTTTCATCCATATGGCAGGGAACTATTAACACGCTTTCTCTGACACAGAACAGGCCTATAGAATTTGGAATTAATATATTGTTTGTATTATTTCTCACATAACTCTAAATTATATACAAAACACTGCAATGACATAGCAAATCCAGATGCTGTAGTATATTAATATTTCATAAAAATATGGTTTAACACTTTTTCAGTTCATGAATTATCTATAAACAGACAACCGCCTTCTTGAATACATTCATTATTGGAAGTTATTGTACTATAACGCAAGGAAATAATTCCTGATTAGTTGCTTATTTGCAAAATAATTTGTTGCAGATACTCTATATTCCTGTTGATGGCATGCTGCAAAGGGCAACAAGCTTTTCTGGACAGAAAAAGGGTTACTGCGCTTCTGAGATCATGGTCACCTATAGACAACATATTGAGAGTTTGGCATGTTATAAATGTTTAGGAACTTAAAAAATTCAACTATATTTCAAAGAAATGAAATCTCTTTTTGGGTGTTATCAGTAACCTTCATGGGAGGGGGTACACTGGGAATAACAGCTCAGAAGACTGCGTGCCGAAGTAGCAGATAAATTTAGTATGTTCTCCTTCAAAGTAAATTAATGCTCTGTATTGTCCATGCCATACTGATGGACAAATACAGATTAGGATACAAATCCTGCCTTTGAATGTGCACATGAAGCTCCTGTTGTGTTCCAGTCCAATTATTTTCTGTAACTGATTTGAAATTTCTTCAAAGAGATTCTTTTAAATTATTCTTACACTCCTGGCTACAAGGGAAACTCTCTTCTTCACCTACAAATAGTGCTGCAGGACATAAGGGCAGCTAAGTTTAAAAAGTTTAGAGACATAAGGGCAGCTAAGTTCAAAAGTTGAGACACCTAGATATTTTGAGGTAGTGGTGGTGTCTTGGGTTTTGCTTTTGCTTGTGTCCCCTGCCCCTACCATCCCACAGATTTGAAGCAATACAGAAACAGTAACTTTCAAATTATCTATGTAGAGATGGATCAAGTGATATTTGCATGATATGACACTGCACCTGAAGAGCCTTAGTATCTAGAGATTTAAGGAATTTTGGGTATCTACATCTTTTTTCATAGTTCTAACTTCCTCTGGAACATAGAGAACTAGAACTCATCTTTGCCTGGTACAAGCAAGTACAACCAAGGTAAAGCCCTGTGAGTCATGTGTCTATTTTGGCTTGTAGAAATGACTCTGTATCACCAAAATAAACTTACCAAAGTTTAAAAAAAATTGTACAGAACAAAATGTAGATACAGGCACTTTTTAAAATGTTCTATACACTGAGGATTATCTGTGACTACTTAATTCCTCCAAAGGAAGTCTGAATTACTGTCCTTGGTAGGCTACCCAAGGATGACAGTGTCAGTAGATCTGAACAAAAGGTCCGAATTGTCAAATGCTTTGTGCTTACACCACAGCCACAGCAGTACTTTGAATAAATAATCAGAGAAAGTGCTCTACAAAGTAACATTCTTTTCCCCCTAGGTTCATTGGAGTAGTGCTTTTGAGGTCTACTAAGTCACTACTAGAGATGTTAAAAAAATACTGATTGCATCATTGGACAAAAAAGGGATGTTTTAAAGCAACATTTTCCCAGTTGTTGGGCAGCTCTATCTGCCAAGTTTATGGATTTGCCTTTGTACACCATTGTGTTTCAAAGTGGAATGCAAAGGTGTAGGTAAGTGTTTGAGGCATGAAGTCATTACATAGCAAATCCTGTGCCTTTAGCATTTCACAGGAAAATAAAAGCAGCTTAAGCAGCCTCTATCATCTTCTTTTTCCCTACTGGAGACCTCCCACAAGTGTCATCCTGAAAGGTATTGGAAAGAGAGAATTTTCCATCTGCTGAGTCTCCTCCCAGTTTACAACACAAGCAGCCGTGAGAAGTTTCCAAATCCAGCGTGGAGTTTTCCTCTCCTTACCCTTTCCTGCAGGATTTTCTGTAGCAACAAGGACTTGGACCACGTAAATTTGGTAGGATTTTGTTGCTGCTGCTGCTGCCACCAATATTTTGTGCTACTACAAAGATACAACAAAGTTCAGTTATAAAATCACATACATGGGAGACCCTAAAGCACTCCAGGAATCCTGCTCCCCTGCACTGAGGCCACAATATATTTAGCTACAACAATGCCTAAACAGCTTCTGATAACCACTGAGAATCCAGGCACTACATAAAGACCTGCAAGAGGCAGCAAAGACAAGCAAGCTGTTTTATCAGCAAGCTATATTCCCATCATGAGGGGCCACAATTCCATCAGGTGATAAAGGCTTTTAAAAATGCAAAATATTGGAAGTTACTGCTCTTGATCATCCCCGAGTGATGATCTTCTCTCTTTTTAAGAAATAGGCACCTGAGAAAAGCTTCTACACAGCCAATTCTACTGGTTTTCTGTGCTTCATGCTGTATTGTTTTTCCCCCAATATTTCAATTTTGTCTGTATAAGTGAAATACAGACTAATCTAAGCAGATGTTGTATATTCTGTACTTTTTATTTCTTCATCATTGAGACTAACTATAATTGTTTTAAGAGGTAGGTACTCAAAAAATCAAATTAATTTTCCCCTTTTCTTAGTGTTTCTTTTATTTTGTTATGTTGCCATTAGTGGCAGAAATAAGATGAAGCTGCATTATTTAATATTTGCTGCGGACTTTTGGTAAGTAATCTGAAATATGCACTAAGATTTTCTGCTGCCACGGATGTCCAAAGAAGATGATGACCCCAAAGCTGTCCCAGCTCTATCTCTCAGAAGGAGGTGCCTGTGGCAGTCAGGGTCCCTCCTGAGACTGGGACTACCTCTGGTGCCACTTACTGAGGTAGTGGCTTCCCTCTCTTGAACCTCTGCCTCATGTTTGAAGCCAGGCTCTCCACATGGAGACTCAAAGCAGCCGATCCCTTCCCAGCTGCCCCAAGCAGAGAGCTGTCTGTCTGTCACCACGTGGGTGGCACTGCAGGTGATCAAAACGAGATGGTCTCATAAAAACTCCCAGTAATGCCTCAGCTTACTCAAACTGAATCCTCACCATTCCACACTACTAAACTACCCATCTTCTTGTCTGGTTTGGATCTCTGCTGCAGGCTGCCTTTGTTGTGCAAGGCTTTGCCCTTACTAAGGATCTAGCAGGGACAATGATGCTTCTTTCCAGGTGATAGAAGTATGACCAATGAGCCCAGTATGTGCCTGGTCACCATGACACATGACATTTAGAAGAAACCACTTTGTCCTTTTGACCCATCCTTTATTTGCATGGAAATTTTGTCCAGTTAACTTACCTCATCTATTAAATCAGCAAAGTACGAAATAATGTTTGAAACACAGCAACTTTATTACTGAAAATGAGACTGTGTATTATTCCAAAGCCCAGAAGATTAAGTGTAAATTAAAATGGTAAGTTTCAAGATGAAAGATACCTGCATGTCTTAAATGTTTTCTTGATCACATCAGAGTCTCTACTGGAGTAGTCACCTCACAGAGTTCAAGTAATTCAACACTATTTCTTTCATTGCAACCATAAGTTATATGTCCTTTTGGTTTAATGTGATTTTTGTGGGTTGTGGTTATCCAGACTGTTCTCAGTGATAAATTTTTCCTGCAAAGTTGATTAAATATCTGTTTGCCACTTTATCTTGTTATATTTGTTCATTGTTTTAAGTGTGGATGACTGCAAAGAATGGAAGTCAGGAAGAGGGTAACAACCTGACAATCAAACGTGTGCAGAAGGGACCTGCCTTAGGTAATCCTTGCATTGCAAGACCCTGCCTGGAAAACACAGAGGTGTTGCCCAGAGAAGGAGAGCAGTTCGAGGACTGCAACACAGGCAGTCAGCCACAAACACAGACAAAATGCTTCGGTTAGCTCAGGGCACATTCTGAACATACAAATCAATGACAATTAGAGCAGATTATGAAAAAGCAATAGTAGATAGTTGGGTCTTTGTGTGATTAAAGTGAGCTGAAAGTGCAGGGCCAGATTCTTCCCATATGCTGATGGGTTAGAGATTACTGTAACTCTGAGGAGGCAAAGTCTCATTTCCTGGGGACCTTTGAACCTGTTCCTGATGGGTTCACGTAATGACTGGGGGGGCCACCTCTATTACTGAGACTCTGCTCTTGCTGCAGGTGCAGTAACTCAGCTGCCCATGCTCAGACAAGACATATTGCTGTAGCAAATCTTGTAATTTTTTTTTGATACTTCAGGTCAGTTTTAATCTATCTTTGATTAGCCTGTTTCTAAAAATGATTTTACAAGAATCCAAACACCACAAACATCGTCTGAAAGTATAAACTGGGTTAGGACAGACATCCTCTGACAACTCTGGTTCTTTAGGAAGAAGGTAAAAAATCTAAGATGCGTGCAGAGTAATTTCTCCTCAGCTATATTAACTGAATTTTCAGTAGCCAGCTGTTTACGGACTGGCTGCATTGAAAGTTTTCTCAGGATTGCTTTAATATTTAATTTAATATTTAATTTAATATTTTAATATTTAATTACTACCAAATAGTTCAAATATCTATGAATTTATCTAATAACTTAAAAAACCTACTAATAATTTTGGTCTTTGGGACATCCTGTGGCAAGGAGTTCCTCAGGACCATTGCTATTTATACTTGACAGGGCTCTGCCAATCCAAAGAGTCCGACCTATTGACTTGAAGCAATTTTTCTTGAAAGCCAACCACAAGAATAAATAGCGGTAACAGCCCTAGAGAATCTACCATGTGAGAGCAGTGTGTTTAAGAGAGGTAGTTTCCATAAAGAGGTAAAAATAACCAGATAGTTTGCACAGTTTCCAGTGGAAGAATTTTATGTACACTTTAGGAAGTAAGAGAAGTGATTTTCCACATTTATGAATGAACACAACTGTGCAAAGCCAGGTATAAGAGCAAATCAACTTAAAGGTTCCCTGCTGCAACACAGCAAAATTAGTGAAGTGCTTTCAGCACAGAAATAATGAACATGCTCAAGGCTTTTGGCTGCAGGGAGAAGTCTGGTTCTGGAGATCTGCACAAACTGCAAAAGACTGAAGAATATTGCAGGCGGAAATGAATTGCAATTAACTGAGATTATTTTAAAGCAAAAGAAGGTCTGAATAGTTCCATAAAGATATTGAAAGAACTCTTGAGGATGGCAGGGTAGGTGACCTGAAGAGATTGCTACTATGAGATGCTAAAAACAATTTCATAATGAATCAATGGATATATGAATTCAACAGTGTCTTTCTACACATAAACTCAGGAAACCGAAATAGCAGAAATTATCTACAAATTAAATGGATATAGTGAGGGCAGTGTTATCTCTGTCTATTCCTATCAGTAACTAGACTCTCTTATCAATGATGAAATTATTTAGCAATGCAAATGGGGACATTAAGGAGCCAACACAACTGGAGGGATGTTGGGATCCCTAACAACTATGTCATTTTCCACTGGCACACAGACTTGCAAACCTGAGAACGAGGCATGCCACAAAGGAAATTTCATCTGGTGGGTGGGTGTGTGTCTTTGAATAACCACTGAGGTAAAAACTTGGGTATAGCCAACATCATCTTAAAACAGCACGGGAAATGCATTACAGATTAGGAACTGGAGCTACCTAGACTGTAGGTCAGTACAGAATTACCAGCAGTTGGTGTCAGAACTCAGAAATCAGTTGGGACTATCAGAGCTCAATTATACTATTTCATTAAAATGTACCTGATTGCCCTGAGCCAGTGTCCTCTACCAGCAAGGACTGCTAGAAACTGGCAATCTACCACAGTTCTATCACAACAGAAAAATATGCCTGTTAATGGAAATGAGAGGAAGACCTTTGTCACTAAGAACAGAACCCATGTTCCTAAATTACCCAAACTTCAGAGCTAAGTGGCAATGCCACTGAACTGTAGTGGTAGCTGGGAATGGTGGTAGAGGAAAAGGCCAAAGCAGAGAACAAAGACAAATATAAGATTAGAGGATGCAGCAACAGTTTGTCAACACTTCTGTCAATTCTTCGAGATGCAATTCTACATCTTCATAGTCAGAAGCAACATCAATGCATTGCATTTTCTCTGTGGTGGGCTCACTCTTTCTCCTCAAATACTTCAGTGCCCCTCATTCTGTCACTGGAAAGCTACCAATCTGTCAGTCACAGGCCCTGATGTCTCACCAGTAATTCTTCTTCTTGCTTTTTAAAAGCAATTGCTGCATTCACAGGGCTCACAGCAAATCAATCCCTACATCCTGCCAGATCACCAACTGCTTCCAGCACCTCCCAGCCCAGCTCCTTCCATGCTGCCCTTCCACTCACTGGCAACAGCTTTCAGGAGCTTTCTCTGGCAGTGCTGCTTTGCTCTTAGGCACACACTCTCGGACAGAGTTGAACAAAGCTCTTCAGTGCTACCCTGAAATCTTAATAACACTCTTTCCCATCAGTGCCATATAAAGATAACAAGGAAAAACACAACCAATTTCAACTCCAGTGCAAAGTGTGACATTTCAAAGAAGTCCATGGCAGATATTTGTATGACAGATCCCTCACAGTTGTTCAGAAACCTCCTTTACTCTCTGGTGTAATTATAGCATTTTTATAGAATTATTAGGAGCAATTACACATAGTTTTTCTTCCTGCAGAGTGCAGCAAAAACCACACTCTCTGAATCCGAGTTGGGCTACTGCTTGCTCACTTCCATAGTCTGTGGTCACCTCAAATGGGAAAGGGAAACTGGCTCACCTCATCCTGCCAGTTGTTTTCCCTGAGAGCCAGTGTGCAAGGACAGAGCAACCATCCCCACCCACCTGCAAAGCAGTGAGAATAACTTGATTCAGCAGAGGGGTGTCAGTGGGCTTTGCAAAGAAAGGCTTAGTACTTAGAGGCAGAATCCAAATCACAGAGACTGGAGAATACTTGCCCACAGCCACGCAGGTGACTGTGGTACAGCAAAGTCCAAACCCCACAACTCCAGACTTTGCCCTACGACTTACCCAGGACATCAAAGCACAGCACTGGCTTTGTTTCCTTTCAGCTCTCCCACACAAATACATGGCTAAGGTGACAGCAACAGGAACTACAAGAGAGTTTTCCAGTTCCTTGTTAATCCTGATGCACATTTAGAGTAATAGTTCCAGCACAGGTATGCGAAATCTAGAAAATATACAACTAGCAATTTCAGGCCAATATAAATAGTGCAAATATCCTTTTTTGCAAAAGACCATGTTTCATTTACCAAGATCACTTCAGCCTTTGAGTTTTTTGTATGACTTACCCCCTTGCTCTCTTTTTGCCTCAGTTAATTCTAATGAATATGTGCATGCATGTGTAGGGGATGCTACTTCAGTTGTACTACAGTAGATAATGTTACAAATATGTGCCCCTTCAAAATCCCAAAGATGTGTGTGGTACCCTCTTCTGCTTTGAGAGACAGGCCTGCAGCAGTGAGCAGCTAAATGCTTTCTTGTGGCAGCAGTATTTTTCCGTGGCTGCGTGCTGCTGAAGTGTTTATCTTTGCTCGAGTTGCCTGGATATTGCAAAGCTACTTGAAATGATTCATGGGTCTGACAGATGTCTGGTACAGCTGGATGTGTCCTTGATTATCCCAAAAGTCTGGACAATGCTGTCATTCACCATTGCCCAAATTATCTCTGTATTGACTGCAGAAGCCTCTGTGACAGTACTGTAATGGCTAATTACCCAGGATACCTTTGATACTTACTTTATAGTGCTTTAGAAGAGTTAAAAAAAAAAAAGAGGAGTGAGACAGAGGGAGAGAAAAGGAAAGAATTGGAGCAAAAACATACCAATGAAAGTTATATTCTTATATGTTCTAAAACAGTGTATGCTTTAGTGTACATGAAACTATAATGCTTGGGTTATTTATTATTCAGCCTGTCCCCTGAAAATGGTCGGATTTCCAGCAAAATAGATAAGGAGGAATGCAAGAAATCCTGACAATGATAAGCCATGGACAATAGAAGGAGCTATTAGCCAGGAGAGAATTGTATGTACAACATTCTTGAAAAGAAGATGATGAGCAGCCATTTGCCTGCTTTACATGTTGCTGGAAAAATAACGTTCTGCTTAGTAGATAACAAAGAGTGTCATAGGTAGCAATGCTAAACACGTATATTGCTATCTTGTAAAACTGCCAATAAGGAGGTATGAAAGTAAAGATCTCCTTTTCCCATGCTATCATTAGCATGCTTTGAAAAAAGGAGTTTCTGCAAAGTACAAATATATTAAGAAAAAGGGTGAAAGAAGACAGAGTATAAAAATCTGAGTGAAGATGAGATCTTAATGACAACTCATGTAAAAAATATAGCAAATATCTGCTTTTTAGGGCTGTGTTTCCTCATGGTTCAGCATAGGTCCTGACTACAAAAGCATGTGTAACCCTTTTCCCCACGAATTTCCAACAAATCAGAAATTCCCCAAGATTCGCCAGGGTGAGGTTGTTCCCACAAAGTCAGTGATGGCATTCCCATTGGCAGAGCAAGAATGTACTCACCAGAACCAAACCTTACAATTCAGACTTATGTGCCATCTATCCTGAACTGGAAGATGCCACTCCAGTGGCTTCTGTGGTGATGAACAGACGATGCTGTCCAGAAACAAAATTAGAATCAGGTGACCCAAATTCATCTGCCTTGGTGACATCAATATAGAGAACATAAAAAGAAAGATCACACCTCTGATCACGTGTTTGTTCATCTTGCTTACTATTTATCTTTGTTATCTCAGAGTAAACAATGTATTTGTTACAAGGTGATGAATTATTGACCAAAACATTTGAAAATCCCTTCAGATAAAAATAACTTTCTTTAAATCTCAGAAATTAACAGTCAAACTCCAGTTAAATACTTAAGAGAAAGGTGCCTTTTCCTTGTTTTTCAGGCCCTCCAAAGAGTTTATGTTTTTGCAGATATATGTGTTATATACAAAGTCACTCACTGAAATACAACTGTTAAATAAAAAACTGAAAAATAGAATGTTTGCTGTTTGAAATGCAAGGGTTATCCATTCATTTTATCTGGGTAGAAATGACATGCTATTGTTTACATTTCTTACTATGACGGCATTATTTTTACAATTAGGGTTCCTCTACTCTTATTTAAATTTCGAAAATTTTTCTTTCTATGGCTGAAAATTTCCTTACCTTTCATTAACAGCAGAAGCGTCTATTTTTCAGTCTGCTACAATATCTGTAAAAATTAGGAAATAAGATTTTGACATTTGTAGTGGAGGAAATAACCACAGACAATCACAGGAAAATACTGTCTACCTCTTTTCATGTTTATGGCACCGCAAATGGAAAGGCTACATATTAAATATTGAGCAGGACTGAAACATTTTCTGTAGTCCCATTGCTCAGGCTTCTGGAGGCTCAGACTCAAGTGCATGCAGACAAATTAAGTTTCTACTTCTTGCAGTGTGAGCTAAATCCTGACTGCTGTAAGATCTTGAAAAACTTTGTTACAAGGCAGGATAAATATTTGGTAGCACAAGCCCACTGAGAACATGCAGCAAAGTGTCAGCTAAGGATCTACCCTGACAACATATTTTGAAACTTGTAATAAGTGTTAGAAAAGTTTGGCTAGAGTAAAACTAACTAATCAAAGTAATCACTTGTGCTGATTTCAGTTTTAGATTTGCAGCATCTCCATACCTTGAAGACATACATGGGGGCTGAATATATAAATGAAAACTGTCAGGGAAATGACAAAAGAATTCAAGTACTTTTGTCTGCTAGAAATACAGACTCTTTCCCAAGCAGTCTTTTCGAGCTGAGCAGTCAGGAACAGAATAGTTTCTGATATTTACCTTTCCAGCTGCCTAAACAGGATTGTGTGATGTTTGGAATACAGAAAACCCCGAAGTTGTTTAACACCAGTTACGTTTGGTGACAGACATTAGATTTCAGCTCCAGACTTCCCAATGGCTTTTGATCACATTGCATGGTACAATTACTGGTTACTTAATTTTGGGCCATATATAAACAAATTCTCTGAGATGAGTGTATGTCTTGCAAGCTCTCCTTCAACTCAACATGTAGGTCTGAGACATTGACTGATGGTGTCCTGATAGGGAAATGTAGTGGCTTTTACTGGAAATTTCTGAAAAGATTTAATTTACAAAAAAGAGAGCATTCTTTTATTTTGCATTTTCATACAATTCACCAAGATCACTTGGCTGAGGCTGGATGGATCAGCAGGAAAAGGTGGCACAGAGCAGCGCTCTGCTCATACTCAGACCCTAAACCCACTCTTGATGGTGGAGCTGAGAGATCTCCATAGCAGGTACTGCCCCTTATGTTTCAGTACTTCTTTCTTTTGTGCCAAATTATTGAATATTTTAAAGATGAATATTTTATTAATATTCCATACCTGTGGTACTGGGGATGAAGTATTTGATAGACTCACCAGCCAGGTACACAAGGAGTGCATGTTCCCTGCTTTGACTGACCTTTTCTGCTGAATCTTTGTACCATGATTTTCAAGGGACCACATAATTTTACTTGTTGTACCTGAAGCACTTCAGATGAGTTTTGGTGAGAAGGTCCATAGAGCTTTCTAAGAAAGGCTGTATCGGAGACTCCCAAATTAACCTCTCACTCTTCCTTCTTCCTGGTCACTTTTGAAAACCTAGAATTCAAGAAAAAGAACAGCGTGACACAGATTTTAGATGTCACAACAGACTGTTAACTGTGAAACAGTGCCATAGCAATGATATCCTTTCAGCAGCTTTTCCATAGTCTCAATCTTGAACAGGATCATTCTATTAAAAACAACCACTCTCCCAGCTAGCTATCAAAGCCACATTTCTCCATTCTCACCTCTTGTCCAATTGCAGGTAACAATGCTAATTGTTTTACCACAGTCACTCAAGGCTGAGAACTGCAGTCACATTGCCCTTACTCCTAAAAGGAATTTCTACAAGTCATCCTGACTGGGTTTGAGCCAGTCCATACATTTATGCTCGGATCCAGATGGGACTTGAATTGGGACTATCCAATTCACGATTATGAAATGAGAACTGGGATGCATAACAGGTTGTACATGGAACAAAAATACTTCACCTCTCCAATGACTTTTGTTTTGGGAACACAGGAAATAGATAGGGAAAATGTTTTCTAAAGGAGAGGGGGCCCGAGCTCTGCAGAGAAAGAGCTGTGCCCTGGTCACATCCCATGGCAATGGCTGCAGGGGGACTGCATGACATTTCTTTTATGCTTCCTATGGAAAAGAGGCAGAACGTGAACTGCAGCGCTTGAATCCACTTTATACTAATGCAGCAATTCAGAAATGTTAATTTTAATCAAAACTTCCTTTAGTATGCAGGAAATGTGCTATACACCTAGGACTTAAGAGTTTTACTGCAATTTTGTTATAATACTGTGAATTAAACACTTGGCTAGAGATGACAAAATGGGCATTTTGCACAATAGGCAATATTTCCTAGGATTTAAAGGTTGACAAACACAATTTTTGTTTTTCGTAATTTTTAAAGACTTTACCACAATATATAAAAGAATTAACATTGTATTAGTTATTTTCAGCAGAGTTTTTGAAAGATCTAGTGGGGCTGGCGGCAAAAAAACCCACCAAAACTGTTAAGAAAATTGTCACAGAGCCCCGTATATCTCAGTATTCCAGCTACTAACAAGATCACTGCAACTTTCTTAACAGCTGTCAGATGCATTTACAATTCCAATGATTAAAAGTTGCAAATATATTATAAACTTCACCATGTTCTATTTTCCAATAATACAAACATCCTTTGCAGCTAGTGTTACATGAAATTTGAAGGAGCATTTTGATTACATCTAATCTGGTAAAGAAATGAAATCATAAGCATGCTTAGTTCAACCAAAAAGGAAAGAAAGCAAAATAATACATCAAATCCCTGACTAAGCAGTCACAATAGACCTTTAAATAACCCAACTTTCTACCATATTTTATTATCCTTTCCTAGTTTTATAGCATTATCTGCTGTAGAAATGCAGGGAGATTTGTAAAACACTATAGCATTTAAGTCATTACATTTTATAGCTAATTTCTAATGTGGATTTGATTTTTTACGAGCACAAAAAGAATCTAATTTGCATTAGTGACAGTAACTAGAGAAATTTAACACCTGGCACTGGTTGTACCAGAAATTGAATATTAGTTACTTGGGTGCTAAAAAGCACATTCATACCTTCAAGGGGGATTTTTCATTTATTTATGCTGTACTCTCATGTTTATCATTACAAAAGTGTTCTTACATCATGATGGAGGAAAACTCTCAGGAATGTAAAAATACCATACACTCGATAAAGGGAGTTTGCAGCAACAGCAGCAAAATGAATCATTTATACACTAAAGAATGTACAAACCCAGAAATAAATCTCCATTGAGATATAAAATTAGAACAGCAGCAATGTACAGACAATTCATTTCCATGAATGCCTTTTATTTATTTTTCCACAGATACCGCTGCTTTCTTGGAGCAATGTATTAGACCCAAATTAAACCTCCATTTAAGGAGGAAAAAACCCCAACAAACTATAGCTGACATGAAAAAGAACCACATTTCCACATGAACAATCCACGTATTTATAAAGGGTGGAAAATTAGGAGCTGCAAAATAGGCAAAGCCGCTGTAAAATGATATGGGAAGTGACATTTTACATAGCTGGCTACAATTAACACATTGATGGCATTTTGCTGGGCTCCTTGCAGTGATAATGCTGTTGTCAAATGTGTTTAGTGCACCAAATCTCTTGGAGCCTTCAGCTAGGCAGCAAGCTTTTGACAGATTGAAGGTTCGGAGATAGGCTATCATGACAGATGGAAACTGGCACCGATGTTCAGCTTTCGCCGATCACAGGGGACCTGCCCCCCTTATTCTTGAGGGCTCAGCTCTGCAACCTTCCCCCTTCTGATGAAAGCAGGGGATGGCATTGTTAAATAGTGCATCTGTGTGAGTTAGACTACTCTGATGAAAGCATAAGGCAGACGCTCTGTGAAGCAAAAGACAGCCTCTGCTCTAACTGCATTTTAGATAGACTTGGGGAGGACTCCAGGGAGCTGGGATAAAACTTTGGTAAATTTCAGACAAAAAGTAAAAGCCCACACTAACCATTAAATTGTGCTTCTTATAGATCTGTATTCATGGGCTGGAGGAATCCATATATATGAGCAACCAAGAGCTATTGTGCGAGACTCCGTAGTAGCCTCTTCATTACTGTTTGGATCATTTATTGAAATCAGTCTCTAAGATCCCCATCCAGACAGCAGATCCAAATAGAGATCCACATAAAGGGAGGCTGTGAGAACAAGTCTGCTTTGCTGTGAGCATCCAGCTTGTTCAGAGGCTAATTAAATTATTAGGAGAGGCTGTTCTTGCAACTGGTCTTGATTCTTGGATGCAATGTTAAAACCAGGGTGGGAGCTTGTGTTATTGAGCTTTACACAGCTGGGCATAAACAGGCAGATAATACAGTTAATTAACCTTTCACCCCCCAAAACCTTTTGAAGAAAGGCATTTGTTATTTTTTTAAATCAGCCTCAGGATATTTTCAAGGCACTTGTCCTGGCTATATTTGCTTCTTTCTATCCCTGACAAATTCCTGTTTGATTTCTTTAAACTGGGCTGTAGAGCTTTCTTTTTGCTGTCTTAATCTTCAATTCCACTCTCGCTGATATAGTATTTGGAGCAGCACACTGCAGCCCATTTGAGGTATGATAATCAGCTGATTAGCTAGTGAAGTCGTTTTCCCTGAGGCTCTTTTGTGTGCAAAATCCTCACACTCAATTGACATGTGGACATCATAAAGCTGATGAAATGCAATTGTAATGAACAAGAGGGAGAGGCATCTGCAGCAGTCTAAATGAAAGACCCTTCCCTCTCGACATGCTAATTCAGAAAATCTGCTCTTAGCTTGTACTCCCTCTGGATCCCAATGGATGCAAGTCTCCATGAATGCATATTCAAAACACCATATTAGCCTCAGTAGCAAGTGAAATTTGAGCCTGGATGGACCAATTCTAGTTTCAAGACAGATTATGCTGCATCAAACGTAGTAATGATTTGACAGTTCATTTGTGACGAGAGTCCTACAGTCAAGGTTTAATGCACAGACAGGCGCAGGTGTGCAGCCAGTACCAACAAAATCCAAAGACTGCCAGTTAGGAAGCCTCATGCATGTGGAAAGGTGAAAAAATATTTAAGAAATTAACACCATCTTCTTTAAAGCATCTTGTAGCAGTGGTTCTACAGCCAGACCTTCCCTACAACTCCACTGAGCCCCAGTTCAGAGGGACTGGGAAGGACAGCCCAATATTCCACAGTTCCTACACATTAGTCCCAGGATGGGACAAACTGGAAAACAACATCAGAGGATGGATTTCTTTCTTAACCATACTCTAGATAAATAACTGTGTGCACCTTCTGGTAATTTAGGCACGCTCTGACTCTGACTCTGACCCTGGAGAAGGTGTGGGGATGCAAACTGCTGGGACTGAGCAGGCACCCACAGCGTGGGCTGAGCTGTGCCAGGCTCTGCCTGTGTGTGTGCTGGATGCAGGTTTTCACTTCTTCCCCAGTATCTACCAGTGCCCATTTTGGGCTACTCTGCCTCAAAATGCTCTAAATTGTTATTTGCTTTTACTGTGTGGACGCCACATACATATAAGATTTTTTTCATACCTTTGTGGTTTTTAAGACAGGGAGAGAAATTCTAACATGTATATTCTTCTTACATAAGCGTGTGTGTGTGTGTGTGTGTATATATAATTTTTTTTTAAACAACACTTGTCTTGAGAGATCAGAAATTCTTGAAAAAATATGAACTTTTATGAGTTAAAAATAATTTCAACATAACATAAAATTCATACATATACAGCCTTTGCTACACGGATGTTTAAATATTAATTAGCTGACGTGTTCTGGTAGCCAGAAAACTCCACCTAAGCTCAGGAAGAGTAATTTCTTGACAGGACCTTCATGTCAACCCAATGAAATTTGTTCCATAGGGCAGGAAACCATGCCTCAAGGAGTCTGCTCTTGCCTCTTTTCCTCTGTGGTGGCCAGGCATTCAATATGCAGGTACAGGGGAGGGGGTGTGGGGTGCGTGCACTACGCTTCCCTTTAGTGAGAGTTGGCCTAAATCCAATGCTATTACACATGACTCACTATTGGTATGAGAAGTTTTATACAACAGAGTTGAAATGCACTCAATACCCAGCAATACTTCCACTGATGATGTTCAGTCCATATGATTGTGGTTATCCTGTGCTTACTTCAAGTTAAAATACATCTTCTATTTGCAAAGGACATTTCCTATAAAGACTTAATTCACAATTCCATGTCTTAAGGTTTTCCACACAACTGTCTCAGCAAGACACATTTTAAAGGAACCGTCAAACCTCTTCAAATTACAAGAGTTCCTACTTTTTCAGTGTGTAGTGCGACTCTTTCAGCAGCACAAAAGAATGTCACCATATACTCTACGTAAATATCAGTGGTAATGGCTGCTGGTTAAATAGAAGCCTCCTAAAAAGTCTAAGGACACATCTTCACTCAGACAGTGCTGAATGGATGCAATGCTGGTGTCCTCTATGTTCTTTTTTTCCTATGCCAAGTTGGTTTGTGGGGAATGTGAGGAACAAGTTTTAGCATCTTCCCAGTTTTACTTGCCTTTTTTTTTTTTTTTTTTTTAAATCTTCAGAAGAGGAAAAATGGGCTGGGAGGTACAGCAAGGAAGGTGTCTTGAAATGGCACAGCTCCTGCCATGGATCTATTGAGGACAGCACTTCCTCTTGCCAAGATCTGTGGAAGGAAGGGTGATTTCTCTCAGATTGCCTGCAGTTGCCTTGGCTGGTTTTATTGTGACCAGCTGGCTGATAGCAAGGCCTCAGCACACTCATCCCTAAGTATTACACTCCTCATGAGCCAAATGATCAAGTAGCTGCCTTCATTGTATTACAAGGTGGCAAAGCTACCAGAAAGTGGATTTGGGAGAAATCCCTCCGGCTAAGAAGTCTGGAATTGGTAACATTCTAGCCTCATACTGCAGGAATTGATCCATATTGATTGGTCCCCAAAGTAATGGGTCTGAACCAGTTTCCTCTCTTGGGAGAAGGGCTGTGCCAGGGATTTAACCATGTTGTTTTAAAATCTAATTAGCCAAAAAGCCCACCAAAACATGTACAGAAGCCATTTTGTGATGGCACACACATGCTCTGCATGGAAGAGCAATATTTTCAGGGGATGTGGCTTTTCTGCTTACAAGGTACTTGTGTAAGATATAAACGAATAGATTAATTCGTGTAGCTTTAGTCTATTACTGAGCCTCCCCAAAATAGGGATATTATAAAGTCTTCACTGGACTGAAGAATCAAGGACCAACAGTTATTGCAGACAGACTAACAAGACAAACATCATAGATGTCACTCAGACACACAAACATCATATAATACCAGCATTTTTAACCATTTCCCCTCACTCACCAACTCAATAGGTACTTTTTAGCAATAGTCAAGGCTTGGATATTATGCAGTCACTATCCCATAATGTATTTTAAGGGCTGGGGGAGGTAAGGGAAGCAAAAACCTGCAGAATCACATTAAGTTTCTCATTTAGTTCTACTTACATATTCATGAATGCATCAGCATCAGCAGTTTGAGACCTTGAAACTCCTTATGTCCTGGTTTCTGCCATGTGTGCTTAGTGAGGCTTACAAAGTGGACTTTTATTTTCTTCTTCTCAACAGTCTACAAGAGTTATATGGAATGATTAATCATGAAAATCAGTATCATTCTAAACATCAGATTTGATAAGCTGATAAATGACATTCCTACTATACGTTCCAAGCTTGGTTCATATTTTGTACCCTCTTCAAATCTGCTCAAGTAGAGTGTAAACTAGTGCCACATCTAATACATTACAGCAAGAATACCTAGTCTTTGTTGCCTGTTGCTCCAGGAGCATCAGATTACAAAGATGTTTTAACAGAGGGGTTTTTTCCTTTTTTTTCCCCCTCCATTCAAACCAGTTTGGTGATCTTTAAAAGGTTAATGAGTACTGTCTGCTACATAATGCCACACTGATTTAATTCAGAAAATGAGAAAACATTCCTAAAATGTAATCAGCTGTCACTTAGGAAATGACATACAACAAGATAAAGGTGTTTTACATTAATCCTAAGCAGAACTTCTGAGAAGCTGAGAGAAAACGTCAGGTGATTCCTGCACAAAATGAGTCTCTCCAAAATTGTTTTTACCTGGAAAAGCAAACAGTAGTCATTCAGTGCCCTAGTTTCTTTCCCTCCAGGCTGTCATGGCCTTGATCCTCCTTTTCATGTGCAGCACCTTGCACACATCTCATTGAGTGGCAGCCTTTGTGCATCTCAGTCCTTCTCCAGAATCTCAGGATGATCTGAGCACAGCACAGCTGGGACAGTGCACAGGAGCTCAGCAGTTTCAGGACTTCCTACTTATCCTTGGGGATGCCTTCTTGGGGCTGGAGGAAGTCTCCTTCAAGTCTACTCTTCCCAGAAGAGTAGAGAAAAATGAGATTGGGTGTGTGCGTCAGGGCGGTAAGAGAAGGCAGCACTTCTTTTCTCTGTGCAGCCCACACATCCAGGAGCAATCCTCTGCCAACAGCTTTTCAACACACAGACCCATGGACAACAGAGCTTCAGAGGCCTTGCACTTCTCTTTATCAACATCTGCTGCAGGCCAGTTTGGCAGGCACATGTTCTACAGTTTTGGCAAATCTTTGGAAGAGTTGTAGAAATTAATTTTTCCTGAGTTGAAATGCTACCATTTTAAATTGAGGAAATTAAGAAAACAATTTTGAATAGTACAATCTCAGAAAAAATGTCTTACAGATCTTCAGACTACAATTTCCTGTGATCCTGAAGTTCTTGTGACAGAAATGAGCTCTAAACTGGCCACCAGATCCTGCCCCTTTACACAGCACCATCCTGCCACGCTCTTTGCACAAAGTTTCTGCACCACTAAAGCCTTTAGTAATGATACCTGACACAGAAGGCTTTTGACCTACAAGCAGTAAAGACACATAATTTTCATTTCTTTTATAGAGTAGAATTTAAAAAAATCCATTTTGAGTCACTTGCCAAAGGCTGCTGGACATCCAGAGCATGGTCCAGTTTTGCTGCTTTCCCAGCTCCATTTTTCTGCAGTCTCTGTGCCCAGCCCCACAAAATTCCCAGGAACGACCCCCAGAACTTTTCTGAAGTAATACACAAACAAACCATTATTAGGTGCAAGTTACTTGCTGATACTGTTGGAATATGATACAATGTGCTTACTGCTCTTCTGGACACTTCACCCCTGCACTGCACTCCGTAGCAGAGGAATATCCATAACCAACACCAGCAATTATTACAAAAATTTAATCCATTAACTCCATATTTTTAAAATATTTTCTTCACAGCTGTATTTAGTGAGCCTCAATTTCTGTCAGCAGAAGGAGCCCTTCCTGCTTTATCTCCAAATTCACAGAAGTACAATGTGTTTCAGGCTGCTGACTGGCATAAACCACCTTCCATATATTCTGAATGTATCAAGAATGCTGTAAAGTTTAAATTGGGCTATCTGTAATTAGCTATGTTTTTAAGAGTTTGTAGGCAATTTCAGAGCAGGGCTCTACCATATTAGCAGTTTCACAAGGAGGAAGTAGAATTTAAACAGAGGAAACAAACACAAACACATTCTTTATTTGATGGCAATGAAGTTCACTTTAAAAAAGTGGGATTGCAATAAACTGACCTTTTTTTGTTGCATGGCAGCTTCCTATAGACAATATTTAATTAACCACTCAATTAATTAAATTGACAAAAACACAAGTAAATTATAATTCTTGGTAAACAATGTCACCTAAAAACTCATTAACTCAATTTTTATCACATTTGGAGTTGGTGTAAGTCTAACGTTTTTTTAGTTTACCTGTAATAATGATTGTTTCCTTAATGGTCTTTTATTTAATAGCATACAGGGAGGAACAACACCAGATTCCTGGAATCTGGAGATAGACACAGAAAAGAAGTTACTTGCCACTAACTGAGAGGTTTTCCTCCTGCCGGGTCAACGTAAGGAATTGCTCCAAACAAGTATTTTTATTCTGGGTCTTTACAGAGAAGTTATTGTGTTGGTTATATTTCTAATGGTTTCAACAGATAGATAGAAAAAGAAAGTATTACTAGATTTCACAGTGCACTTTGAGAAAATTTGACAGAAAATTATCAAGTAAAATTTGACAGAAGAGCAGCAAGTCTAATGGTTACTGGTGTTTCTTATACCATTTAAATAATATAGAGGGCAAAAGAACAGCAAAAGCATATCTTTCCCAGCCCTCCTATGTCCGGGAATCTTGTGGGGCTTTTTTCTCAACACCTCAGAAACAAAGACAAGAAGGGTGGCAGCAGGAAGAATGGGGACAAAAAAACGCTAAAACGCTGCTTGTCTCTTAGCTCATGTGAGCTTTCCTCAGGGACTATCCCACACCTTAGTAAAGCATGAGAGTCACAACCTGAGCACCTCTGAGCCTGGACAGGCTGCAATGGCTGTGGAGGGTTTGGGAGCAAGAGCCCACAGTTCCCTCTCTGCCTGGGAAGCCCAAAGCACAGCCTGGGCCTAGCACACATTTCCTACCTTACCTTCCTTCCGTAGAGACTTTGAGCTGTAAGCTTAGGAGCAGACTGCAAACTCTCTGGGACAAGCAGGAGGGTGTGGTTTAAAGGCATGGTTCTGCAGCTGTATAAAGGAGTGGTTATTAATAATAACGATATTTAGGAGCTTATGCTTCAATAGTATGCTGCCTGCAAATAACTTTCTAATTAACAAGCTGGTGCTTTGTTGAGGATCAGCAGTAACATCTCCACATCACCTCACTCTCTGCCGGTGCAGTGGGTGCATAGTGCAGTGGCTGTGGTGAAATACAGCAATGCCCAGAGCTACCACACATTTCCAGGTCTGGCAATCGATAGAAAGGACCCTGTCTCTTTTATTTTCTATCACTTCTTTAATGTCTTTATTGATACAGTACTTAAAGTTTGCCATTAGCTCGTACACATTCCTATATCTTTTCTCTTTTGCAGTTTAGAGTACCATAGAAACAACAAGAAACAAAATGTATTACTTTTCTGAACAGGCAGGAAGGTTTAAAGATTACTGTGTAGTATGGTCTGATATAAATCCGTTGATTGCCTGTGTGAAGTACTTCAGATCATGTGGTAACTGCACGTTTACATAAGGATTCTCACAGTTTTGAATGGACTTTTAAGTTCAAACTTATTCACAATCCCTTATTTCAATGAAGACCGAGAATCAAAAAATTAACCATACAGTGAGAAAAACGGCCTGTACATACAGGGCTGTACCAGCTCTCAGGACACCCCATTTCCCCACCCCAAACTGCAGTGCCCCCACCATGCTGCCTGCTCACCTCCTGCAGTTCCAGGCTTACATGCTCTCTCAGTCTCCAGCTGAGCCTGTGTCCTCAGAGCCAAGGAGACATGTGTGACAAGGCTGCCCACCCCCGACACAGCACCTTTCAACTCACCCTCCACAGACTTGCAGCTGGTGCTTGCCTGAAATTCAGAGTTAAATTGTAGGTCGATGTGGCTGAAAAAGGAAAATTAAAAACTTCTGGATATGCAGTGTTCTGAAAATAAATTACTTGTTCCCTCAGTCATATCTAGGAGTAACATTACCTACAGCTAATAAGGCAAACCAAAGCCATCCCAAGTAGTCTTACATGCATGCCACTGGCTGACAGTACTTCAAGTGACCCTGCCTCAAGTCAATGGCTGAGTGCTGGATTTCACTCCTACTACAACAATTATATGATATAAACACAAAGATTCGCCCTAGGTGTCCACTGAAACACCCTTTTTCATTCAGGTATTTGCTTCTCCCTTTTACCCAGCCTGGAAAAAGCTCTCTCATCTTGCCAAGACTTAAGAGTATTTCAGGGAGTTGTGTGGTTCTCACCATTTATCAGAGGTGGAGAGGTGAAGGTACTGCCTTGCTTGGAGAGAAACATGCATGCAAGTGCTGGACCACAGGTGCTCCAGTAAACCCCACAAAGGGCAGCAGTGAACTCTAAACTCCAATAATTAGACGAACACACTTCATCAGGCTAAAAAATCAATCTGATTTTTGTTTCCCAGTACAAATCATGAAATCAAGGAGGAACACTTCCCCTTAATTCACCCCAAACATACGTAACCTGCTTATAAACCCCAAGCTTATTTTGGTCTTCAAAGACAATTAAAGAACAGACAGTTCTGCCTAAAGTCTCAGTAAATTAATCACTGGCACAGAAGTTACTGATTGTGTCTGATATCTCTCCAATCTGACAGATCAAAGGATGGTTTCTTCTGTCTTGAGTGTTCACCTTAAGTGAACCTCAAAATCAAACACCTCTGAACCACACTCTAATAAAGCAGTTGTGCAGTCTGCTGATGCTATTGCTGCTTTTGAATAGCTCCACAAAGACAAAAATAATGGAAAAAGCTTTCTACAGTTTTGTTTTTGTCAAAATGAATGGCTAAAATGATGTCTTTTTACTCTCTGGCCTCAAATATATTTTCACAGTTCAGAATCATTGCACACTCTTCAGTGATTGCTTTCATTAACAGCAATATTTTCACAAAACACTTTAATATGTTTTCCCTATTTTTCAGGACTACCCAGCATAAATTTCCTGGAGGTGAAATGGCTGAGTCCATTCCTGGGTGAAGCACCCTAACACAGCCAATAGCTTTGGGAAGTTATTGTAGAAAAATCCCTGAAACCATCAACCCAGCAGCAGGCAGAGGCAAACATCAAGTGGCATTAGCAAGGGAATAAAGCAGTAAACAGGAGGTGATATATTTTCTGCAGAAGATTATCCCTAATAGCTGTAACCCATGTGGAGCTCACCCAGACCTGTCTGCAGAACTGTGCTGCAGGAAGCACAGTACTGCCCTGCAAAGGCTGCACCGTAAGCCAATGAAGAGGACATCAGGTCTCCAGAATCTCAGTTGTTAGAAGAGGCTAGGGGGGTTGAGTTATTCTACCTAGAAAATAACAGCCACGGATGTGACCTAAAAGACATTTTAACAATTATGGGAAGGCACTGATAACATTCTTAGGGGTACTTCGGTCACAGTGGCAAGAAACAAAAATATGGGATTAAAGAAGAATTCAGCAAAGTGAACTATTTCATGCATAGATAATAAAAAAAAAGAGGTAGTGTTCATTCCCACTGAAGTCAATGAATAATTATCATTAATCTGAATTAGGTAGAGCTATCCTGCAGTAAATTCCCAAGATGAACAAAACCTTATTGCACAGTCATTAAAATGATGTTTTTCTCAGCTATTAATTTCTGAGTAAAAACAGCAACAGAAGAGAGAAATAACCCGAAGAAATGGTTAAATTACAGTAGAAAGAACAGGTGACATTTCTTTTTTCTGCCTGGGAGATCACATATTGAAGAAAGTTTCTGGTTCTGAGTTTTCCTGGGTAGGCACAGAAAGCCGTATTTTTCACAGGTGAGAAGCAGATGTCTATAAACCAAGATTTTACTGCTTTGTGTCCCTGTCTGTGCATTCAGAGATAGGGAAGAGAAATTGTTGAACGTTGCCACTTGGACAAGAAACCAAGGCCATAGGAGTGGGGATCTATTTCCTGCAAATCAGGTCACTGTTGAGGCTGATTTAGGCAGGATTGTGCCTGCCATTGAAACAAAGCAGCTGTGCTTCTCCTACCCAGGAGCACATGTGGGGAGAGAAGGAGAAGGAGCTTTTGTGATCCCTAACCAAGGAGAGTGTGGGTAACCATCAATCCTGCCTGAAACAGGGGAGAAGCAAGTTCATCCAGCACACTGCAGGAATGGAAATGCTTCCCAGAGCTCTGACAGAAATGCTGGACAAGCAGCTAAATTCCTGCCCAGAAACTGCTCTGGTGACAATGCAATACCTCCTGGCTCCCTTCAGCCCACCTCTTGCAATAAATGTCAGCCTGCAGCCGTATTGGGCATAATTAGCCTATGATAATAAATTACCCACATTTTCAGGAAAATATTAGAGACCATCATTATTTGGAATAGAGCTGCATTCAGCTGCACAACCCTACCTAATATGATGGATGGAGTAGTCATAGCACTGAATATATTTATCTAGAATGAAGTGATTATTTCGAAGATGAACACAGTCAGATATAAGTGCATATGAATCATATACTACTGCACACTGGAGAGTATCAGAGGAGCAGGGGTTGTAGGTCAGCTGACCAGTCTATAGCTTTTAGTTGGTAGATTATTTCACACATATACCCCAGGATTTTAAAGCTCAGTCTCAAAATCCCTCTGAATTTAAAAATGATTCCATGTTTTCTCTTGGAAGGAGAAGAAAAAAAAAATATATGGGAAGGTTTTTTTTCTTCTACCTTAGAGAAAATCTTCGGTGTTATTTGACTCCACTGCCTACCCACAGATACTGCCTAAAATACCCCAGGCAAGCATATTGTTAAAATAATTTTGCTAACACCTAGTTATTCTAAGAAAAATAAAGTAAAAACTTCAGGATTTCTTGTGAGAACTCACTCATGTCCAGCTGACTGCAGAACGAAAAAGGAGTCATCACAGTAGAAGAGTCTTACTGGTGCTACAACAAAACCATGCTTTCCTTTTTGACGTGTTTTAATTCCCAACAATATTTCTTTGCTATTTTCCAATCATTTTAGTGAAGTGAAGAAAATCATCTGAGCTCATGGACAAGGCTCGCAACTCTGTTCTGCAACAGTACCTGGCACTGGCAGCACCTTGCCTTTTTTCCCATGTGTCTGATAGTAGGGGGTGTCACTGAAGACATTAAGCTGGCATACCTGTGAATGAAGATAGGCTCCCTGCTTGGAGCCTGGGGTCTGCAGAGGACTCTGAACAAAGTTAGATGCTTTGAACAGAGTATTGGAATATGCAGCTGTGTGTAGATTTGCCTTTCCAAAATGCTGTAGCACAAATATAATTTCTACACATTCCTCTGAATTATGAGTGCACTCGGTTTATGCATTTGGAACCATGCATGGACACTTCAGGAAAAAGGAATCGTACCTTGCAACCCAAGCAGAAAAAAGCTCAGTGAATTTTCTGTTATATTCCATGTTCTCATCATCATCATCACTGGAAGAGGTGGTGTTTTTCCTCCCCTCAATCTGTCCCAATCACAAAAAAAAATTTGCCACCAGAAGCCACATCTAGATTTCTGCAAACATAGGTGGTGTAGTCAGTTTGTGGAAAAGCTTGTTTACCAACAGTAGTAATTGTTGTATGAAACATCTCCAACTGAGAAAAACTAATAAATTGACCTCTCTTACTGTGACTCACACTAGTAAAAGTATCTGTTTGCATAAGAAAACTAAAAGCAATTTTTAAAAAGTGGAACTTATCTGCTGTTAGACGTATTTGAGTTACCCCTACACGCATGGCTGCTTTTTTTATTTTATATTTATTGTATTTCTTGATAGGTCACCAGTTAAAAGATATTAATTACAACAGGCATCCATCCTAACATCTAAATGCCTTGCTCATTGTAAATTAGAATTTTAAGCTAGTTTCTGAACATGGTACTATTCATATCCTAGAGCCAAGTCATAACCAGTGAAAACAACATTATAATTGCCTGAGATTTAATACAAATGGATATTTCCTTGGAGATAAAGTGTTTTCTATATGAAATGAAATCTAACATTTTTTTGAGATTTTCCCAAATTGCGTAATTGTTTTAAACCATGGAGCTATTTAAAGGTAGGAATCAATACTACTCCCAAACTGCAAATATTGAATATTTCAAACCTACAACAAATTCAGAGAACTTTAAATATTTTAGGATAATCTGAATATTTTTTTTCATACGTTTAACACGTTTAGGAAGTACTGAGGCAGATGAAACTCTTTAATAATGCCTGCTAAAAGTGGCATGCCAGTAAAAGCATAAAGCAATTTGACCCATGCGGCAAAAAATATAAAAAATGGAGTTAACAGGGAGGAGCCTTTTTTGACTCAGTCCATATTCAAGAGCTGTGACGCTTGAAGGAAACACTCACATTGCATCTAATTTTTCAGACTTTACAGAACAGTCTTTTACATTTTCTTTGGATGGAAAGTCTGTACAAAGAGCTGAGTAAGCCTCTTCTGCTCTCCTGCACTGAGCTGTCTACACAAAGCCCTAATGCATTGCTTCAGGGTTAGTGTTCAACCCAGAAAGGGCACTGCCACAGCGTCTCTGATGTTAACAGGGAGAAAAATTCCCTCTCCTCTTTTTCTCATGTGAGAGCAGTGTCTCTTCAGCTCTCCTCTCTTTCACCAGCTGATGACTAAGAACTTGTCAGGCAGAGTGAACTCCAACGTGAATAGGAAATATTAGAAAAATATTTCATCTGTTTTGTTAGTGCTTTGGGTTCTCACCTGCAAGTGGTCATAAAAGAAGAAATTTCCAGATTTCTTTACTCTTGCTATGGAGGTATTTCATTCATAGTTTGTCTGTTCACCCGAAGAAGGCAAAGAAGGGAACATCACACCTTTCCATAGCCAGACTTGTTTCTTCATAATTCCTGGTCAGTTGAGAAGAAATTAATTCAAGATTAATGGATTGAAGAACAGGAGAGAAAAAAAGAACAGAATAAGAAATAGAAACCAGTGAACTTTCTGTTTCCTGTTTTGTTCTTTTATATAGTTAATTGGTATTTTTCTGTAAAATTGATATTTTCAGGTAGCTGCTCATGCCTCAGTCTATTTGAAAATTAAAATTAAAACTTATTACTCCATCAGAAACAGGTTGCTCCAGCATGGGTCTCCCACAGGGTCATTAAGTCGTTTCAGCAAACCTGCTCCTAGTGTGGGCTGTTCTCTCCACTGCCCACAGGTACTGCCAGGAGCCTGTTCCAGCATGGGCTTCCTACAGCTCCTTCAGGAATCCAGCTGCTCCGGTGTGGGTTGTTCCAGGGTCTGCAGGGGACTCTCTGCCTGGAGCATCTCCTCCCTCTCCTTTGCTGACCTGGGTGCCTGCAGAGCAGTTCCTCTCACATATTCTCACTCCTCTCTTCTTTGGCTGCAATTGCTTGTGAGTAATAACTTCTTTTGCTGCCTTAAATCTGTGATCCCAGAGGAGCCACTTCCACCTCAGATGGGCTCAGCCTTGGCCAGTGGTGGGTCTGTCTTGGAGCCGGCGGCATTAGCTTCTCTGGATACAGGGAAGCTTCTAGGAGCTTCTCACAGGAGCCATCCCCGTTGCTCCCCCAACCCCCCACTACCTAAACCTTGCCACACAAACCCAATAGCATTTCCTATTTGCAGTTTACCTGATCCATGTGTGCACATTTACAAATTTTCACACACTTTCAAATTTTGATGCTGAAATAATTTCACGACTACAACTTGGTGTTTAGAAGAAAGAGGTTGCTAGGTTAGTAATACCGACCAATACCTTCTCTGTCAAGACAGAATTAAGCCATCATATTTCTTTAAGTGTTAAAAAACCTTCTTTTATAAATTTCATAAAATGAACTTGAATATGGAATAGAGATGTAATGATCATCTGCTTTGCTTTTCTGATAGGAGTTTGACTCAAATCCCAAATCTCTGAAGGTATAAGACAAATAGGAGACTTGCTCAAATTAATTTGCTAAAAGAACAGGTAATCATGGAAATTATCCCCACATTTGATGACAGGGAAGCCGGTGGTCATGCACACCCAGTCACCCACGCATCCTGTCACTGAAAACAAAGGATGCATATCAGAACTGAATTGCTAGGAAACCACTGCATAAGAGCTATTCATATATTCACAGGTAAATTAATTAGTAAATAAGCAGCAGCTTATATGAAGCTGCTGCATCCTCAGCAAACTCACAAAGCCACCAGAGGCAGCAGGTCAAAAACATAATTTTTTTCATTGTCATTCTGTAGGTATGTAGCAATTATTCAATGTAATGCACTAAATACAGGGTCAAGCTTTTTCCACAAAAGGCAATGTCAAAACTCCTATTGACTGCAATGGAAACAGAAACGGGCATTAAGTGGGCAGGCAGATTCTTCTCCATCTCCACTAAGATACACAGTTACTTAACACATTCTTTGTAATCTTTCTCTACAGCTGTCAGTATTCCATGAGATTTACCCTCCAAAATATTTGTCTAATCTTTCGACATTGATTATTCAGCGATTACTAAATGTACAGTAAATTTTTCAATTTACTGCTTTGCGAGGGTGTCTTTTATTTCTCTGTGCTTTTTGGCTACATTTTTACTGTTGGACCCCTGGGAGGTGTGTTTTGGATAGTCTTTCCTTCCTCCTCCTCTCACCAGCCAGAAGGTTGTTAGTATTCATCTTCACCCCAGTCAAACTGCTCAGAGACCTGTTGCTTTGGAACAGTCACCATTGAACAAAAAAGTTTTACAGAAGATCACATGGAACTGAATTTCGTCTCTGTCCATGGAGTCAATGTTCCAGATCTCACTGAGACAAGGAAAAGACATTAGGTGTGATCTTATTTTAAGCAAATATACACATAGTTTTCTCTTTTTCTTTGTCATAACTTTTGTCTTCATAAACATTTGTAAACTATGTTTTCAAGTTTTTGATTTTTACAAATATATGCTATTTGATGCACTTTACACTTACATTTGTTTGAGGTACGTGAGTTAAGAAAACTGAAAACAGCAAGGCAGTGTTGATCCGAAGGCCTGGCAACACCTGCTCTCCTCTGCAGCACCACAGCATCCTTGCCAGCAAGGGGTCCAGCAAGCTGCAGAGCAAATCTTTGTCTGAGCCACACATGTCAAGTGGAAAGGTGACACAACAAAGCTCGAGAGGGACAAGCTTCTTCCAGAGACTCTGATGACTCTCCAGCCAGCAATAAGGTACCAGCATATGCCTTCAAACCTGAAAGCCAGAGGGGAAAGTATCTATCACAGCATGCATGCAAACCCACATCAATCCTTTCTTACAATTTGTTTGTCAGGTCACTACATTGTGCGGCTGCAGACACTTAGTCTCTCACTGTTTTACAGTGATATATTCTATACAGCAATAAACATTCTATAAGTTTACTTTGGCTGAGGGCCTTTGACCATTTCCACTGAACAATCTTTACCTGACATGACAGCCTCCACAAGTGACAACAACTATTTTACATCCCTTCTCAAAATTATTTATTACTGCCATGCAAATGTTATGCATAGCAATACAGGCAGACTTCCCATGAAATTAACTTCAAAAAATTCTATCCATCCAAAATCAGTTTTTCTAAAAATGAAGCATTTCCATAAGATATTGCTGTTCTAAGGAAGGCTCATTTCTTTTGGCACATCATTGTCACCAACAAAAAAACATCATGACACCATTATTTTCAGAAAAAGAATACTCTCTGAATGTCACGGCATCTACCAAGAGTTAGGTTGTACCAACAGCTCATAAGCAACCAGCTATGAAGGGAAAGAAATATTGGTGGAATATTCCAGGGATGGCCAGCTGAATATTTTGGGTAAACCACTGCATTTAACAAACTTTCGGTAAAGCTTGCTGGCATATCTCATTTCCAAGTCTAGTATCAAAAAGAATTAAAAACCAGATAAAGTGTAAAGCATGTTTTTTTTCTCCAAATATAGAAGGATTTTAAAATTACATCAGTGGCAAATTTAATATTTAAAAAAAAAAAAAAGCTATGATGGCTGAAGCATGTTTAGGTAAAAATTAAAGGAACAAGACCAACCTAAGAGCATCCTTGGCATGGCTGTCCTTCCCAGCCTCAAGCAACAGATTGTGTAGGAGTTTCATGAGCTGGAGGATGAACCTAGTCCATTGTTCTGAATAACTGCTGGTGAGCTCTCTTCCACAAACTTTTCTAATCCATTTTGATTTTCGGCCTCCAAAACATCAGAAAACTATGAATTCCAGCTGAAGAATCCCTTCATGTGTGGCCTGTTTCCTCTCACTTTTTCCCAAGGCATCTTCGGATCATCACTGGCTTAGGAGCAGTTAAAAATACCAGGGTTTTGGCTAATTCAATGCTGCAACAATTACTTTAGCAATAGAAGCAGTTGAGCATTATGTTCATGAAAAATAATCTCATGTAATTTATATACACTATTTTATTATCTTTGTGTCTTCTGTATAAAAACACACTCATGCCACAACAGAGATTTTCAAAAAGACATATTTCACAATTTTAAGCCATCCTGCTCTATTTCTTGTGAATCCAAGTTTTTAGTACATTTACTACATTCAAAAATGAGAGTTTATTTTTGGCTGTTCGCATAGGAGTACTTCTTTTATGGGACTTACCTAATTCTTACTCGATTCCTTATTTTATCATGGGAACAGCAAGTTTCATGACCACTTCTACCATAAAATTCTTTCAATATTCTTTCCCAAAGGAGATGCAAGAGAGAAAATCAGAGTCAAGGGTAACTCACAGTTAAACACAACTAAGTCCACAAAATATCGTTATGTTATTCACCCACTATGTAAAATTCATATGTGGACATCATAGAAAAGGGGTCACATACAGTTACACCTGATACTTCAGACTGAAGAATTCAAGGAAGTTTTATTCACCATTTTAAAACACCTTCTCAATCACATTTGTGTATCATCAAAAATCCTCCTCAAGTCCTAATGCTACAATAGTTCTCATTTGCCATAAAGAACCATAAGGAAGAAGTAAAACATGCCTCAGATATGCATGTATTTCTGCCTCAAAAAAAGTGTATTACTGGCGTGTTTGTCATGGGCTCAGAGGTGAGGATACACCCCAAATCTCTACATGTGTGCAAACATACTTCCCCAAATTCAGGGGAAAATTGAATTTTAAGTTTTTTTACTCAGTTTAAGCTCATGGAGATTTAGTGCAGCAGTGAAGCCTTCCCCAACCCCAGCCTTGGCTCAACCCTTCCATTCAGACTTGCACTGCTTTTTCTACAAGAGTGGTTCAAGATCAGCCCCTGGCTCAGGATCTGGTCCTTACCAAATGCCCAAAGCTTCTGACCCTGGTGCAATGCTTTGGAAATGACTTCCTAACAAGGGTTTGTCAAAATAAATTTTATAAAACACATGGGAAAAATCTAAAGCAGCAGCAAGCAAACATACATCAACATCAGTAAAAAATCAAAGCATGAATATACAAAAATGCAAACAACCTCCCCCCAGAAAATGGGTCCCGTTCTCAAAGTTTGCATTCCTGTGACAAATGCACAAACAAAGCATCACTTGGTGTTCCTAACCATGGTGTTCAAAGAATGTGCCTCTTGCTTCTCTTTGACAGCATTTCCAGCCCAGCCTTTTTGTCTGTGGAAATAGGCTAATATGTAAATGCTTCCACAGTTTCTTCAAAATAAAAAGGAGGTCCTGGGAATTGAAATTCTATTTATATTTATCATAACTTGATAAGATAGACTGTGTTTATTTAAATACCCTACCATTATTTCTTCTTAACAACAGGCAGCTCTGAAGTGCAGTTATAAGTCTGTTTACACCACACAGATATCAAATTGACTTGCTAATGGTAACTTTTATTCGGTATCCATGGGTTACTGTGTCATGTGATTTGACATCAAGTACAGACAGTGCTGATTAGTAGCATCCAGTTCTGTCCATCTCTGTGCATCACTGAACCATCTGGTCATTTATTCACTAATAAGCCCCTAATGGCCCAAATATTCACCGGCCTGTCATTGTGACATGGCATAAAATGCCTACATCTTTCAACTTGCTTTGACATGTTGCTTGTTTCACATCAAAACCCGTCATTTACAGGAAAAGAGCTCAGAGGGGTAAAAACTTGACCTAATCTGCAGTGTTAACACAAAGACAGAGGCTTTGTTATCTGGTAGCCTGACTGAAAGCATGTAAATGGGCATGAATTCATTTTGTACATTTTTCCATGCTCATTTTACAACATTCTTTAAGTTTGGTATCATTCCTAATATTGGTTTTTATGTGGGTTTTGCTGCGAAATCTCTTTTCTTTATCTGTTAATATCCTTAGGAGTGCTTTAAAGGGAGCTGCATTCCCAGACACGTTTGTCAGTTTTCTATATGGAAAATATGGATCAATGGGAACATAACAGGCAGCCACAGAAGTTTTCTAAACCCTTCTATTAAAAATTAGTATGATTAATAATTTTATTTTTCATTTCTCTTCCCTTTGCCTAGCTAGTAATAGCCAGTGTATTACTTTCTGCTCTAAAGGATGTGAGATGCAATAATTATTTCCAGTTTAGTGTGTTAGATTTTGCAGAATCTTTGCAGATGAGAAGAATTTCGCAGTATATAATCACATAGCATGTTATTAACTTAACAGTCATGAATACTTAGTAACTGAAAAATCTCCCTCTTCAGTCCTATCACACAAAATTGCTGGAGAAGAAGGAGGTCACAATCAATGCTTTATTTTTTTTTTTTTAATCTTACTGGATATAGCCACATTTAAAAATAGTTTAAAAAAAGCAAACACCCATTAAACTAATTGCTGTTGAAATCTTGGTTAATACATCATTAAAATGTGATTAAAGCATGATGTAATTGATTGTAACTAGAACACTTAGGGTGGTTTTATTGCTTTGCAGTCATTGGTGTGATGGGACACATAATTCACCCAGTATGTTAGCTTCTCTTGGTGTGTGCCTCTATTGGTACACTAGCTCCTTGAAGCAAGCATACTCTCCTCCACAAAAACTTCCATTGTGTCGCCTTCTGGCTGTTACACTGGGTGTAAAGCAATAAGTAAAGCAACCACAACAGTATTTTATCATGACAGAGACTTGCTGGTTTGTTTTTCTGTTGGGGTTTTTTTGTTGTTTGTTTTTTAATAACTGTAGTGTTTTAAATAGTTTATTATTTTCTCTTTTTTTGTGGGCTGACATTGTGTATGTTGCTGGTGGTAGTTCCTGTTAACGACAGGATCATCCAGGATAAATCCTCTGACTGTGCCTGCTAGTAAATTTTATCTGAGAATTCAGGTCAGCTAATGAATCAATTTGAATGTTGGCATCTTCATGCTGAGACTCAATCAAGTCTAAATTTCATTTAATATTAGTTAGTTTACAATACTTACAGTCAAATCCTTAAGCCGGTCTTAGGACACATACACAGAATTTAGTCTAAGCATTCAAATGTTTCTATTTTTTGATTATTCACTTCACCAATCCTTGCTGCACAAAGTGATCCTCAAGGGCATCAATAAACACATTCACTCCCGTCTTATAAGCTTGAGAATACCTTTTGCACTTACTCAGAGCCCTCAAACGTTGAGAGGGCTGAAAAGCAGTTGTGTTTTGTAAAAAATATTGAGGTTTTGAAACTAATCTCTATTCAATATTAAAATAAACCCTAAGAAGAACCAAGTCAGTCAATATATGAAGTGATATCTGACTCCCTAAATGGGCATCTTATTCATAATGCTGTTAATTTCTTAAAAAAAAAAAATCTGATACATGCAAAATCTTTTTGAAAACATTTAACCAAAGTGGAAAATTTCTATTAACAAAAAAAAAATTTTTTTTTTGATGACCTGTCATCTTCTGATAGAAAAATTAGTTTTTAGCAACACAAATGTTGATCTATTCAGGATATATTCCGGTTTGTGCAAATTGGACTTAATACCAAAATACCAAACATGGGTTCTCAGATCTTTGTAGGTTTTGGTTCCAACCTTTCTAACATGCTGAGCATTCTCAAATCAGGACTTAAAATATTAAGTAATGGCAAATATCTATTGAGTACAAGTGGTATCTGGAGAGTCATTCCTTTGTATCTTAGTTTTTTCAGGTTCTGAAAATAAAATAAATTCATGTTAGCTGAAAATTTTCATTTTAGCTGTTTCAGTCTTGCTGACACTTCCAAGAAACTTTTACAGTTTTAATTTTTTTCAGATACTGAATCTTTGAAATTAAGTTTTTAATTTTTATTATTTTAAATTTTATTGAAATAAAAGTGATTACTTGAAATAAATCAGAAAGAATAAAATATATTGTTTCAGTTAGGTACATTATTGAAGTGAACCGGTTTGTTATTGAAAAAAAATTATAATATTGAGTAAGAGAATGAATTTTAACTACTGCCGTGACCCTGATGTCTCTCAGGGAACATGTGCTGTTTGTCTAATGGGCAGTGTCTCAGAAAAATTTCAGTCCTGCTCAGTGCCTAATAAGCCTGAGCTTACCACCAGCTCTCATGGAATAGTGCTGGTGGAAGGGGAAATGGATAGATGTGTTTACTTCTGTGATTTAGGGGAAAACTTCTTCAAAAGAGTTACACCACTCTGTCTGGAATGATGCTTTTTTCAGGAAGATACAGCACAGAATCTCGTAAATGCATCTTGAACATTGTGTTTTATATTATTACAAGATTTGCAAAAACTTTAATAATGTTGTTAGTAGCAGGATACAAATGGCACATTTTCTAAACTAAAAAGGCATGATTCATTTGAACAAGTGTAAACGTGTCATGCAATGACAGTCGTAGGTATTGGGGATGGTAACATCTGCAATCATCAGCCAGCTTATTTTGAATACAGAACACTTACAAAAAAATTTATCCTGTTTTTAACTGTATAAATGCAATGTTACATTTCTAACGTGCAATTAATAGCAGAAAGACAACTGTGCACATATTGATAATGTATAGGTATTTCAATTATTGGGCCATGACTTCAGCTGATCCCTTTGAATCAGAATTAGCAAAAGACAGCACTACCTATTTTTTTAAAAACAAAACAAAACAGATGACATAGATCAATTGCTTGGCCACTGCTAAAACTCAAAAGCTGTACTTTTTCAGGAAAAGGCATTTTTAATAGCTGATCTACTACACTTACCACACACAAGTGGGTGCATCCTCATGGTGGCCATTTAAGAAGCCAATTAAAAAGTATTTAATAGAAATCTTATTACCATCTGAAATACAAGATTGCATTTATATCATACTATTTAACCAAATACAATATTAAAAATGGGAATGGATTCTATTAATTAATATAAAGCAGGTAAAAAAAAAATACATTTGAACAGATGAGAAAGGAGTTAAAAAGTGCTGCAAGCCCAATCAGGGGAGTAACACGGCTGTCCTGGATACATTGCTGCTATTGACAGGGTAACTTTGGCCATCTTCCCCAGACCTCTTCTGCAGAGTGTTTAATTCCTTGCTCTTCAGAATAAATGACAGTATCTTAACACTGGTAGCATGACAAACTGTCTCTCTACAGCAAGCAGCAATGCTTCATTTTTAATGCATTTTTAATTCAATGTAATAACAAGGAAATAGTTCCTGGCCACTCATGAAAAAATCTGCCACCAAGCTTATACACACTGAAACAGCAGCATATTGCTACTGTTCACTTAGATGGAAATTAATGTGGTAACAGCACGTTTTAATACTGAAAGCCAAAAACGTAAAATCTATTAAACGAGCCTCTGAGTATTTTTCTTGAAAATATCTATGTCATATATACAAGTGTTTGTGGAAGTGGTACATGTACAACCAACTAAAACAGCAAGCATTAATACTGCACGCTTTTAGATTAGATAAGATCATAATGGTATTTTTTAACGTTCCACTTAATTACTTCCCAATCCTGCAAAGACATTTATGCATTTGCTTAACATTTCACAGATGAATATTTCCATTGATTTAATATGTATCCAAGTCTTTGAAATATTAGGGCCTGAGCACAAGGCTAATTATATGCAAAGAGCATTTGTAACTCTTTTTATGATATCAAATGTCCCATATTTGAACCTAAACATGCCTACTACTGTGGTTAATTGATTACTTTCTATTAAACATTTTACTTGGAAAGCGAGTGGTAAAAAAATTGAATTTTGAACTTACATATTTGTGTATTCAGACCCAAAGTGATGCTGATCGTACAGACATAAACATCGCTTACTAATGCAGCAGAAGTACTGTCGACACATTAACCACACCATCATCAAGAATCTCAAAAATAGCATATGGGTCTGCATTGGCAGACACACAAAGTGCACACTGCATGCACCCACATGTGAGAAAATTTATAAAATTCACATTCATTAGTACTTACAAACTGTTAAAACAAACCCTCTGATTAAATAAATCTCAAGTTGGGTTAAATAGTGTAAGCTGCTGAACAGGTTATAGTGATATTCATAAGGTGATTTGAGATGCTGACCTACATTTTTAGTGATTTTAGTCTGATTCTTCTTTTGAAACCATCGTCACAACCACTCTGACCCATCACACTGATCTCAAACTCCCTTTTTTTACTATAGCAACGTCAAACATTTTAATAGGTGATACAGCAAAGCAGAACAAACAGCCCACTTCCACACATGTACAAAGTTATCAGCCTCCTCACATTTCCAGACCCACTAATCACTCACAAATGATCTGATCCCCTGTTTGCTCCCCGAAGTAATTAACTAACAAAGGTGATTATCCCAGGTCACCAGCAGGCTACCGAGAAGCGATTGCTACCACAAACAGATCGACTGGAGGTGAGAAAACCACAATTGTGAGAGCAAATACACAGCTATGCACATGGAGAACACTCTTCTACAACGGGAAAAGAGTGACTTAAAGTCCAGCCCGCCAGCGGCACTTTGGTACAACAGAGGCTCTGAGCTCCACGGCAGAGATGCATCGAACGCCGCTTCGCCTGCCTGCTCAGGCAAGCAGCCTTCATTACATTCTACCAGAACCCATTGTTGCTGTAGCTTATTTTTTAGGTTTGCATGGGAACTAAGAGAACCCCACGAGGGTCCTTGGGTGACAGAAGCTCCACCATACTGCATTTTCTGCCAAGATATTAATTAACATATTTTAAAATTCCATGACAGAAAAGATATGATGGGTATGGCAGGTGTTTTGTCATCACTAGCATTAACAAAAACTTCAACCTCCATCAGCTGAAATGCACCCATCATACAAAAAGTAAGTAAATAAATTTGAGATAGATCTCTCATATGGGGCTATCACTAAAGTTTTCCATTAACAATAGGCTTTCCTGGCTCAGCAATAGAAGGCTTTATGTTTTCTTGATCCACTGTATCTGATGACAATTTCATTTGTGAACTGGCTTCCTATGAAACTTCTACTACAAAAACCACACGTATTCTCTCTGCAGTCAGTCTTTAAAAAAAAAAAAACCAAACTGTTTTGTTTTGGAAACACACTTTCTAGCAATCTACCTGAAGTTTCCTGAGAGATTTTTAGATTTTAATATGTACAAATCAATCCAAAATTAATGGCATTTAAGGATGTACAGTAATTCTGAAAAGAGAGTCAAAACAAACTCAGAAACTCAAAATCACAGATGCTTTAGGAGGAAAAAGGTTCATGGTGTACACCTACCACAGGTCAAATTAAAGCTGTAGCACAAGGCTTGATCTTGCTCTACAACCAGCTTTAAGAGAGCATTCATCAGTGTGCATTTCCCAAAGGACCCAGTCCTGAAGACCTCGCTCAGGCAAGCATTTTTTGGTTTGGCTCTAGGAGTTTATATTTCCACCCTTCGACCATCTCCCTGCTGCTGCCTCCTTTTCCCCTCTGCACTGAGCAGATGGTGTCCCTTTGATCTGTTACACCACCAGTTTTGCCACTGTAAATTAGCAAAAGTATATCCTGTTTTTCAATGACAGCCAATACTAAATACAGGCAGAACTCCTCTTCCTTCAGCCCTTAGCTTGTATCAGAATCTATTTCTGCCAAGAAAAATCTGAAGGAATATTCGACTCATCTTTATGCCTGCCTATTGCAAAAATGACTTGCAGACAAGAGCAGGAGTAGGAGGAGTATGGGAGCCATTCCATACAGGCTATTGCTGCTACAGCAGATCTTGGAAAATAAAGCATTGCTGCTTTTTTTCTGCTATTATACAGTTAAGTATCTAAATTTTCTATGTAGTTAAACTGAAAGACTCCCTGTGTTTTTCTCAAACTTGTACCCTACTTTCCTCTTATACAGTTATTCATCCCAATCCAAATTTATGGACAGTGTCAGTAGCCCACTGTAGTGGCAAGACCCAATACATATGTTCTTTGCATTCCAAGTTCTGACTTGTATTCTTTTCTCACATAACACACCCAAAATTCAATTCTCAGAAATAAGCATTAGGGCACAAATCACCAAACCTTTCCCTCCTTTGTCATGCTGCACTGCTCACTTTAGGAGAAAGATGAGTTTCCCTTTAGCTGGCTTACCTCCAGAACTAATTATCTGAGATTAGTGACCTACACAAACCTCACTGATTTCAAGGAAATTCACCAAGCAGGCCCCAAAACAAATGCAAAAACCATTTTATTTTCACACTGACAACAGCAGTTTATTTAAAGTATTCTTTCCTTCTCTAAAATCATATAAGAAAATGCGGACCAAAGTAGAAACTAGGAGGGTGTCACACTATGGTTTCAAATACTCTATTAACAAGTATCTCTGGTTTTATACATTTATTTACATTTTATTTTTCCTCACTTATTCATTTCCTTGATTTACCCTCACAGGGTAACTCCTATATCCTGTCATTATTCCGTTTCATGTCTCATTTTCATGCCTTTTTCTTGACCAGTTGTGTAACACTTTGTCCAACTAGCCAGATACAGTCATCATCCCTAGCAAGTTTCTAGTGTAAGCAGAAAAAGGAGAAAATAAGAAAACAAAGAGCATAAGGATAAGCCTTTCCTTTGCAGTCCAAACCAACAAGGATTGATAAACTGTTCTAGATAAAGACTGTCTTCTGACTGGTATGAGCATCTGATAGTAAAATAAGATGTTAAGTGTTGGGATAAATACCACAATAAGGGAATGACAATGCCATTATTAATATTGTTTCTGCTTTGACTAATTCTCTTGTGACAATTTAAAAATGCTTCCTAATCGCTGAACTCAAAGCTGCTGTACACAGCGCTTGGCACAATCCTGAACAGTATCAAGGGCAGCTTAACACAAGCAGCAAGGAGCCAGCTGCATCTGCATGGGCTGGGCTGGATCCCAATATCACACACAGCCAGGGATCCCGCTATCACACACAGCTGTGGATCCCAATATCACACACAGCATGGATCCCAATATCACACACAGCATGGATCCCAATATCACACACAGCTCCCTCTCCTTTCTTGTCACCCTCAGTTTACAGCAGTATTTTCACAAAGGCCTCACATGACCCTTGCAGGGGATGCTGCAGTTTTGAACAGTTCACCATCACTGTTGATTTTTTACAATATTTACGCCACGGCAGCCAAATCTATTTCCATGTTCAGGATATTCACTGACTTTTCCTAGAAAATCACAGGTATCTAAAATGTAGAGCTAGGATCATTCCCAGGTTCATGTGTTCACATGAACATGTTCACATAAGGAACTTCATCATTTCTGAGCCTCTTAAACGCAAAGAAAATATTTTCTCCTCCAAGTCAAGATGTCTTCTATGGAGAAGCAAAGTTTCCTTAAATTAGAGGTTTCTCACAGTATAAATGAAAGAAAATATATTGCTAGTAGTTTCCAGCTCATTTTTAACACATAAAAGAGAAGCTTAGTTTAGACTACTTAGCCTGACAGGTTAAGGATGCTAGGAATTAAAAGTTTGGGTTTGGAAGGATTATATCTCTGGAAAGAGAATAATCAATACTATTTTGTTTTGGCACCTTTCTATTCTTTTAATTTCTACTTACTGTAAGAAAAACAGTGCTAGGCAGCATTCCAGAAAATGTTGCTGAAACAAAGTATAATATAGAGGGCTGTAACTTTTAATAAAAGAAAGAAAGAAAGATGCTGAGATAAATCATTCAGAGTTATTCATATGCTTGTCTCTAGAAGGAGCAAAACTTTTATATTCATTCCAAGACTCAGTCTTTTGACTGAGTTTATACTGGCAATATTCTAATCTATAGGCAAAATTGTATCAACTTCTAAGACTGCACGGTAAAGCCAGAAGGATTATCCTCATATATAATTACATCCAATGTATAAATAAGTAGTACTTACTGATACAAACTGTAGTGCTTTCTTATTCTGAGCACAGAAGAAATATAGTCTGAATGAAGTCAAAGAAATGTATGGGATGCTCTTTTTATAAAGGAAACCTTATAATGCAGTTGCAGAATTTCATTAATTCCATTGACTGCAGCATTGTGGCGAGGTGCTTTTTTTCTGCTTTATTGTTGTTGGTATTTTCTTCGGGTTTTTTACAATTAACTAAGTTGGCATATTTAAATTTTTTAAAATTTTTAGCACTGTCAATGAGTGTGCTAAGCATTATTTGCTTATTTCCCCCAAACCTGTCAAATGAACAGCTGTAAAAGTGTTCAGGCATTTATATCATACACAGACTTGCTGGGTTTTAATTCTGCACCGTGTTGAACCAATCTAGAACTTCAGTTCAAAAGGGCAACCTCTAAGTCTACCAGACAACAAGGATCCTGATATCAGATACTACATATAAAAGAGTAAGTCAATTCAATGTTCTAATTGTTCTAGTATAACCACAATTCATGCAGATATTCTATTTCTTCCTCAAACAGGTACTTTCCTCTAATGTTGATCAGATGAGAATATTAACATCTCCCTCAGTTTAATGAAGGTAAGATTCCTGACATGCAGTAGTAATTTAAGTTTATAGTACAGAGTGTTATAGGAAGAAAAGGCAGAGGCAACAAACTGAGGAGACCAAGACCCATCATTCCCAGTTCCACTTCAAGTCTGAATACTTACTGGTTGGAATGATCTCAAGCCTATCACTTGCTACTTAACCACTTTTTTCACAAAACAGAAATATGGGTAGCAGAGTCTCAGAGGCACCAAGGAAAAAGAGTTGAGATGACCCATAGATCCCAGGAAAACATTTAATTTCTCTCCTGAGTTTTGTAAGCCAGTGAATCCTGTCAGAAATTAAATGGTTGTGAAAGAAATGGTCATATACATTTATTTGTGCACTTTTTCTAAACTCCATTAAAGTTCCTGCTTGCAGACCTTCAGCAAAAGATGGGAAATTTTTTATTTATTCTCTGAGAGAAAAATCTTCTGTGTATTTAACTTACACTTTATTTGTTTTTAAAACATATTCAGGCACTCCTGAGTGATTTCTTGCTAACGCTTAATGAACCAAATCCTTTTAGATATTTGTCTACACTGTAAAATTCTCAGCTGGCTTCTTCCTCGAGCTAGAGGTTTTAGCCTCAACTTATTAATGGATGCCAGTGAAAACATCAGCTCCAGAGACCTTCCCAAGCGCCTTGTTCAGCCCGCTGCCCTTTACACTTTGCTTGTAACCGATAGAGAGCCTTAACGTGCATATCCACAGGTGTGTAAGGCAGCCCAGGAACTGCTATCTGTGCACTGGTATCACTCTGAAGGGCAAGCCAGGCAATCAAGCATCTTGATTTAGTCTCCATGCAAAAGGTCAGATTAGGCACTCTCTTGAGGTCCTCACTATGTTTCTGATTCTGTGCTCCTGCTGCGACGCCCACAAGAAATCCAATAGCTAGATAAAGTGGGGTTGTAAGGAACATGTGATCAAAAAAATCAGTATTTGTTACTCAAAACCAGAGAAATTCAGAACTATCACACTCAGTCCCCTATATGCCCTTTCTCATTATTTTTATTATTCTTTATACACATCCTAGCTAAACAACAACCTTCCTACGTCCAGGACGGCAGCCAAACCCCCACAAAGAGGTTTGACTACCTTGCCTCATTGCTCAGGTAGGGTCTGCACACCCAGTACCTCAGCTCCTGCACTGGCAACTGAGACTTCTGCCACAGGGAGTTTCCTCCCTGGCACACAGCCACCAGCTGGACCAGAGCCCTGCACAATGTGCCCCCTGCTCTTGAATTTGGAAACCTAGCAATGGTGCTTTTTTCCCCACTGGATGTCCTGTTTGAGGGCATCACACCCTTTCTCATAGTCCAGGTAGGAAAAGCTGCTCAGCAGGCAGACAGTGATTGCTTTTATTAGCTGGAGGTTCAGCTGTGCTTTCCAGCCTAGTTCCACATAGGGAGTAATTCAGTGTGGGAGTGAAGAAAACCAGCGGGAACCCGGTGAGGTTCACTCGCCTCCCCAGAAGAGCTCCTTTGCTAAGTGTGCAGTCAGCAATCTCTTCCAAGAATGTTTAACCCCTGCCAAGATTTAGGCAGTCTGTGTGTGGCAGCACTACTCAGCTCTAACAGGCTGTGAGCTGGAGAGCTTGGGAGGGACAGGGCTGCATGTGTGGTCAGCACCATCAGTAACAAAATTCCCTTGTGTGGGGAAATTTGGGCCCTCTTTCCTTGCAGAGAACATCAAACAGTAGATCTGGAGGAGACCAGCTCTCTTGGGCACTGTTGGTAACCTGCTCTCCAGAATTACAGTAGCAGCATCAGAGTTAACTAAACTCTAAAACTGTTAAGATGGAGAAACCTTAGACAAATACAGCACTGCTGGGAAATGAAAAATTAGAAGAAATTCAGCTGTAGCCAATCCTGACTTCCTTTAGACATGGCAACTAAAGAAAGAAAGACCCATAAGAGCCCTCTGTAGGCTATTCAGACACCTTATTTAAGTTTTGTAAGAGGATCTAAAACCGTAATGATGGTCACGTGTAAATATCAAATAGCTCAATTATGTCAGGGATCACTTACCCACAGAATTTTTTTTCTGCAGAGGATGCCAAGCACCAATGGATTTGAAAATAAGATTCTAATACAAAACAAAGGCTTTATTTCTCTTTAACAGTAAAATCAGAAAGATCTCATGCCAAAGCTATAGCCAGAGAAAATCCTAATGTGGTCTTGAGTCCATGTTCTGCCAGAAAATTTTCCCCTAAATTTTTAGTGAAACACATTTTGTATCCTAATTTTCCAAAATATTGATACAGAACCTATCTTTCATAAATACAATCTTCTCTGTGGAGCAGATATACATCAGGCCCTGGGGCTCTATAACCACTGCATTTTAAAATTTCTTTTAAAATACAGTGCAGTTGTCAAATATGTGCTCATTTTAGTTATGCATAGGTAGGTTTGCAGTGGCGTCAAGTGTTCAATTAGCCTATTCCCAGGTGAACATTCTCTGTAGATATGTCACTGGAGAGATCCCTTTCACATCTTTGCCTATTTGAAGATGGCAATAAACCAGCTCTCATAGCCTACTGATCTCAAACTGATTTTTTGAGCTATGTTGTGACAGTGCCTTCCTACAGGATAGCACTACAGTAGTTCTGAAATACCCACTGCAGGATGCTACAGAGGAAGGGATGCACTCTGCTGTGGTGCTTTTCTTGGGAGAGGAGTGTAGCCACAGCAGCAGCTCCTAAGCAAAGACACTGACCAGAAATGGTACTTTAATGGGACCTGCTTGTAAGTCAAGCAAAATAGGGCGGCTGAAGCACCACAGCACTCTGCCAGTAATTGCTTGAGAAACATCCAAGTCTAATCCTCCACAAACACCAACTAAATGACACCAACGCCAGCTCCAGAGCAGTCCTTGGCTCAAGCTAATGGAACCTCAGTTGAGCATAGCCAGATTAACCCAGCACAACTTCTACATTCACCATAGCATATTAAAAGCATCACATAGTAAGTAGAGACATAAAAAATAGAAAGAATCAAAGCGTTTTCTTTTTCCCCTCTTGGCTGTTTCTCCCAGCACCATCATTTAACAATGGGTAATTGTAAAATCACTACCCACCCATTCCTGGAGCAGTATGCAACCATGTTAGAAATCTCTTTTCAAATGGTTGGTGTAAAATGAGCATACTCTGACAGGACAGCCCTCACACAGGGCAGTACAGGCAGGTGGCTCTTCGTTTCCCCTATTTGCTGTTGAGTACCACCAAAAAGCAACCAAAAGACCCTCGCCATTCCAGCTGCCATAATAAGCTGCTTTCCTATGCCTCATCCCCTCCTGAAGGCCAGGCCATGCTGCAGTGGCACAAATGGACAACTGAGGCTGGAGGACAGGGTCTGAGGTCCCGCAGTGCCCCAGTGACCAGCATGCCACCCTCCCTCCTCCCTTCCCTGCACGGGTGTCCCGTGCCAGCTGCCGGCGCTCCTGGTGTTTGTCACCATGGGACAGACCGCAGGGCGCTCCCAAGGCTTTACAACCAGTGAAAATCGGCACCAGCTCCCTAATTCTGGCACAACATGTCTTCGCTTTGAAGTCTGGTTACTGGTTTTTACAGTTCTATTTTTAAAATGTATTAAAGATGTTTAAAAGTGGCAGGGACTTCCAATAAAAGCCATGTTGTCCAGAATCAGGATGCTGGTCCCAATTTAAACCGGCTGTTAAACAATAGTATATCCAAATAAAAGATGTCTGATTTACAAAATGCCTCAGACTGATTGAACATTTATTATCCAACTTTTCTCTTTTCAGGTCTTCAGAGGTCATTCTCTCTATTTTTTTTTTCCTTTAGATCTGCAATGCTTTTCCCAACTACCGTATGGAAAATGAATTCACTTACCATATTTTAAAAATAACTGTTAACTGCATATAATAAAGTATAATAAAGCAAAGAAGCTAACAAAGATTTACATTTCTCTTGGCTCTATGACTTGTTTAAACACCTTACGTCATTGTCAGAACTCATCTGAAACCCACCCAGGAAATACGGCTTCTGTTTTTATCATTGGGCATTTCTGCTTCCAGTATAACTTCTAGTTAAAATTTTATTTCTACAACACATTTAATTTCTATTGGGAGAAGAGAAAGAAGATAAACAGGACAACACCTGCAGGAAACATCACTCTGAGGAGGAGCCTAAAGGAGCTAGGGCAGTTTAATAGCCTGAGTCTTCCTGGAGTTCAAAGGCCTTGTGACTGACCTCCTGTTTTTGGGGTGCTCCTGGGTGAATCATTTCACATCTCCATCTGTCTCATCTGGTAAAGCTGAGCTCCTCAGAACAGGGATTTTCTTTTGCTTTGTGTATTTATGCAGGGTAAATATGTGACTTAGGAACTTATAGTGCTAGCATTACAAAGTAGTACAAACCAAGCACAAAGTAAGTTAAAAAAGTCTAACAAAATTTAATATACGAAGGGACCGAGTTTGATGAGCCAGGAGGAGTCTGCCTCTACATAAAACTTCTGTGCAGATTTTCATCACTAAACTTTGCATTTCAGTGCTCTGTGTTCATATTTTTCAGTTAAGATCTAGAAATGCAACTAAGACAGGCTTCCTATCCTATCAAATCCCCATGTCACGTAATTCCACTACAAAGCTTCACACTAACGTCCAAAAATCTGCAGTATTTTCTAACTACTTTGGCAGATATGCCTAGTAAAAACTTTGTGCAAGACTGATACGAAAGAAACTCACTTGAACCTTCTCTCCTGTCACTACCTTTGCTTTAAATGGGAAAATCTCTATTTCCCATTCCACAGACAGGAAAACTGGGGCAAAGGACACACAAAGTAACCTGCTCAAGGTGATGCTGACTTGCACTTGTACATCGTCTGCAATAGATGACACCCCTTGTCAGATAAATTGCACAGTAATAGCTAAGTAGTTAGGCCTTCAAGATTCATGGTTAGCAAGTATTCCTAAAATTCTGATTAAACATTTTGTTTCCTAGTGGTTTTAAATTGGATGTGTCATTTTGTAAATGACAGATGGCTACAAGCGAGTTAGTGATCAGGTTTTTAGTTTAGAACAGCAAATACACAAATACATTGGCACCGGGTTTCAGGTAATTCTTTCTACTGAACTCTTGCCAAAAGTTATGTATTAGTGTTATGCTTCTAGAAACATAAGGATCCGTAAGCAGGTTTGTTTGCCTTAAGTAAAACCTAGTGCGCTGAAAAAATCACATTAAATAGTTGTTGAAATAAAAGCAAATCCTAGCTTACCAACTAAAAAAAACAAAAAAAAAAAACTCCAAAAAAACCCAAACCCACATACACAAAAACATTAACCTACTTCCACCCCAAATTAACCAAACCATCACACTGAAAAACACAGCATATATATACACAAACACATTTATATAATGGAACAAATGTGGAAGTATGCTGTATATTTTATAGAATTATTAACTACATTTAATATATTCATATAATTTTCACTTGCTTCCTGTTGACTATTTTTGAAAACAGTGAGGTTTGACCTTCACACAGAATACTTTCACTTACATATTTAGTTCTACTCATTGGTCTCACCAGCTCAAAGAATTTGAACCTATGTCACATAAATGTTCAAGAAATCAAAAACACATGGAGGAATGAAAACAATTATTTCTACAGGTCAGAGCAGAACTTTTTTGAAATTCTTTAGCAGCATAAAGGACTTCAACAAAGAGGTCACAATGTTGTCAGTTCACAATGATGCCCAAAAACTCCTCCAGAATCTACAGATCTCATTCAGCCAGCCCATGTAACACATCCATCCGTGAGGTCCACAGCACTCTGGGCTGGGCAGGACTGGCCATACTCACATTTATTCTTCCTTGGCTTCTCAGCTGAAAGCAGCTTTTTCCTGTAAACTCTTCACTCTCCAGTCAGGGGCCATTATTTGGCCATTCTTGATCCTTGGCAATTAGAATCTGAGCTGCTTTTAAACCTGATCTGACTCATTTCGCTTGGAAACATTAATTCCCCAGAAAATGTAGTCAATAAGCAGAAGAGATATAAAATTGAGTCTTATCTCTATTAGACTAGATTCAGTTCATAGACTGGAGCTACATAAAGTAATCTAATGGAAAGGAGGAGTGATTTCCTGAAAGTATCTGGAAGAAAAGACAGGGGAAAAAAAGACATAAAACAAAACAAAAAACCAAACCAAACAAAAAAATCACAAAAGAAAACCTAACTGCAGGATCACTTTGAGATTAGGAAAACAATTACATAGATTTTTGAAGAATTACTAGACGGTACAGGGTGGTTTGGACTGCTGAATGGTGCTGTTTCTACTTGAAAAGCCAGCTAATACACATGGTTTCTAACACCCACTAAGTGTAGGCGCTAGATGAGGGATCTGAAGGATAGTACTAGGGACAGTGCAAATGAAGAGGCAGCTGCCTACAGAATTAAGCTTCTGTGTAAACAAAAAATAAAAAAATTCACTTCATCATTTGATTAAATATTGTGTTTTGTATGAAAACGAAGAAAAACAAAGCAGAAGAAAAATTTAAGAGCTTTGCCGAAAAAGGAACATCTCAGAAACATTAAAAGGAATATTAAAAAGTGTTAGTCCATAGCAGCTTCAGATCCTGCTATAATGAAGGATCACATTTATAATGCCTGGACCCTCACAATAGCAGTCAGCTGCTTAATTACTACACAATGCTAAACCTTTTTATATTTACTTATTAGCCCCTTTTTGTCCAGCACATCTATGTATGAATTTACAGTACAGTATTACACACACATTTCTCCATTACTTAACATAGGATACAGCTATTTCAATTAATAATGTATTTTTTCAATATTCAGAACATTCTTAATTTAACCTGCAAGACACTAAGTGTGACACTTGTATTATTTCTATCTTTTAGGGGGGTGTGCAGTAATTGCCCTTCTGCTAGTTTTTTCCTTGGACACCGGGGCAAAAGCAACAAAGGCATGAGTAGATTATTATCCACAGAAAAAAAGTATATTTAAGTTTCTGATATAGAGTGGGTTTACAGCTGTTGCATGTTTGCTTTAAGAATCTGCTGCTGTAAACTGGCTTCTGGAGCTCAATATCCACATGCAATCTTCCTGGCCTGTATGGGCAATCATAGCACTTCATTGTCCAGTGCTATCATTACAATATTGTTATCATCTGAGCTTGAGTCTGACACTTTCTCTAAGACCTTTCAAATAACCCCTTTACTAGGCTTCAGTACCAAACCATTCAGGGCAAATCTCTGCTTTGTGCTTGTCAGCCTTAATAGACTGGATGTCACTTTTGCCTGTAAAAAGTGCCCGCTCTTCAGCTGTCAGTCAGTCCTGGCGGTGTCAGCCGAGAGCGTGGCTGGAGCTGCTGGATTAGAGGGTAGTTACCACAGCTGTCAGATTACTGACAACCTGACACCCACATCCCCAACTTCCTTTGACTGTATTTGGTTTCCTTCTCGCTCCTTGGACCTTTCTTAAGGTGGATCCCTATGCTCAAGTTAAACAACGTTGTAGCCAACTAGGAAAGTTTTGTTCTTGTCTCCAACTGCACTTTTAGCCTGGTTTGTCTTTTGTAGACAACACTGTCAAAGTGTTTTACAGAACATTTTGCTAATTTATAAGGGGAGAAAATAAATTTTCACTACTTTCTCAGTTAGTGGCATTATTTTTTTGAATCATGCCTCTGTGTTTGGAGGCATTTTAGTTATTGGTATCTACCTTTAGTAAAAGGTGTTGGGGAGTTTATACAGTTTTCTCCACATACTTTAAATGTACTCAACACCCTGCTCTTTCAATGCTTCTTTAGTTCTACTCTCAAAAGGTTACAGGCTATGCAATTCTGTGAAAAGTTTACAATTATTTAAAGTGGTGTGCATTATACCAATACTTTATAGAACCTGCCTTGTGTTTCATATTCCACAGCTGACACATGTGTTTCTCCTACTTTTAGAGGATAAACTAAAACTAAGCAGAAAAAAACCAAGCAAAAACCACACCAAAGTTATGCCATTTAGGATCAGAAATAAACTCACACTCTTGGCTGTGTCTTCACTTTTGAGGGACATAGTTTGCTTGAGGTTGTTCCACTGCTGTTACACCTCCCAAGGGACAAATCCTGTAGCTCCATTCTAACCATGGCTCATCAGGGTAAATCATCTATATTCTGCTTGTAGCTGATCTCAGCCAACTAGGCTGACACAAAGACTGGTTTTACCCTCTCTGCTTAGACTGCAAAGGAAATGTCTATCTTTAATACTGCCTCTTTAGGCTTATGGAGAACTGAAGGGAAGAACAATTTACTAGGAGCCCCTCCTGTGATCAAAGACAGCACATATGGAAAGCTGGGCAAAATTTGTACTCAGATCTTCCTTGCCTATATTTAATATCTAAAATTCTGTGTAAAAAGGGTCTATTTTTAGTTATTTGTTTCAAGATAACTGCAATGTGTCATATAAGCCCAGCCATTATATTTTTATCTCCTTGTATACAAATCTCACGGAAACAGTTCTGTGTAGTGGAGAAATGTGGTGATGCATCATTAACACTAAATACGATGGGGTAACCTATATCTTAGGATACATAAAATGGAAAGTATCCAGACTATAATATACACTGTTATTTGCATTTCCATTCTTCCTGATTGCACACTCATTCTTTGGGTTCCTGCAGTTTCCGTACACTTGCGTGCATTGCCCCAAAAAACTAATGAGATATAGCCTATCTTCATTAGCTGCTGGATAAGCACATGCCAAACAGCTTTTTCAGGAAAGATCAGAGAACTGGAACACAACATGAATTATTTTGCCCAGACAACACCTGCCTGATTCTTTGTCTCAATTTTTAATTTGCAATTCTTGTATAAGATTGCAAACACAAATGGCTTCTTTTTTGTAAAATCTAAAACATAAGATGGCTTATACCTAATGAGCTTTACAGAGATCCTATTAGCTCCTCCATAAGCAAAGCCACTTCAATTTTAAAATTAAATTTAAATTTGTGTTTAGATAGAAACTACATTATGATGCATGAACTTTGCTACCTTTTCACATTTCTTTTCGGTGTTTTCCTTCTTATCACATTTCATGCTTGTGCAACTACTGCCTCGCAAGGCAGACAGATGTGATTATGGACACTCCACACCCCATGCGAGCTCGCCATTTAGAAAGGCAGTCAGCAATGGTTTCCTCTCTGGAACCAGGAGGTGAACGATCCAGACACTGGGAGTGCATCACTGCGACAGCCTCGGTGCAAGGCAGCCTGGATCAGGGCTGCAGGGCTGGGACAGGCAGGGCAGACGTGCCGTGACAGCCACAGGCTGGGTTGGTATTGCCCCGTGGGCAGATACTGTGGTGACTATGAGGACACAGGCAATTATCTGTGTGGAACTTAATGGCAGTCAATTCCTGAGGAGGGGAACTAAGGGAAGCTGATAGGGTCACAAGTTCAATATCTTACTAAGCTGCTTCCATTAGCAGACTAATTTCTGGTTGGTTATCACTATCATACAGCAAAAAGAAATAAGCAAGAAAATATAGACTCTTGGTGTTCTTGTCACACATTTTTCCAATTTGTATGAACTGCCACCTCAAAACTATTGATACTAACTATTGATAAGCTTTAATTTCCAAATCTTGCCATTGTTACAGATACCTTTAAACTTTTTCCCAAGTTCCAGACTCTTTACTCAGTTCTGAGACGGGGACCTTGCCATATTGCAAACGGACTCAATACCTAGGAAAAACTTCAGGATTGGTCGTTTTTTCTTATGGTAAAAGATACAGCACTGGCATTTCTCAGCCACATTTCCGGCACATGACATTTCCTTGTGAAATAAGGGGAAAGACAGAAAATACCTCTGAATTAGTGACAAGGCTTCAAGAACATGCATGGGGTGTTTTTTTTTCTTTTGCCCATGTCTATCCCAAACGAGCCAACTTTATTTAAATATATTTAAAATATTTATTTTAAAACTAGAAGCTATCTCAATACATTGCACTGTAATATATTTTTAAGTGAAAAGAGGATCATAAAAATGCATTATTAATCCATTTCAGCTGAACAACTGTCAAAAATGTCATGCCTAAATCTATTTGCAGAAATTAACGCATAATATTACCCAGTAGATACTAAGGCACAATTCACAGTAGTGGATAAATCCCTGTTTGAACAGATGGGCTGAAATGTTGGGACATCAAGCTGACTAATTTGGGTACCTCCCAAGTAATCTCCATAACCATGGGTGTGCTGTTATTTTTCTTTCTCACTGCCAGGTACAGTTACAGAACAAAATCCAACAGAGCTCTTCCATCCACCATGCTGGCACCTGGACAATATTCACAGGACTAACTAAAGGAAAAAGCCCAGCAAACGACAGCCACACCTTCCCCTTCCAGATGTGAGGAGAGGAGGTATCACTTCTCCTGTAGGACAAGTCCTCAAACTCAGCTTGAGGCATATTCCTCCTCTGCTCAAGAACTTTCAGTGCATTTGTGGCAGGATGAGGGGCTGCTGGTGAAAAGTACCAGTGAATCACAGGGTGACTGAAGCCATAAATCACCTGGAGACTGATGAGCGAAGCTCTCCCCACCGAGCAGCTCACCAGCAGGGCTGTGTCCATAGGTACCCATGCAATGCAAAGAAGGAAGGGAGTTGATCTCCATTGCCTCTGTGAGGTGCAGTGCCAGGCTCGGTCACACACAGAAATGGGAAGGCTCTCAACCCATCTCTAAAAGCTCTCTTAACCTCCACCACTTCCTGAGCATTTCTTCCTGCATTCCTTGAGGAGAGATCCTGACACCATAGTGAGTGCGACTGCTGCTGCCACAGATGTGACTGCAAAATCACACCCTGGCCTCCCAAAGAGCCCAAGGAGAAGCCTAATGGGAAACAATTCTTTTCACTCCTTGGAGGAGTGAGCACTTTGGAAAAATGAGATTTATATTTGGTGACAGCAAGGACCAGGTTTATATTCTAGAGCTAAAAAAAATTTATTTTGTTAAGAATCATCTACTGTGCTCAGTAGTCAATTTTAAGCTGCAGTATCCTGGTTTACAACTCTCTTTTGCAATGCCCAGTGTATATTTCATTTCTAGAACAGCACTGGTGAGTATAACATTAACAGATTGCTTTCTAAATTTCTTTCTCTCATTTTTAATAAAGGTTTGTGAGCTACAGAAGTGCAAAAAGTGCTTTAAACCTCTTAATTTGTTTTGTTTACTTCTGTAGCTTAAAAAACAGCCAATTGTTTTTAATTGGTTTAAAAAAAAATTGCTCGAGGCAGAAACCTGGAAAACCAATCTTCTGTCTGGAGTAAATTTTTACAGCTGCCTTTTAAACCTCTGAAAATAGGGTTTATAATGGAAGTGCTGACACAACCTTATCTACAATATATCAGTGTGAACTGTACCGCTATAATAAGCGGTTATTATGTATGTGTAAAAATAATGAGAGCCAGTGTCTGAAGAGAGTTAATGTAAAATGCTAAGCAATTGTGGTTGGTTGCACAGTATAGGTTAATATTCTTTCATATAGCTACACTTTTTCCCCTTTTGTCCTCCAGAACTCCTAATGAAAATTCTGATACCTGACGGTAATGATAAGCAGCCATTCACACATCCTTTGTGTCAAGGCTAGAGCATTAATGCTTTCCTTCATATAACATTTTGCATAGCCTAAAGCATCTATTAAAATCCTTTGTAAAATTCATGAAACAAAAGTGGTGGGTTGAGTCTAGTGGGAGAGCAAGTAAGCTGCTTATTAGCAAAAAGTCAAAAACACAGGGCCAATTACAGATCTGAACAAGAAAGGCTACAGAACAGCATGGGGAGTAATTCTTTCTTCAGCCCAATGGGCTCAAGTGAGAGGCAACCTAGATAAAAATATAGCAAATATTCTAAGCAGTAATTAAACTAAAATGTTTGGAGTTAGAAACAGCTCTATAACAAGTGAAGGATATGCTCAAGTAAAACAATTGTCTGGTCTCACATAGATGCTAAATTGGAAGGATTTAAGACTGCTCCCTAAAGGAATGACTAAGGGGTAGCCAAGAAGAGCTGCGAGCTCAGGAGATATGTAAAAAATCTGTTTGGTATTTCAAATGCTATAAATTAGATAAAAAATGAGCTTTTCTACTGAACAAGCAACATAAAACTGAATAAACCACAATAAGATTGCCCTTTTTCTGTTATAAACTTTACATTAAGCCTGTCATGTTCGATGACAGCCTAACAGACCTCATTCTTTACCCTTTGGAATTTGAAAGATTGGCAGATGTCGTGATTTCCTTAACACAAAAGACCTTGCAGATAATGTTCACCACACATACTTTCAGTTTCATAACTTCACTTCTTTACTTCCAGAATCATCAGGTCAAATTTCCAAATAGAACTTGAAATTTTTCTCTGGTCAATAATTGTTTCTGACCCCGAGGAAAATCTTTTTATTGACAAAGGAAAAACGTGACATGGGCAGCAATTTTTATGATTTGCTTTACTAGTCCAAACATGCCCTTACATTCATAATAATGAGCTGCTTTGCACAAAACAGCTCATTATTATGAACAGAAGGGTATAATATTGTTAAGTAAGCTGAGTCAAAGCAGAACTCATTGAGGCTAGCTCTCAACTGAAAGCAGTTTTCCCGTTAAAACATCCCTCCTACCCTTTAAAATCTTTTGAAAAACCACACACGGTTATTTTTTTAAAAACTGGAATGTGGTAAGAATCACAACTGGCATTTTCTAACACTTGGTTAGCAAAGTTTGTGTGTTGTTATTCATTTACTTTTCAATGTAAGAATTGTTCCAAGATGTTCTGTAAGTCAGGGTCATTATGCAACTTCTTAGGGGGTCATGCTTTATTCCTGTGAATCTGAGAGAGAATTTAACACCTATTTAAAACAAGGAAATCCTGGTCCTGCACTTTTGCAGCCGAGCAGTATCAAAATGCAATGGAGCTGCTGTGCCATGTGGTGGGAGAGAGAGAGGGAGGGAGGCAGAAGAAAATCTGCAGAGGCTTCTGCAACCTTCCCCATGCAGCCAAACCCCGCATTCACCTTCCCGAGGAGGAGTCTGAGCGAGACCAAGGGAAGGGCGGTGGGAAGGCACTGACTCCCCCAGCTCTGCGCTCAGGGAGCACCTCACCATGAGTGAGAGCTGCCCTGCAACCCTCTCCCGGAGGGCAGGGCTGGGATGGCCAGGAAGTGCCCTGCATTGCAGGAAGAGTCGGGATTTCATCCCTCCTGCAGTTCATTAAGCCACACCTTAAAGAAATGCTCTTAAGCAGAGAGCAGCAGTGAAGTTCCAGTTACTTCTAATTCAAAAGTATGCTAAATATATTAATGTAGCATGATCAATTAAATAAATTGTATAATGTCTTTCTTAGTCAACAGCCATAATATAATAAAATAATCCATTTCTATTTATAATACATTTTTCTAGAGACATTTAGGCCTTCAGGTTTTCAAAAAGTGAAGATTTTTTTTTTAAATTGTATCCCAAGTAGTCATATAGCAGTTTCATTACTACCTCATCAAACACAGAACAGTCTAATTTAAAAAAAATTGTTCAAGAGGCATATAGCATGGGTGACATAATTGCATTAGAATAAGGAAATCAATCGAGCCAACCACCCTTTCACTCCAGCTAGCCATTTACATACATTAAAGTCACCATGTTGATTGGAGTAGCATAAATATGACTAAAGTGTGCTAGGCTTTCTATCTAAATGAAAAAAAAAACCTGACAAAAACCAAATCTAAAAAATTATTCTAAACATAGCATCAAGAGATTCTTGCGGTTTGTGTTTGCAAAATGAGATTTCTTAAAATAAGATTTTTTAAAAAAATACAGAACACTGAACAGACAAAAGATTTCAAAGCTCTATCTCCCTGTAGTTTCACTAACATGTTAACCTACTTACAGCAATTAGTGCTTCATTAGTAAGGCTAACTAACTGTTGCTATGCCCTGTAATGATTTGCCAGGTTTTCTATATACAAGTGCATAATCAATGTTTTCCAATTACTGCTATAGTGCAACCACTATTTCAAATAAACTAGATAATAATACAAACCCATTACTGAATCTGAAATAGCAGAGGCATTTAATTGCTAGGCAGTTCTTTTCAGCTTTTAAAATTTTTCACACTAATGAAGTGTCATACAAAAAAGTTGTATTGATTTTTCCACCACATGGCTTCAACCACAAATATGTAATTATCCCTTTTATATCTAGCAAGGGGATTAAAATAATCTATAGTATATAGCCTTTACTTATCCCTGATGGGTCTAGTAGTACTTTTACCCTTTTCAAAATATGCAGCTTTTTGATGAATGAACTTTCGGTAAAATGTTGCTTTATTTGCTTCATATCTCTACTTTTCTGAAGCTGTCTAGCGTGCAAGGATGGGAATTTTAAGTTTTCAGTTCTACCACCAGCAGAGAAGGAAGGCTGATCCTGCACTGCCGAAACAAGGACAAGTCTCTGCTGCAGATCAGGGCCACATCACCTAATCCTGATCCTCTTCCCCACCTCATGGTCCACAATTCAATTAAGTGCCCAGAGTCAGCATCTTGCTCGTAACACAACTTTTAATTAGTGCTTTCAAATTCTTCATGGAGCTCCCGTGCAGCCCTGCTGGCAGAGAGCCACATACCTGTGCTACAGCTCGGGCAGGGCAGCTGATCCCTGAGTTTCACTGGAGCTCCCAGGACCTCTGCAGGCAGAGCATCCCCCCTGCCAGGAGGGCTTGGTGGCCACATCTCCAACAGGATCCATGAGACTGCACCCAACACCTACAGCACGTGGGATGTCTTATTTTCCCAGCACCAGCTGGGTGCCACCATTTAAAACATTACTTTAGACAAAGCAGGATCTACCAGATGCAAACTATATGAAAGGAACTACTGTCCTACTAGATGAGGGTGGGACACATAATAAAAATTATCTTCTTTTCATGGATATTGTGCAGACTATTTTATTCCTCAAATGCCTGAAAGGAATTCCAGCTAGATTTTAATATTGTTTCTATTAAAGAAAGTTTACAAAATGTTTTAACATGGATGGAAGCTAAAACCCCATGCAGAAAAGTTTAAAAAAGAAAGCCCAAATGAACGCAGTTTTTACATTAAAAGAGGCCACATTCTTCACATTATTAGTGCCAAAGCAGTATCTCCCTGTAGTAGTTTCACTAATATGTTAATTTATTGGCAGCTGTCAGTTCTTCCAGATATGCTGAAATTCACCAAAATTTGCTGGTGTTCTGTCTTGTGGATTATATGTTTTAATAAGAAATTCGTGCAAATCAGATACGATTGAGATTCACACACCTGTTAAAACCAGATAGATATTCTAAAAATCTTTTAAGTTAAAACTCTTGGATAAAACATAAACGTAATACAGTCATTGAAAGAGAAATATTTGTGTAGAGGTAGGTATTTATTTTCCCTAGATTTTTATTTACAAGTTAGCATTTGAGGGCCAAATATTGAGTACACTATCTAAGTAACCAGATAGAGAAACCCATCTAAGCTTGTTACTAAAACTTAATTTAATTAACAATAAATACATATACAAGACTACTTTAAAATCTCTAAGAGAAATTAAAACTTGGAAAAACATTTTAAATATTAGAAAGCATTTAATATGCAAAAGAGCAGTGAAAACTTGAAATATTACAATGCTCATTTCTTTCTCAAATGGATGCATACTATTCCTGGCAGTATATACAAGTGTTACAATCATTTTCTCCAGTAGTACAATGGACTGGAAAATTCCATTTAAAAATTAATATTTTTAACCATAATAATAATAAGTAACAAATTCAATGAAATACAAAATTATGTCTCATCCAATTAGTGCAGAATAAATCTGCTCTATGATATTTAACACCGAAAGTCTCTCGATGCTGTATTTTGTACTTTTTCAAATTGGTCAGTTGCATGTTTCCCTTTCCATTTTCATAGATTTCAAAATATTCTAAAATACTTCTACAGTCATCATAAAGTTTACAATAAGAAAATTCAGCATTCACTTAATTTCCTTCTTCCCCAGCAGGCAGGAATAAATGAAAATTAGTATCTTATTCTTCTTTTATTAAAATGCCTTATATATCAGTTACAAAGGACAATGAATAAAATTGTATGCAAAAGTAAAAAAAAGTCTCCTCAGAAGAATTTAAGAAAAATATACACAGTCCTTGTGGAAGTGTGTTTCCAGGATAATAAAAGGCCATTACCTTGACCGTTGACATGAAGCCATCAGAGTCATATTTATTGATGAAACTTTCAGCTCCCAATCTGCTGCACTGAATGAGCATCATACAGCTGTCAGCAAAGGCAGAGCACAGAAACAGTGATAGCTTGTGACATTTTCCTTTCATAATTTATGAAAACAAAATACCTTACAGTTTGCAGAACACCAGAAGAAAAATTTTAGAATAGTCCCTTTAAGGCAAAAGCCCATAAGATAAATATCTTAATAGTTTATTACCAGAGAAATGTACCTGTTAGACTGATATATCCATGCAGAATTGACTGATAATGCCTAAGTAATGTGCTCAATGAAAAAAGAAATTCTGCCACACTGCAGATAAACATAAAGTGAAAAAGACCTAAAATTAGAACCTTCAAAGTTATGGTACTGTGAGAATGCTTTGGGGTTCTTTAAAAGGAAATAAGCTTTAAAGCCTTTATAAAATTAATTACATTAATAAATTGCTATAATAATTAGCATAATTTCAGAGGAACTAAGACACAATTAGATGACACTTTAAGTATTATAAACTCAAGGTGAACATTTTTTAATATTTAAAAATGTCATTTGCACATATTAGAAACAAGCAAAGGGGGAAATATGTCACGATGCGGTGTGTATCTTCCACCTCTTCATTTTGCACTGGTTGGATAAGCTATAGAAATGAATGTGCTTCAAGTTTCTCAGGTATCAGTACTTTTGCTCACAATTCAAGTAAAAAAGTGTTTGAATGTCCCCATCCACTATGCAGTATCCTGCAGTATTCAGGATGGATGCTGTCAGCATCAGATAAACTCAGGAATCTTCAAGCAGTCCTGCCAACACCCCAGTTCAGGATGCTCAGCGTAGGCCTCCCAATTTGCCCAGGAAGATTCCCTTTGTAGGTTGAGGGAGCATTAAAACCCACACAGTATGCACACAGTAAACATCCTCCCCGTGTTTTTCTCCACATGCTTTTCACACACCAGCTGCCACCAGGGAGGAGACTCTGCTCACAGCAGGTTGCAGTTTCTCCCATAACAACCCACATTAGAATACTGTATATTTTATACACACATGCATATTTCTGATTAGCTGAGACTTTCCACCTTTGAAAATCCCAAGGGAGAGCTCTGTGCAGCTACCACTGCTTGGCAAAGCTTTGGCAGCAGTTTTGGGGGAAAGAGGTGGATATCATGGAAGTGTTTATTCACCAGTTCATTATACCTGATGATGCACATTTTAAGACTATCCACTAGACCCTGGCAGGCGGGTTAAAAACATACTTAGAGAAGACTGAGTATTTTAAGATTTTATTGTGACTTCTCTCGAGAGGCAGGAGTGGGAGGCGAACACACCCTGGTTATAACCAGCCCTGGGAAACACCAAGCCTCACAGGGAACACTTCACAGAAAACTTCCTTGCCCCTCCTGAAGAGCATATGAGGAGCTTAGTGACTGCTGGGGAACAGGTGACAGTGAGTAGCTGTCAGGACCCTTTTTACGAGAAAATGGGCATGGTCAGTGCATGAAGCAGGCCACTGAAGTGAGTTTTGGGGCACAATAATGCCAGTGGTACGATTTCCCTGTAGCAAAGTCTAAACTGCACTGTCACACTGCCCTCGGAGAGAAGGAAGTGGCTTTTCCCATTTTAAAAATTACTCTGAAACATGGATCAGGCAAAGGAAGAAAGAGTAACTTACATCAAGTTGTCTTAAACTGAAGGAAAAAAAAAATCTTAGAGCTTTTAATAGTGGATGCTTCTTCTGTCTTCTGTTTTTCAGGGAGCAAATCCATCTGTTTTCTCTTTCCCCATTTCTTCCCCCCCAGTTCAGCAACTGGGCAAACCCCTCACGTTGTTTGCATAGCTCTCCTGCTGGTGACAGCCATTCAGCACTAACCTGGTTAATAAAAGATGATACAAAGTTGCTTTCAAACATCACTCTGGTCTCTTCTACAAGATTAATAGCTACCACAAGAAGCGGTGGCAGCTGCAGAAACAGGACAATTTTTACAGCTACAGTCACAGGACAGATCTTGGAAGTTTCTTGGATCTGCAGGCAAGCTGCTGTGGAGCGGGGTGATGGATGCCCACGCACTCTGGCACCGGATTGCACAAGGGCAGTGCCGGGATGGAGCCTGGAAAACAAACCCGAGAGCAGAAGAGAGAGGCAGTCAGGCAGTGCTGCCAGGCTTGGCTCGGTGAAGGACAGAGTATTTGTATCAGTTAAGGATTTGACCTCCAGCCTTATGGCCATCAGCGGCGAGTTCAGCACCCGTACCACTGCTTGAAGGGAAGATTACCAAAGTCATTAAACGAATGATTAGCCTCCCAGTAGGTCAAAAATAGTGAATCAATCCACTTTTGTAAAGCATTACAGCCAGAATGTGTGAAGGCTTTATAAACCAATACACTATGGATTTCTGGACAAAACCTCTTCTCTGCCTGCTTATAGTCTTTTTTTGGATTTGCTCCTTTTTGCTTAATAGAGTCTTAAAAATCGGATATCTTTTTTGTAGTATTTTATAATAACCTCTGGAGAAACAGTCACGTTTTAAGGCAAAATGCTAGGAAAGATTAGTTCAGAAGATCTTCAAAAACAGGAGGAACTGTTGAGGAAGCTGTAAAAGTACTGTAGATTGAATATTTACAACCACCTACCTGTGCTTTGAAAAAAAAAAAGGGGTTTTAAAAACAGGATAATTTTGATGAGGACTTGCAAAACCACAAATACGTGATTGTCCATTGAACACAGCTGAGCCTGCGAAGAAATGGAGAATACCTGTCCATACCTGTTTTTTTTAGGAGTATTAAAAGCATGCTTTCATTGCCTAAGCAAGTGCACAAACTATTGTGTTTTCGAATAAATTACAGAAGAAAGACTCTGCAAATATTGTATGCATGTCTATATATTTAAGGCTTACTTACATATATGACCACAAATTAGACGGCTGGTTTGGACCCAGCAACCCATCACTTTGCAGATGTTCACAGCTACAAAAAGTTTAAGGTCTCTTTGACCTCAAAGTAAGAAATTATTCATTTGCAAGTCCTGCATTAGATACTGAGTAAATTTAAACCTAACATAACTGTGGAGTCAAATGCTGAAATTCTTCCTTTTAACCCCTTCACTGGTAAACTCTTAATTAGGTCAAATTCTGAGAGGCAACAAACATCTGGCAGCTGCAGTGGTTTGCCCAGCATTTGTGCTCCATTCCCCTCTGGATGCAGCTCCCCGGGAGCTCTGCCAGAACAGCCGCTCAGAGAGGTGTTAACACCTAGAAATTATAGTGACATTTCTAACTAACCCTGCAAACCATACTTGTTGCGTTCACATGGATATGTGTGGCTTGGGTAAATAATAATTTATGCCAGACTTTTTTCCTCTTGTGACTTTAGTTCTGATATCACATCATGATTCAAAGCCCGGTGCACCATAAATTTTCTCCAAATGTGTAGTAATTCCTTGGCGCAGTCTAAAGTTATGATTCATTTATACTGGAGTGACAGCATAATACCTAGGTGTCAAAATCCATTAAAACTGTTCAATGTCTTCTGTTTATTTTTAGAACCAATTGAGACTTAACTGATGGTGAAAAATATACAGTCAAGTGTGTTTACTTCACCTTTACAAAGAATCCGTTATAGTCCCAATTAATTTGTTATTCCTGTCACAACAGGTACTGGATACTTCAAAACTGTCATTACCGTTTCTCTCTGTTTCTTTTGCCTTTTTTTTTTTGATATGAAGGCTTCTGTTTATTTTTAACCCATTAGTAGGTAATGGCTTATTTTTTTTGTAAAATAAGAATTTCACATCACTTTCCATCCTAATTGAAATAAACGTCATGAATAAATATGTTTCCTAATCAACTTACATTTATTGTGCTCAAAATTCTCTCTGTCACAATCAGGTGTCCTAGTACTGAGTTTAATGACCGTTCACAGGATGATACAACTTGTGTATCAGTACAATTGGCTAGATAGAAATTAAAAATATGGTTCATAACAGTTGCAAATGCCAAAACAGTTCTTAGCAAAAATTCAGAGTATATTTTGCCATGCTAGGTGTTACCAGTTCATTTGTGCTTATAGAACACACATCAGGGGGATAGGGAAGGGCAGGGAGAGAAACCCACAAAACCTCCATGAGATGGGCACCAAATGCCAGAGCCAGGCACCAAAGGAAAAGTAATCAGGATAATTCTCTACAAATAGCTGTAAACATAACTCCAAAGAAGAGTTTGTAGTGTGTGAAGGTTGTGTTAGAGAAAGGGCAAATGAAATACTGATGTTCAAATTGTTTTCGCAATACTGGAACCAAGTTGTACAATGTTCAGGGGAACAGCCATGGTATAAAACAACTGTGTTAGGAGTCAAATGAAAAACTGAGTATCCCTGCACATTCTGGTCCTGATGCAAATCTGCAGTGGGTGCTGCCTACAGCAGAGCCCATCCCACTTGGGAGATGGGCCCACAGCCTCCTCTTCCCCTTCTCCCTCCCTTGCCTGGGAATTTTGGCACATCACAGGCACTCATCGCATCCCTACCCACCAAGGGAGCAAGGCAAGGGGTTCCTGGTCACTGCCCTCCACTCCAGCAGCAAGTGGGACCCAACACTAGTAGGGACAAAACAGAAATAATGCCCCACAACTCAAGACCTGTGGCTATGGGTACCAGCCCAAATAAAAGCCAAAGCCAGGGCATCAAATCCTCATGGGTTAAGAACGGAATGGGAAGGAGCTCTGGAGTATGTACTGTAGTTCACAGTTTTACAGCACTCAGAACCATCTACTTTCTGGCTTTTACTCATGGAAAAACAAAATACAGGATTACAATTGAGTATGGGACTTGACGTTACTTAAATGTATCACTGGTAACCCTGCTGCTGCCCCAGCAGCATGGATTGTCATTCATCTCTGAGGCATGTTAGCTCACTGAAGCAAAATGCGACATCATTCTTTTTTTTTTATTAATCTGTTATAAGGATTTTATTGCAATTTGGATGATTATACTCTGTAGTCATAACTATGTAAAATTAAGCATAAATAGTTTAAGTGACTCGGAGGAATTAGAAATTAAATAGGCCTATTGGAGTAAATCTATCCTCCTATCATTATATTATGCTATCTACAGTATATTTTCTGGTCTTTTGACTTGTTCAGTTTTTAAAATCTCAGAAATGGGGCTTTAGTGATTTTTTTCTTTTTACAATTGCTGCCTAATCTAATAGACCTTACACTTAGCTAAATTTTTTTAATACTTAGTTTCACTACAATTAGGTCTCTTTGATTTACCCTAAGGAGCATATCTGCTTCCTGCATCCTTACTCATTACACCCTTCCACTTTTTTTACCAGTTGCAAACACACACTCTGCCCTCTCCCATGTTGGTGCTTTAGCTCTTAGAATACAATTTAGAGCTCTTCATGTCTAAAACCTGCAGCTGTTGCTGCTGGACACCAGAGTCCCAGCACAGTGGGAAAGACCTGAGCACATAGCCATGTCTCAGCTCTCCCTTGTACCTTGGACCATTTGCAGATTTCCATACTGACCTTGGGCTGTTGCTTCCTGACACTGTCATAATCAAGAAAAACTTACAGATTTCAGTAAGAAAATAAGTGGGTTCTCTTTTACAAAGCCATCTTTGCAGGATGGGGGTTTTCTTCTGACAGTGAACTGAACTTTTGCAAGAGATCATTTTCAGACATTTCAGAGTAATTATGGCAAATGAGGGGCAGCACTGCAGTAGGAGGAACAAGCAGTGAGAGACTACAAGGGGCTGCTAAATTAGCAGCTTTCTCCATATTATTTCTTGTAAATTATTCATTTACTGGTCCAAACTAATTTTTTTGACCCCTGAACCTGTAAAATCACATCAGCTTATGCTACCAGTTTACAAAGTTAGAACTCATTCCTCTGAGGCTGCCCAGGGTGACCTAACACACTAGCTTATCTCTCTTAGTCTGCACTGCCTTTGTACAAGAAAATGGAACCAGCAGGAGACAAAAATCCCTCACTGCATCTAGCTGCTCTTTGTGAAAATCAAAAGCAGTAGTTTGGAGCTGCTTGCATATGCAAAAGGGGCTTTTCTTTGCAAAATCTGTACACAACTCCATGCAACACAGCAGGACCAAACAGTCAAGCTCTAGAGGTTTCAGCACTATCACTAGCGAGTCACACTCTGGGGACTCATGCCAGAAACTCACAACTTTTAAGCCCAGTCATGACCAGGAATAATGTGGCTTACACTCAGTTAAAACCAACAGGCCTTATTTGGGTAGCTTCAATTCTCATCAACTAACTCTGCCTTCCAACACTTACCCTCCCATAAATCTATATTTATATAAATGCAGGTCTTCTTTAATAAAATATAATGGTCTAGTGAGAATCTCATCTCCATATGTTAGGGGTGAGAAAAAGAAAAGACAATGAAACATTTTGGGGAACATTGTGTTAAGTATCACAAAGCAATCAATGACACATGGCCAGATAAGTACATCATCATGCAAATACTATTTAAAAAATCTCAGCACTTAATTTGTCTTTTGAAAGAGTGCTGGGGCTTACATAGGAACTCATCCAATTATTGGATTGGTTTAGGAAACAGACAAATATTTGGAGTGAAACTCTTCCCTTCTACAGAGCAGTTTTCAAACATGTGTGACACCCACAATGAAAAAGCATTAGGGTTCAATTGGACACTTCACTATACAACTGATTTTTTTACAGTAAAGCATAAGCTTGCAGGATTGGAATTTCTAGTACAGAACACACATTTTTCTCAAGAGTGATGTTTGTCTACAAAGCGGTGGATTTGAACACAAAGGGTCCAGCTTTTAGATCCTCCTCACTACAGACTTTACACCAGCTGCTTAAGGCTGGTTAATGTATCTTAAATCACAATACAAAGGAATTCCTCTTTGGATTTTCAGGAGTGTTTTACACCTTTAAGAAGTGATTCCATAGTTATGAGTATCTGGATTCATAAAGATGATTGTCTGACTTCGAATCAGCTGTAGAACGGAGCAGTAGTGTCTATTTCAGAGCACTTGCTGGCCTGTGGCTTTAGTGGTGAACTAATGCCACACACTTTGTGTGGGTGAGCTGTTCTTTGGGTTTTGTTTGCACATTGTAATTCATGTCTGTAAGAGAGAGAGGAGATGTGGAAAACCTATGGAATCAAAGGCTAACATCCTAGATAAATATATATATTATTGGTTTGTTGCTTCAGCTTTTCCTTATTAAGGAAGAAACCTCATGGAAAGCTGTCTCCAGCACTAAGGTGAGCTTTTCTGCAGTGTGTTTTATTCACAAAGATTTCTCTCTTTTCTAGAGAAGAGAAACCTAATTTCTGCAAGATGTATTTGAGCACCCAGTCTCATCCCATTTTATCAGTTTCAAACAAAATTTAATACTTTGGAGAACACAGTTCAAATAAAATAGGTTCCCAAGAGATAATTTGTGTTAAGAAATAATCTTGAAGGCCAGGGATTTTTTTTTTAACATACAAGGAAAAGAGGAGCCAATGCAAGTAGAATGGCAAGAAAATATATGCATTTGCAGCTACTCCTACAATTTTGTTACAAAGGGGAAGGTTTCTTTAACTTTTAATAAGACCTCGCTTTCCTCATTCATTCTTTTTTCTCAAATCGTTGTTCCGAACTAACACGTTGCCTTCTTTAGTTTTCACTGTACGAGCTCACGACCAAGCCACGGGGATTTTTGTGCGCGCAGTTACGGTCCATCGTTATTAAATGTCCCTGGTTGGGCAGGAGAGGTGCTCCATCACAAAGAGCCATTCATCAGCGCTCTCCAAGCCGGCTCACACCTGACCTCTGCAGCAATAATGCCGCATCAAGCAGGCCAAGCACCTCGGTTTAGCAGCCGAGCAGGGAGCAGGAGCCAGCCTCAAGATTAAGTGCGCTGCTTCAGGTTTGCATTCCCAGGAGCTGGGCGGGCTCAGGCTGTATCGATTGCTGGAGTTTACCCGTAAGTATCCCAAACAGCAATAGCCAGGTCAATGATGGGCAGGGCCCGCTCGGGAATCCCGCTGGAACACCGCGCGCTCCGGGCCCAGGCCTCGCCAGCGTGACGGCTGAGCGCAGGGTGAGTGAGGTTTGTGGGGAAGGGAAGAGGCAGAGCCTGCAGCACGAAATTACTTTTAAGCAAGTTACACGTGGGAGCACAATGAGAGATGATGCAATTATATTTTTCCAAGTTTCCAACTGCAGCAAAACCCTGTCATCTCCCAGTGTTCATGCGTTCAGCCAACTCCACCCTCATTGCGCTAAATAGCTGCTCAGGAACAGAAGAAGAATACAAAAATACAGGTATTAGTGAGTATAAACTATAGTAAGACCAAGGCAAAAAAATTTCCAATCGTCTGTCTCTCCCAACAGCCACACAGGTTGGCACCAGGATCTGAAAAAGAATCTATTTATAAAATCTGTGTGTTCACTTTGAAGGTAGAAAACCCTACAGACTGTTCAAAACCCTGGCCAAACTTTTGAAATAAAATATTTGTTCTGATGCTATGATTAAATGGAGGCCTGTGTTTAAATCACACTAGGACCTAAATGAGAGGAGCTCTGAGAATTGGACTAGATGATCCTTGTGGGTCCCTTCCAACTCAAGATATTCCATGGTTATATCAGAATTAACATCCAGACTTATTAGCTATCCTCCCATGTGGAACCAAATCCCACAGCCATACTGAAAATCCAGTTTTAAATTTTTACTGTGTTTTACATTAAATGTTTACCTAAAAGCTCATACTTAGAAGTACGGAAGTTATACTGAAATCTTATTTGATACCAGTATCAATGAAACAATTTAGAATGATGTTGTAGGAATCTGCAGAAATTCCAAAGTCTACCTAGGACTCCAGCAGTTCTAAATCTGTGTTTTAAATATCCTGTTTAGAGTTTAATTTGCTTGTAAGGTGCTTTGCCTCTATGGAATTTCAAATATTAAAAATAAATGACAGTAAGATTGGAGTTAAATTGTTGCATAGAATACACTTAAGCTATGGTATCCAACCTTTCAATTAATGGAGATTCTAAGGCCATGTTATAGGGGCTAAACTATAGTATATTTTCCCTTCTACCTGAAGACAGAATAATTGTCCATGTGTATCTATGGGAAGAAATTAATAAAATCTGAGCAAACCTACTCCTTCTTCTGGATAAATAATAATCTTGTATGTCCAAAAATATTTTTCTGCCATGCAAACAAACGTCATTTATCAGATTGCAGCACAGGACCCATAATGATGCTTTAATTGTTCAGAAAAGTAATACTAGTCATTTTAAGTCTATGTAATTACTGAAAGGGTCAATATATTTAATACAAATATTTTTAACTACTGCTGTAACTCAAACAAACTCCATTCCAAGTTTTTCTTTGAGACCATATATTTTTACTATACCATTTCAATGGTGTTCAGAAATAATTGTATTAGAAGAAAAAATTGTATGGATTTTATATTTTCTTCTGTGAGTATTCTGAAGTAGTTCCAAAAGATAAGTCAGGTGGATGAAATAAAGAAAACACACTCTTATGTCTTGATGAAATAGAAAAAAACCTAAAGCATTTTGTTTTTCCTTAAAGGTATATATTCCAATAAGACACAGGATAAGAACATCCCTGATAGCTCAATCTGCTCTGAGATAATGTAAGAATTTGGTTACAACTTTGCCAATTAATTATGCTATTTGACACTTGGGACCAGATGAAGTCTTGCTGATGTGATTAAACACTTTTTATCTGCTCTGTGGAAACATTTATGCTGCAGTATTTATAATGATTTTGTTTTAAAAGTGATTGTTACATAAATTTGATAAGAGGAAACAAAATGCAAAAATAACTTTAGGCTTTAGACAACACAAGAATCCAAGTGCCACAATAGGCAACCCATCTCATCTATATCCTTGCAATTAATAGGAAAGAAGTCTCACTCCATGATCATTGTTTCATCTCTATTGGTAGAAGTGCTTAGCAAGCACGTTATAACCCACAGGTTTCCATTAGGACAGCACCTGTAGTTTATGAATAACACAGATCCTGCAGCTGTAACAAGGGAATAGCATAACAACCTAGAAAAAACTCACAGAAATGGTTTTTATAAGTGCCACTGGGTACAGCTTTTTCTTCACAAGTAACTCCTCAAAGCCATTCTGTAGCAGCAGGAAAGGGTTGTTCTTGCATCACCTTTCCACATACCAAACACAGTCATAGTTTTCAGGTGGGATTGTCTTTCATGAGGCACAATCACGTGATCCCATCGCTGCTGCTCACCTAAGGCAGTAGGAAAGTACAAGTGTTACTGTTCTCATCATTCTTTCTGCAATTAGGTAACAATCATACAGCTCCTTCCTCTGAGCTGAATGTTGTTACCTGACAGAAATAATTAAAACAAATAAAAAGAAGAATTTGTGTCTGGCTGCAGCAGCTAACTAGCCTTGACAGGGTTTGCATGTGACAGCACCAAAGCAACACTTGGTGCCACTGGACTATAGGCAGAAAGTAAAAGGTGGTTGAGGGAAAAAAAAACCCCAACAAATAAATGAAAAGGATTTTTGCCTTTTAACCACTCAGGATAAAATAAAGTCTCTTTGTCATAGTCAGTTTATCACATTAAGCCTGAACTAATATTTTCTAATAATAGTGACCTCATCCTGCCAGAATGCGCCGGCCCCTAATCCTCGCTGTAATGTTTTCTCATTAGCTGCTCAGCATTGGCCACACTGGTTGTAGCAGATAAGCACTGCCTCAGGCACCACTGGAATTAATTACCAGAAGAAACACTGCTGTTTTGAATTGTCATCTTGAATTTATCACTTGCCACTTAATGTACCTCATCTGACCCAATAGCTGCTCCATGTCAGCGGAGGCCGGGCAGCAGCCCGAGGTGGGCAGCGTGGGGAGCAGGGTCCCACCTGCGCGGGCAGCCCGGCGGGCAGCTGCTCCCGGCCCGCCTGCAATCCTGCCCCGCAGGCACAGCCATAACGATGCCCCCAGCAAATTGCAGATTACCCACAGCTCGCACCGCCTCCGAACCTGAGGAGAGCTCGCTGGGAGCTGGAGCTGATCCACACAGCCGGCCCTGTTTGCAGACGGCGCTCTTTCCTTTCGCTGGATGGGGACACGCCAAGCGTTTGTTTCACTCATGTTGCGTTTTCAAAAAATAATGGAAGTGGCTGTTCACATACAGATGAATAAATGGCTGCAGGGGAGCTCGCAGAATTAGACCTGTGGCATTTTCTTCCAAATCGTGAAGAAATTGCTCATTAAAAGAGAATGGAATTCAGTAATATAATACCGGTACGAAGTGCCTCTCCATCCCTCCCCCCACACACAGTTTCCATGTGTGTCAAGATGAAGGATCTTTCTAGGGTTCGCATCTTTAAAATCCATAATAAATGCATTCTTTTGCTTAAGGCAAAAACATTTATCCAGAATAGAATTTTCGCTGTGCACACACTCTCATCCCCAAGCCTAAATTTTATTTGTGAAGAACTTAAAATTGCAATTGACTCATTTCACCTCTTTCTGACAAAACAAGGAACAGCCAGAGCACCCAAATTTCTGCTCAAAGCTGTGTATTTCCAAGCGCCACTGAAGTGCTTAACTCAGTAAGAGATGTAATTTTACTATTGGTGAAAACAGGGATGCCTCAGTGTAATAAGCCAAAACGATCCTACAGATAACATAAATATTAAAAAAATTGCCTTTTAGTAGGCTTCTAACAATTCTGAACACGTTTCCTAGGCAAAAAGGTTTCCTCTTGTTACCACACTGTATACTCATCACAGTAAACTTAGAGAGATGTATAATGTGATATAAACATTAATAGTTTCACAATTGTGTTTTAGAAAGACTATTTATAGAGAAAATACAAAATGCCTCCCAAAAGTATACTTAGACGTAAGCCACCATAATCTTCTTGCTCATGCAGCAGGAAATCTAATACACCAGCTCAATAAACCTGTAGGAAACAAAGGTTTTATGTAGCATTAAGAGTCACAATATTAAAATACCACATATTATGTTCAACTACTCTTACAACACTCATTTTAAGAGCCAAGAAAATTAAGTGCCAGTTTGAGAGTAATAATATCAGAACATGCAGAAACAGACTAGAGAAGCACAAAACTAAGAAGACCCCTCATGATATATTTGATGCTTGGGTCAAATCCAAATATTTGATGGTATTGACATTTTGGGTTATCACCAGAAAATACTGCCCCAACACCACAATATTCCCTTGAATGTGCTGAAAAATGTAAATTCTCATAATCTGACTTAAAGATGTTATTTCAAAATGTATACTTTAGCCTCTTTATTATTAAGAAGAATAAGGTCATCATTATTGTTGATGTGTCAGACAAAATCCATGTTTAAATACAGGTGCATGAGAAAATGCATATATGGGCTTGTGAGACTACATTAAAATAGGGTATAGAGATCACTGACCTTGCGGTGGGATCATCTAGGCAACTGATCAAAGTACTTGTGATTTAGTCATTAAGTCCTTTCACCAAAGCATTATTATTATTTTATGAAGGAGTTTCAGTGTTAACCTAGTAACTACTCCTCTGATTTCCAGCATAGGCAATGCTTTGTAGGATTCAGCTCCTGGACACGAGGCTCTGGAACTAAAGGTAAGACCAAGAACTGGGACTCTCTATGTTTCCCTTTCCCAGAATCAAAAGTCTTTGCTTCACTTCCAGCTAGCAGTGAAATATATAGTCTGTTAACGATATTTCTTTTTTGGGATACCACAAAAAGCCTAACATGGCTTTTGCATTTGTTGTAAGTTCATGACTGGATACTTGGTGGGGTAGGTTTGGGGAAAATAATTGGATGGAGAAGAAAAGAATGTTTCCCAGCCATTCATATTTTGTAAATGCTTGCTGGACAGACAGAGCTTTGAAATGTTTTGGTAAAATGGGTTAATAGATGAAGAACAAGTGTGGTGATTGAGGTACATTTATCATATAATTCACACTTGAATATATTGTTTATGCATTTATCTTGGTATAACAGCTCCTTCCAAACCATACAAGTAAGTGGGAAGCAATATTAATTTTATCAAGTCATAAGAAGACTGCAAACCCCTTTAAGAGCATGAAAGAAACTTTTTTTTAAAATAGCATATCCAATTCTAACTCCAAGCAAAACTTAGATAAACACATAATTGAATAATACGGTCCTCACAGTGGGAGTGTAAGTATTCCAAGCTTATATTTGTATCACACATCTGGAAAAATGACCTTAGGTGCGCACTTGTAGAATGTAACTGTTTATTTCACCCTGTTCTTTAATTATAAAAAATCCATATTATAAACTGGAAGAAGCACCAGCTGGCATAAAGAGATCCCTTGCAAGAGTAAAGTATATCTAAAAATAAATTGTGTCTATTTGTTATTGGGAGACTGAGTTTATGCAAGCAATTGTCATGCAAGCAGAGTTGGGAGTAATAATGTGGCCTTTAATGACGGAATGATGGACCTGCCAAACACTAGCTCCTGCCATAGACTGCTTGTATTTCCCTGCACAAAGATGCCCATCTGGGAGTTATTAACATATTCTCGTCAATTCAGAACCTACTTTAACATAATCCATATTTGTTGGAGAAAGTCCAACATCAGCCAGAGAACAGTGGACACGTGATCTGATGACACATTTCAAGCAGCACACATAAAGCATGCTTGGGCAGCTAAGCAATTCAGAAATGCAAATAGCAAATACATTTCTCTTCCTAGATAAAAGGGACAAATCCCCTCTGGCATAACATCTTCTACACTTTTAATACTGAATGGAAACAACACAGGCAGGAAAGGGACAGGTAGGTGCTTTTTCATTTTATTCCAAGCACACTGACAGAGTCTTGCACAGAAGCTGCTGTTTTCAATGGTCAGCAAATTCTCTGCTGCATGAGGGCAGCGAGAGAGAATACAAGTTCTTTTATACCAGAAGTATCTCACACTTGTTTGTATGGTACTGATGAAAGTGAGTATTGTTTATTTAAAGGGACCAGAACTCAGCATCAAAGAAACCCTTCATTAGAAAATTAATTGGTCCTACAGGACAGTCTACTCTTGAAGCTCATGTTTTCATAGAATTAGATTTTCATTGTTCTCTGTAATTTGGGGTGATTCACTATTAATAAAGTTTTCTGAAGTTTGAAATTTATTGTAAAATCTACACTGGTCCCTCCGAGGCCTCACTACATTATCAAAACTTCAGTGCCAGTGGGACACTGGGGAAGCTCCAGTGCTCACAGAGGGCTTGGGCAGCACTCCGATGTACAGTATTCCAGAATCCTGACACCTATAAACTAAGCCCCTTTTTAAACCCTCAACTCAATGGAATGTGATGTTTACTGACTTCAGTTTCTAAATGGATAAAACCCCAGAAACCGTTTTTTCCTCCTTTTTCATCCAGTCTTACTGAATTTTGTCATTTTTGGTGTTCAAACTAATATTGCTTATGACCTTTAAAGACCTTCAGGGAGATATCACTTTTCCCATCACCCAGCCACTGTGGATTAATTCCAACATGTCTGTGAGCTACAAGAGGATAGTGTAAACAATAGCTTCCCATTAAACTTCAGTTAAACATTAGGACTGCTGTCCAAAGATCATAGTTAAAGATAACTGAAGTGTTACTATATTCCTTTATGTAGCTCAGTCATGACCCTAATTAATGTGTCTAGTTTAGACATGTATTCCTTTAAGTAATGGGTGGTTTGTTTGGACAATTAGGCAGAGTTGACAAGGAAATTTTCCATCAAACTGGGTCATAAAAAGTACATTATTCAGCATTATTATGAGTAAAACACTATTTATTACCCGAACTTTACAATACACCATTATCAATCATTACCTGTCATTAAGGTATGTTAACATGAGATCAAAGAGACAAAGCCAACTTAAACAAACAGAGGTGCAGAGAAGGCTTTTAGACTTGCTTATTTAAATTGAAACAAGTGTAGCTGAGTCCATTGATTAGCTAGAATTTCCTTTCAACTGAAGATGCAAATCAGGGAATTGCTGCCATCTCAAAGCAGCTCTTACTCCTTGACACAGATCACAGCTGAGCTCTTTCCAAGAGAGAAGTGGCTGGATGCACCCATTGAAATTGGGGAAAATCCCATGGGGCTTTCTAGCTGCAAGTTTGGATTCACTCTCACATTAACTCTCACCTGCAGTACTATTTGATCATTTAAAACAATCAACAGGAATAATCTAAAACAGAGGGAGGTTCCTGATTTTAAGGGATTTTTATCTTCCAAAAACCCAAAGCGCTGATTCAGCAAGTTGTTCCAGGCCCATGAACCAAGTCTTTTAGCTATTTTCTTAGCAGCAACACCCCAGTGAGACACAGAACTGGATTCCCTTCGTCCTAAGTTTTCTTAGCAGCAACATCCCAGTGTTTGAGACATAGAACTGGATTCCCTTCGTCCTAAGTTTTCTTAGCAGCAACATCCCAGTGTTTGAGACATAGAACTGGATTCCCTTTGTCCTAAGTGCCATGCAATGCTCTCAAATGCAAACACTCAGTACACTTTGTGTCAAATACAGAAGGGCCTACAAGAGTTCTCTCATCACACTCTGCTGTGGATCTCAGCAGCCAGTCTGAAAATCAGGAAATGATCCCTGAAAACACAGCCCTGTTGTGCTGTGAATAATACTGCTCTGTGAGGAACATAACAATCAAACTGATGCAATATTTCCTTGGAGCTAGCACAACATGTAAACTGTTGGGAAGGGTTTTCACTCAAAATAACAGATTTTAGATGTGTGAGCATGTTTGGATTTTTTCCAGCTATGCTATTTAACAGTCTTGCTGCAGTCTGCAATTTTGTTCTGCCCTGCAAGATTCAATCAATGTTCCAGAGAGCTGAGAAGGACAAAACTAGAAGTCTCAAACTATTTCTGATCAACCAACCCTTTGCCAAATCTTTCTGAAAGTTTTGAACCATTTGAATTCCTTGTTTCTCAGTACACAGATAATAATCTTTTTTTTTCCTTTTCCAAGTAAGATTCTAAGTCACAGACACACATCAATCCTCACTTCCACAGAAATGTTTCCCTCAAAAAGAAGTTCCATATCAAATGCATCCATATCACATGGATCCATATCATACTGTAATTTCTTCTCTTGATCACAACTTCTGTACTATGATAGAACCAAACATTTAGAAATAATTGATAACTGTCCTCATGTTTTCTCTGACGCTATATATAACTGGAAGACTATTGCCAAGGAAATGGTACTGTGTTAGAAATTCAGTTTCAGAAGGCAAATGAAGAGTAGACAGGCAGAAAAAGAGTATATAGCCCAAATTGGTCAAAGCAAATAATGCTGGGGCCAATCTGAAACCTTCCCAATGCAAAGAGAATAGGTGCCAAGCACTTAAGAAGAAACCAAGAACTTTGAGGTAGAAAAAAATTATAAGAGAAAACATTAATTGTACTTCACTATTCTGATTAATTATGGTATTTTCAGGGGTTTTATATACTATCAAGGTGCTCCATTAACATGTTATAAATATTCTGAGAGAACAAATCCTGGAAGCACCAGGATGCCTGTTGTTGTGACGGAGCTGCCCTTGTTGTTAGAAAAGCTGACTGTTCTGCCATGTTCCACTTTTAGAAACAATTTCATTGAGGAAAACCACTCAAAATTAGAGCATTTTCCTTTCATTGTCCTATCTTTTTTTTGGTGTAGCTGTTATGTTGCTTTACTCAACCTGGTCTCTTGCACTGCATATAGCTACATAATTTTACCTTTTACAGCTCATTTTTAATTGCATATCATTGCTACCTTTCATGTAAAGAGACAGGGCTCTGCCATTCTTACTAATTATCCAAATCACCAGTCACTGTTTGCATGTGTGTGGCCTTGCCTAAAGCTTTTAACCACAAGTTATGTCACTAAATCAAAGCAAGTTGAAGGTGTCTCTGCTGTAGTGACAAACTAATAAAGGTTGTGTGACATTCCTTTTAAGCCTTTGGAAGTATTGTTTCTAGGATTGCAGCACCCAAATGCAATGAATAATTTGGTGGAGGCAGGCAGGGAAGGCTGGAGGGTTACCCCATGCCCTGGGTTAGTGCACTGCTGTCCCACTGAACTGCCCCACAACAGCACTGCAGCCCTAACTGCACTGGCTCTCACCACATTTGGTGACAAAAGCCACCACAGTGTTGGCACTACCTTAGTTCTTGCCTCAGGATAGCTCCAGATTCAACATTTGTGTTGGGGAACACTCTGGAAAAGGTCTTCATCCTATTCCCACTGACCAGGGTCTGTCTCTTTCCTCACAGTCCACTTCAGCTTACTCTGACTCTTAGGAATTTTAGTGTTAATTAACAATATCACATGTATTAAATGAAGCAGTGAGATCCAAAATTGAGGAAAAGCTGACATGTCCCTCGTTAAGCCACAGTGGCAGTGTGTGTAGGCATGTGTGCACTTTTGCCATGTCCTGCTCTTGGACAGGATCAGAGCAACGCAGCCAATGTGTTATGGCAATGTAGCCATCACACCTTGTTTTTCTGAACGGATACACCTTTCCCTGTCTCTCACATACACATCTGTATAGCACTTCATCCTCTATTTTTCACTCTAAATCCATCAAAATAAGATGTAATCGATTAGCTGTACATGTCCAAAACTTTCTCCTTAGCCTTCTCAATCGCAATCACATGTGAAGCACAGCAGGAATGTTTTTTTCTTCTCAGATTTTCCTCAAAAATACTAAGATCTTCTAAAGTATGTCACTGCACCACAAGAGAAGGAAAAGGGAAGAAAAAGCATCTCCCAGTAGGACTGAGGGGTCTCATGGAGAAATAATCCAATATATGAGGGATACTTGCACCCATTTCTGACTCTCCAGTTTCCCTTCTCATAAATCAGTCCCTGGGGTAAGACTAAAAGGTAGTTCATGCTGCTCCATTCTCCGGTCTCCCTGAATCTTTAATACAAAAGGGTTCCCCTGTAGCACTGCAGGTGGAGGTGCTCATTCTGAAAAGGACACTTAGCTGGAATTGCAATGGCAGAAACAGCAATTTTCACCTTACAGCCCTGACCTAGGCCCACATGTTCCAGACTAGAGTGCACATATGGGCCTTTTGTTATGACTGCATCCACTCTGACCATGCTTTCCACCCTCAGCCCTGCAAACCTTGCCCACAGAAGAGTTGAGAGAGGCCACTATGCTCCTACAGAGTATTTAAGCTTTGATGAAGCTGCTTTTGCCCTTCAAAAGAATATGTTCAAAGAAAAAAAAAAAAACAACCTTTGATTGGTGCTAAATGAAGCAATTACTGAAATATAGGTTAAAAACAAAATTAAATTCATTTGATTAGTTCATATTTTTCTATTTTCCTCTGCATTTTTTTTAATACTCATTAATAATTTTACATCCTAGCAGGAAAATATTAAACACTTACAATACTACCGTTACAATGAAAACACTTAAGTTTTGTAAGGTCTCTCCAGACAGATATTTAATACTCTACAGATAAGCTAATTTAGCATAAAATAGTATACTATCTTCCTTATTTCTGTTCATTCATTTTCAAACTATGATACCAGGCCTAGAACAAGTCACACTTCACACACTAGTCATCACACACAGATTTCCCATTTCACCAAGAAATGCAAAAACCTTCCAGCTAACACCAGTTTGTCAGCTCTGCACTACCTCAGTCAGAAAAGAAATGTCTGTACAATGAAAACAAGAGCAACCACCAGTTACAGTGCTCTGAACTGCCATCACACAGAACTCATTCAGGTCACCACAACTTCATGGTCAAGGGCATCATCTCTGTTTCACAATTTTCCTAGAATTACACTTGTCCAAACTGATCTATTAAATTCTTTCTTCGGCCAGTCTTTGATAGAATTCAGAGGCAGTTTTCTCTGAATCAAGAAAAATTTTTCAGAGCAGTTTGCTTACACCTCATGGTTATGAGTGCCAGCAAAAGCAGGCTCAGAGCCTCTCAAAGGGGGAAGCCTCCTCCAGACATCTCACTGGCCCTAGCTCATGGCTTGTGAGGGCAGCAAGGGCTCTGTGCTGCAGCGTGGGCTCATCAGGGCTGGGCTCAGCCACTGCTTCCTCTGATACAGCTCCTCTCAAGAAGACCCAGAAGGTTCAGGGAACATGATCTTCAGTTATTATGAACATCAATCAGCTTCATGTGACCACATATTCCTCTTTCAAAAGGATTAACACAGGGCAAATGCCCAATAAGTGCACTAAAATCTGTCTGCAGCAGCTCTAAAGTCGTAGGAATTGTGTGCCTCTTCTCTCGTGGCAGGTCAACCACAAGACTGAGCAGGCCTAAATCTTAATCTATTTTGCAATGAAAGTATTGTGTGAAGCATGCAGGATCTGGCCTGAGGGTGGACTGGTAAAAAAACCAAACAAAAACCAGGTCACTGCCCCATTAATCCTCATTACAGATGTTACCAAGGAGGAAACCTTTCTCTGAAATTTGCATTTCTGTGTTATCCCTTGCCCTTGGGTCAACTCAGTTTTGACTTTCAGCAACTGGGGTGTTCACAGAAGAATAAAAAGTTATACAACTGACAGTCTTCTGTTAGAGTAACAGGAAAATCACGTTGTGCTGTTGGTAGGTTTTTTGTTAAATCACAGTCTTTGCTATTCACTAAAAATCAAGTGCTGAAGAGCCAATAATTTCCAAAAGGAAATGTAAACAACTTTCTCTGAGGAAGGACTACATACAGTAGGCTGGAACCTCCTTCAAGTTAATTGCAACACAGTTCACTAATGAAACTTTCCATCTATTAAATCTTAATAGGCATAACTATAAAAATGGCGCCAAGCTCTCTCTCTCCTGCCTAGGAATGCCCCAGACAGCATCTGCAGAGACTTTCACGCTTATTGTCTTTGCAGGGATTAGCTATTATCCCTAAGCAGTGTTGGCAATGTACAGTTAAACTTCCCACCAGTTATACTCTTTTCAGATTAGTTTGGATACTGTAGCTGGCTGCAGGAAAGATCATAGCAGTAGTACCTGGTTCTTGCCAAGTACTATGCAGGAGATCTGACCCAAAGAAATCGACAGAAATCATCTTCCTCTGCTGTCACAGAGTTCAAGATTGGGGTCAGGATAGGCAAGGACATAACCTGCACTTCAGCCAAGACCTCTGCTTACTTTAGAGGCAAAAATTTTAAATTCCACTCCTTCACACCTGTTTAAAAGAGAGCACACAGTACATTTCTCCTGACACACAGCATCTTGCAGGGACGACCTCTGCTTGTTTGTCCTCCTGTAGAATATCGTGATCCACCACTGCTCTTAATCTCACGTTTAATTTCCTCTCACCAATGCTTTTAGCTGTTCAGACTCTTAACTCCCACCTGTGTTTCTCATCTGCAGGAGTTATCCAAGATCATCTGCTGGCTCACATCAATGCATTTTTAAGCCTTGCTTTTCTGCCACCTCCTCCATGTTTTCAGTTGTCTTTTGCTCCTTATCTTTATCTACAAAGCATTAAGAATGACCCAGAACATGTGGATTCATTCACTCCTGAATACTTTAGTGACTGCTTTATAAAAGAATAAAAAAATTCTGTGTGTCCTGGTTGACTTGAGACTTGCTGTCCAGAGAGGAAAAACATCCTATAGCTCTTTTCCTCTGTTCAGTGAGACTACTGAAATTTTATGTGAAATTCTCTTTAAAATCTATCCTGAAATATTTCATTTCCTAATGAAAATAGGAATCTGCAACTCAGTGTCAATTTTTCATTTAAAAAGAATGACAAAAAACTCTGCTTGCAACAACTGCTTATTTGTATTAATAAAAACATTAATGTTCAACTACATCTTTCCTTTGTATGAAACAACCCTAGAGCAATTTCATGTCTGCTAGGTGCCACAGATATGAAGATGAACTGTTCTGGAAAAGGAAGTAACTGCAGAAAGGAGGGTTGGAGCTAGAGTGTGGAAAAAATCCTGTACTGATTTTATTTTAGTAACAGATTCTAGCATCAGATGCCTTGAAATAGCCTTTATATTTTTACAGAGACAGGGAGAAGTCGTCAGCCTATGCTGATCTCATACTCCTGAGGATTACTCTGGAAGCATTTTGTTGAACAAGTCTTGGCAACCCATCAGCATCTCAGTTCAGGGCAAACACTGAGATGAAGTATTAAGAGTTCACCAACGAGTTCTGGATCTAGCAAACACTTCCTATGGAAAGTTATAGCGCTATCCACACAACAGATAAAGCACCTCTTGAAAGCCCAGAGCCATTAACTGACCTGTATATTGCAAGTACAAGTCCTAAAGTGCTTTTCAAGGTGTTCCACCTCTAAGATTAGTCCAAGCAAGCTGTACATAAAGGTTAAATAGTAGCACGACACTGAACTACCCATAACATTAGAGTATTCCCCTGACAGGTCAGCTGTGGAGTCAGCACTGGTCTACACAACTTCAAAGCGAATCATTCTCAGCCTAAATCCCTTCACTTGAAGGGGTGTGCAACCAGGTAATGGAGGAGTGGACCTTTTTCCCTTTTGAAGGTCAGCATCATCTTTTTGTCTTTCCACCTGTAATTAACTGTTGCTGGTGAGTATCATGGACTAAGACACCTTTGCAGATATCTGGCTCACAAGGAGCCAAGCTGGCCTGAGAAGCAGTTCCAAAGGTGTAGCAAAGCTCCTGCTGCAAGGCTTTTGTGAGAGAAACTGGGAATGAAAATTGCTAAAATAAAATTAAATGGGCTACCCTTAGATTTCAGCTGGAACCCTATCTTGTCCACTTTAATTTCTCAGACACCTTTTTAGTGTTGGAGCTGCCTTTATTTTCTGTGTTTGCTGTACTGCACATAGTGAATTTTTGGTAGTAAGCAATAAACACAATTATTTCCACCTGAATTATTTTAATAATTCATTATCTATCCATAGGATACCATCAAGTCATTTCCAGTTACATTTGGAATAGAGATGCTAGGAACTGAGATAATTATCCAGCACAGATCCACTCTCATCCCATTAGCCAATTTTAAAGTATAAACTTAAAGTAATGCTAATAAAGGTAATTGAGATGTGAGATTAACCTCATACAAATTTCTACAGCCATTAATTTCTTCCCACTATACAAATGCCAACACACCACTGCAACCCCACCAGCAACCAACAAGCACCCTACTCACATTTACCTTCACCTGACTGTAGCATTTCCTTTTGTTTGGCACCTTTGGTTTGTACTTTTGTACAGTTTCATTCTTTTGCTCCTTCAAACTTCCAGGTGTCATTCTCTTGGCTGGACCAGCCATGACATCAAAGCAGAGGCAATCCACGCAGCCAGTAAGGCACCAAGGCACCCACACCAAAGGGAAGGCTGGGGTGCAGTGGAGTTACCAGCAGCAAGAGCAGCTGGTGGGGCTGGCGTGGGAGGAGCAGAGCCTGCCTTGTGTGTGGTCATTCTGGTGAGGGCAAACACCCAGCCTTCCTCTCCCCAATCACTGCAGTGCAATTCCACCTCTCTCTCACACTGTGTCTGCAGACAGCTCTGTCACACAAGCTGATCCCTTGCACTTGGAGGATGGGCCTTTGGCTCTAAGTGACATCCAGGAAACTGGGAGGTGACTGGTGGCTAGAACCTGCACAGCGTATGTGCCATAAGAGCAGCTTGTTTGCTCCCCAGCCAAGGCCCACCAAAGATGTCCACTAGGACATCTTTGTCTTTTCTTGAGAGTGGGACAGTTCTCTGCACCGTAAGAACCAGGATATGGTTAATATATTAATATATACAATCAGGGAAGCAGGTGAGTGGTTTAAGGTGCTTAAGTAAAACTTGCTGAAAAGTAAAGAAGCAGCAAAGAACATTGAACAAAAATGGTGCAACTCCAAAACTAGCAGAGTTAAGAATAACATCAAAGGAAAATGGAGTCATTCTTCAATGAAGAATTTCTGCTTTAAAAAAACCCAAACTAAAACCTCCATACAAAATAAGCAAATGATTCTGAACCATCACAAGCATATAATTTTTTCAACTTTTGTTCAAGCTTTTCATCCCAGACCCGTTTGAAGTTCATTACGTTCTCTGTTAGGACTTAAGTGGAAGGTCTCTAGATATTCTGAATCCCTACATGGAATCCTATCACAATGGGGACAAATGTAATATGAACAGACATTGTAAGAATAACTGATAACAGAAAGCATCACCATGCTTGTACAGATAGACATCCTACAGCTGGGCATTCCTTGCTTTGATGCTTGTGTGCCAAAGACCAAAGAGAAACAGAAATAATTTTCCTTAACCAAGACTTGAATGAGTACTTGAAACTTCAACTTTTCCTTGTTATCTCTGTTAGAGTCCTCACAATTACATGTACACTTCTTTTTGTTATGTCTCATGACAGCTTCCCAGAATCTATGAATAACAGTGTGGTAAGATTTTTTAAAGGATGTGCATATTTTTAAAGAAAATGAAAAATAGGATGAGACTGTGGTGTTCAACCTTTACTATACTGCATGATGGATATAGAGCAGCTCTGCAAGAATTTATGAATACTACATGCTGACCTGGTTATTGAAATGTTTATTGTTTGACTATATTGACTTAAATCAACAGGACTATTGCAGAAATAGGGAGAAATCACTCAAAATAAGATGCCCCAGTATAGCTTCTTAGAGCTAGTTAAGAAAAAATTCCCCAAAGTGTTTCCTGCAAAGATTCTGCCTCCTGAACAAAGCAAGGGTGTAAGTGTTTCTTGCCATGTGAAGCCATGTTTGGAAGCAGAATAAGGAACACTCATGTTCTGTATAGATAGGAAGCCAAGAGGGAGTTGTTCACACAGGGGACATCTGCCAAAGCATTTAGTTTTTTCATGCTTTGTTTGAGCCTAGAAATTGATAAATTTATAGGCAAGGCTGAGAGACAGGTAAGAACTTCAAGGTTATCTTTTTTACTTCAAATTTTAAATTTATGTAGATAAATAAAAATACTTGGCCATTACCTGTATTTTATTTGAACATATCCCCAGCTAGAGAAGTATGATTATGAACCCAGGTCAGTAGTCTGGTCCTCTGCACTGTTCTCAGAGTTCATTTTTGCCGCATTACATGAAAACAAAACATCTGCCAGTTATTCACATTAAACCAGAACTTGGAACTAAAACCATGTGGTTTAAGATAAAAATTAACATTTGCAGTTGGTTTTGCTTGATTATTTTGCTTCACAAAAGGCTCCGTTGTTTTAGTATAAGAAAAAAATACTTTGTGTCATTATTATTGTTAAATGAAAGTTTTGAGGATTATTTCTGTAATAAATGACAGAAAATGGGACTCCAAATTTGTATCTGAAATAGATTATTTGATTAGAAAGATACTGCATACTGAGAGCATAGAAGTAAGAAAATTGTTACTAAATTTTGTATTCAGAACTATTCTTTTATTTCAGAGGATTGTAATTTTAATAAGACATTTGCTATTTATGTAATTGTTTCTAGAAATCTTTACTTTCTAGTAATGTCACTGGAATAAAAAAAATTATTATTAGGAATTATTTGGGCATACGTCTCTGTATATAATAAACAAATGTTCATTCAAAGGAAAATCTTTAAGTGCACTTAGTACGCATTCATTTGCCAAAAACAGAGAAGCAGCATAGTGAGAAATAAAACTTCTGTCTAGGAGTGAGCAGGAAGGGCACCATGACAAGCCTGAATTGAACTAGGCATCCTTTCAGTCAGTTATCCACAAGTAGCCACCTTTGCCATCTGTTTTCCCTCTGGATGGCTGCATTGCCCTCTGCAAAGAGCTGTGCCTTGAAACCAGTCTGGGTGCAAAGCTGCACCATACTCAGCAGTTTGTGCACTGAGAAAGACGTTTTGTCAAGAGCAAATGACAGGAGGGCTCCAAAACTGGTGTGGGTAACACTGAGAGAGACTTGAGCACGCAGCTATCAGCCGTAGGTACCACAGAAGGTCTCCAGGTGGCTGAGCAGAGGAGCTCATCACCCTCCTGTGTGACACTTGCAGGAGAGGCACTCAATGTGGAAAGCTTCAGATGGTCATTTGCAAGGTGTTGTTTGTGGGGCTTGGGAGAGTCTGGGACTTGTTCCCTCACACTCAGCCCCAAGCAGACAAAGCTCCTGCTTCCCCAGACATTCTGCAAAAGCTGTACATTTAATAGGGCTTGCAAAAAGACTAAGGGTTTGCTTCTCAAATAAAGAAGGGATGAAAGGAACTTTCCTGGGGTTGTGCTGGCTCAATTCCTGTTTGATTGACTGCTCATGCTGTTGCAATGGTGGTTATTAGAGCTGGTAAAAACACAATTTCTGTCCCACAGGAATTTCCTATACTTCAACATTTGTTTTCATTCTAAAACAGCATTAAGTATTTCAAAATAACGAACACTTTCATAGATTGAGTGGCCCTAAAATAAATTTTTAAATGTCATTGTGCATGTGTGCATGGGCACAATTTCAATCCAAAGGTCTAACCTTTTTTCTCCCCTGGCCAGTCACAAGGGTTTACAAGAGTTTTATTTCCAGATTTGTCATATCACTATTGTAGCTGATTGCTATTCCTTGGGAAGACCAGAGTGCAATGCTGAGCTGCCACTACACTGCTTTCCTCTCTCCCTCCTCAGGCTCCCCAGTCTGCTCAAATCCAAGATATCTTGGGAACATAAAGCAATGATTTGAAGATTTCTCCAGAAAACTCAGAAAGTCCTGAGCTGGCAACAGCTCGATTCTGCACTCTCCTTTGCTTACTGTCCTTTTTTGGGGTGCATTGAGATGAGGAAAGTAGGTTATTAACAATTGTAAACCTTAGAGCTCTCTATTGTCAAATGGTCATTTGGTTCTACAGATATCCCAAGCAGTTCCCAGCAGTCTTTACACAGAACTAATATGATTGCACTCCTTGCTTAGCTACAATGCACAAGTAGTGACAAAACCTCCCTTCTTTTATCTAACATGGCTGCATTTTGAGGGTGGAGGAGGAGAATGTGAGGACCAGCAGACGGCAGGAATGGACACTCATGACCTGAGGGGGTTCTCCAGCGTGGTAATTGCTGCCTTGTTCTTTTCTTCCCCCTTTAAAGCAACACATAGCCTAAAATGGACAAGTGAGATCCTGTAACCGCTGCCTTGTTCTTTTCTTCCCCCTTTAAAGCAACACATAGCCTAAAATGGACAAGTGAGATCCTGTTCCTCTCTAAGGGCACACATGAAGGAACCAACCCTCCTATCTTCACACCTTTCAAGGTTCCAGTGAGAACCTCGTCACCATTTTGCACCATTCACCCCTCAGTCACAGATCCTCACATGCCTGGCTGAACCATACAGCACTAAGGGTAATATTACTACATCACAGCCTGCTAGGTGGAATGTAGCTGCACGAGTGTCTCTTGACTTTAAATAGTCTTTATGAAAAGCTCTGCTTTAGGGAAATAATGTTAGCAAAAGAATGTCAGGTTTTGCTCCTAATCGTTGAGGAACAAAATCTAACAAGGGTGGTTGTCAGCTATTATGCTTTTGTACTGAAAAATTGTACAATCCTTTTAAGTTACATATAATGATTTTATAGCCTTTTAACAAGAGGAGCACCACTGGGTAGAATTTTAACAAGAGAAGCAGGATTGGCAATTTATTAATTTATTTTAAAACAGCTGAATTCCCCAACTTCTTCCTTGATTTAAGCCACAGCCTGTATTACAAACAGAAGGTATTATAAGCATCTAAAGTAGCCATGGTTTTGATAAAACTCTCTTAAGTAATGATGATCCTGCAGCATTCAGACAAGTCAGGGGTCAATATGACCTTATTTGCCTGGGCCTTTCATTAGGAACACTCTTTCTGCAGTACCATACTTCTGGTACCTCTGAATACACAGAGGATTCATGCTTCAGTTCTGCATGTATTAAGAATGCAGCCATAGCAACTACTAGCATTAATGAACTATTTGCTTATGCAGTAATAATTAACTTCCATTACATTACTTTGTGTGATTACTTTCTTAATTGCCTGAATTATGCATCCATTTAATATTTAATAACCATTCTCAGAAATCAGACACTGGTAAAAAAAAACAAATTGCTCACAGTTTCCTTGCAATAATTAAGCTCACAAGAATAAATGAAACCTTTTAAAAATGAATGCCTTGTGATTATATCCTTGCATATAGAGCAAGATCCTAAATTAGCTATTTATTAAGCCTAAATTTAAGACCAAATAGTACATTTTTCACTTACGCCTTGGGAAATCAACCTATACAATACCTGACATCACCAGCATAATTAAGTGCCATCTATTTATTTTGAGAGTCACGAATTCTACATTAGTATTTAGAACATTCAGAAGTGTGTGTGGGAAAGTATTTTAAAATGCTTCCTTGGAAAAATAGCATCTTCTTTACCTGAGGTAGCTGCTTAGTTGTGCTTAAAGTACTGGAAAGATCTGCGAAGCATAAATAGCCTTCTGATGGGTAGGGTTGGGAAGGATTTTTTTTCGGTCATGTTTTAATTTACATACAAACAATGGAAATACATTTATACAGCCTGAAGTCAGGCTTACCAAACAGGATGAAATTCATTGTTGTATATGAAAATAATGTTTACAATCAAAAACAAGCAGTGTGATCTACTTCTTTTTTTATGTTGTCATCTGTCTCTGAGCCCTTATGCCCTGCTAGCACCCAAGCAAAGCCACATGCTGATTTGCAAAGTGATAATGCCATTATGTTATCACACACCAGATTTGTTTCCCAATGGTTTGCAATGCAGTCACCAGCTTAAATAAAATGTGCAACTGTTTTATTGGATATTGTTTTGATAAATAGATTCTACTGAGCTGGACAAGACCGGTAACCTGGTGTGAAGGTTTTTTATTTTGGCTTTTTTCCTCCCTTAAGCTGCATTTGCAAAACTGCTCTGCTATTCCACATTGATTATGGCAGCCATGTACAGATGTGTTTTTCCAAACCACAACATATCTCTGCTGAAGCTACAGGGATACCAGCATATTACTCCCTCTCTTTTCCCAGACACATGTACTACAAATAAAATGTGTACAATGAAAATCATTCCAGGCATCCTGCACCCAAATACACCTAATCCAATAAGGAAAATAACTGAAGGGCTTATGTGCCAAGAGGCGGGCGAAGGAGGAGTGTCTGTTCTCCCCCTTCCCATACAGGTGGATCATTTTCAGCAAGATGCACACAAAGCTGCAGGGAGCCAGGGGGGAGCGAGGGATGGCTCCCATTTGGGGTGTCAGGAGCCAGCAATGGCGGCTAGCCCAAGTTCCCAAACTGAGCTAAATTGATGCCAGTCTCTCTGGCTGTTGCTACAATGGGCAGCATCATTAGGATTTGCTTTTTAAATGATCTCTCAGCCTGTAAGTCTGAGAGCTGCTAGCAAAGCAAGGTTAGAAAGAAAATGATGGCAGCATGTTGATGCTTCACAGACCTCATGATAGTTTCCGTCTGTCATTATTTACGTCTGACTAGATGCGTCATGTCAGCTACCTAGAAGGCACTTTAATATGAAGCTCTTGTTTTCCTCTGCTTTTTCACATCCAGACTGGGTATTATTATTTTTTTTGCATCACTACACTTAGGTGAAGCTTGCTTCAATCTCCCTGTAATGACACACAAAGAAATAAAAATTGTTTAGCTCATGTTATTATACATGCTTCTATTCTAACAGACCTCTTTGACATTGTTCACAAAATGGTGAATTTAAATCAATAAACGACATCTATCAAAAGGTCAACTTAATTTTATTCTCTCAGCTTTTTTTACCAATATTTTAAGCAAAATAATTTCTTCTATGACAGGAGGGCTCCAATTGTATTAGTGGATTACAGCAGCAACTGGTAATTTTAATGGCTGATGGTATTTAGTAGTTCAATTAACATTTTATTAATACTGCTTTATAATGTGATGAGTTCTGTCAGAGTCAATGTAAATAAGGTTACAGCTATCAAGTATATGTCAGTTTTGCCATTATACTACCTCTTGGCAATTCAGATTCAAAGGATTCACTGGCACAGGTTTGGGATGAAATGTGTGATTCAGTCCTGAGTAATACAGCCAGCCCTGAATTTGATCTGATAACTTTTTACAGCCACAGCAGCTCATGCGATGGAGAAGGACCCAATCCTTCCAGGCTTCTGGCAGAAAAAGCTCTTGTGCAGAGATCGCTGTGCCTCAGCACACATTCCCATCCCGAACGGACAGACTTAAAAACCCATCCCTCTGCCACTTACCAGGGAGGTACTCAGCCGCAACATTTTTATTTGTGCCCAAAAATAGCAGTTCAATCATTCTGTGGCCTGACTTTGCTGAATAATCATATGAACTTATTAATACAACCTTTTCTAATCCTTTAACTCAGCAAGCCTGCCGTTCTCTCTTCTCATTTTGCCCTCTGTGAAATTTAGTGACAAGCTTTTTGCATGCTTTCATTTATCTGAGCAGTGAGGGGTCTTGCACAGTCTCCAGTGCAATAAAACAATTAACCGTGTAATATTGCCAAAAATTATTCAATAATATTTGATCAGCTGGATATTGTTCACTTTTGTTTCAATTTTACACATTAGAAAAATACCTTTAACCAGTTAATGGTATATTTGCATCATGTACACTTTGGATTTTCTTATGATTGTATTGCTTTCTTAAAAGTAAAATTGGAAGGGTAAGCTATTTTTGTTTCATAGTATCTCACATTAGGATGTTTAAAATTTAGTAGGGCGTCTACGCTTTGGTAAACATTACTTATACAAAAGAAATTTTAAAGGTCATCAAGTTTTCCCACTCATCCTCTCAGAGAGAAGTTTTGTTTGTTTCTTACTGGGCAAATTAACATTACCAAATCAAAAAGCATTTTCTCTTAATCATTAAAATAACATTTACCTTCACGTGGGTTGCTGACAAACAAACAAAAGATAATGCTTTCCCAAAGTTACAGATACAGCTAGCTCATCTACTCATTGAGTTGAATTCAATGGGTACATTATGTGCAATTTTGGGTTCTGAAAAGCTCACACATAGATCACAATTAGTAGAAAGGTGCTGGATCTTTGACATTCTCCAAGCAATCTACTTAAAGGAATTTTAAGCTCAGAATAATGTATAAATGTCTCACTCCACACAGCAGTTTCTTACTCACTATTTGTGTAATTTGATTGGTTGCCTAAATCACAGGATCTCTTTGTTGCTCAGTTTGGTGATGTTAGCCCTACAAAGATTGCTGATTTGTCTCCATGGACAAGGCCCCTTAGGTTGACTCTCTGGGAAGCATTAAACAGGTTTTCCTTTACTCCTGAAATAACCTATAGGGCTCTGACTGAACTTTGTGAACTGGAGCTTGGCACTCCTTTGCTTTTCCCCAGCATCATAACACGGAGAATCATAACATCATAAGCTCTTATTTGTGGACAGACCAATACTAACTCTTAAATTATGAAAAGGAACGTTTCAAAGGAAACACTGAAGGTAACAAACTTGTTCATTATCAGTGAGATAATTACACCAAATGTCCTCTATATGTAATTTATGGTGACAACATTTATATTTTTTGTGAAGAAACTTTTTTCACCTCTTATTTGGATCTCATTAGCAAAGGTTAATACAGCAATACAGTGAGGTACTCGTGCTTATCATTTATCTCATATGATGTGCACGCTCCCAGTCTTTTTTGGGCAGTATTTTATAATTACTGTAGGGCACCAAGTGACAGCGACAGCAATGGTCCCTAAAGTAATGGCATAAGTCTGTAGATTATAGATTGGGCTGTTCTTCAGGTTTTTATGGGTTTGGTTTTCAGGTGTTGGGGTTTTTTCCTGAGAAATGTTGCCATGAAAAGGGTCTGAACTAAGCAGAGTAATTCCCAGGATTTGAAGATTGCACTGGAGTCCTGTGCTTCAGGACTCCAGTGGTGGGCAGTGCCAGATTCCCCTGAGAGCTACTGCTAGGGCAGGCGGTTCTGTGTGATGCAGGATGGGGACACTTTTTGTGAGCAGAAAACAGAGGGTGTGTGGTAGCTAGTTTCTCTATTTTCCTCTTCGCCTAGAATTAATACTTGGCTGAAAATGACTTGAAAATCCCCACTAAAAAACTGCTAGGTGCTAAAAAAAAAAAAAAAAAAAAGAAAGAAAACCTGCAAAGTCCATGATCCTTCTAAATCAAGCTTCCTCCTTTGTTTTACTTTGTAGGTTTTGAAATTTAAATGTGGAGCTTCTTCAAGTTGTTACCGGCTCCATATGCTAAACGTATCTCAAGTCCTTCAGCATCTCTTACGCCGGGAATTTATGGACGGTAAACCACCAGCAACATTTAATTTCTAAATTCGGTTGTGGCCTCTCCCCAGCCCGAGAAACGCCTTTTCTCCCGGCGCAGGCTGTGCGGGAGCGCTGTCCCCGCAGCCCCGGAGCAGCGAGCGGTAGGTGGCACTCGAGCCCCTGAGCTCTCCCCATCGGGCGCAGCATCCTTGCTAGGAGCGGCGTGAAAACACCGTCCTCTCAGGTTTTAAAGGTGTCATTTCCCAAACGATCCTTTCCGAGGCCTCGGGATGCTGAGGCAATAATGGATTGTAATGTTTTAGATAAAGAGTACAAGAAGCCCTTAAACTCTGCTGCCTGCTTTTGAGTTCTGAGTTCGTATGGATCTCAGCGTTTTGGGAAGTGTTCTAAACTTATAGGAAGGTTTTCTGATGTAAAGAAGTGCCATAATTGTCCAGGACTGTCCTGAGGCTCTATACACGGGATTTACCCCCGGGGCACGGCTGGGTCAGCAGACCTGCCCCCATGCACACTGCTGGGCTAAAGCTAGAGCCCTTGTGTCACAGGCACTTACAAAAGACAAAAAAACACCCTCCCCATGAATTAATGTTTCATTTCCTTTTCTACATTGGACATACTGAAAAAAAGCAATTTAAGATCGTCTCAATCTTTTTCCTCCTACTGAAGTGGCAAATATCATTAAACATAAGTGCCTAGCATCCGGGAAAAGTTACACAGCAGCACAGATATGTCACACTCGCAGCAGGACTATTAATCAAAGAGGCACTCTCCATGCACACACAGGCCTCTCACTACATCTCCTAATGGGTCAGCATCGGTAAGTCCTCAGGTGTCTTCTATAGCAATATTCAGCAATACTCCAATGACAAATCAGACCAAAATTTGGATTTACACTTCATAAAATACTGACAGTTTCATTAATCTATTTTCTAAATAAGATACTTTTATCTTATTCATCACCACATGCATGAAGTAAACCAGAACTAAACTGAGAAAGCAAGACATTTTCAAATCTCTAGAATCAAAGGAAAGTGCATCTCTACCTATGTTTTTTAATCTCTGAAGCTATGCCACTAACAACCCTCCCAATCTCACTTTCAGTTCCTGAAGTATTTTGTTCATACAATAATTTTTCTCGTGTTACTTGTTCACACAATAATTTTTCTCGTGTTACTTGTTCACACATAAGGAACGTCTGGAGAAAAAGGTAAGGAGAGGTGGTACAATAATGTCTTATTTTCAGATGGATCATTCAGGTTTCTTCAATATGGTGTAAGAGCCATAAGTTTATTTCCACATGGAAGTAACGTGGTTCTAGGAAACCATTTTTTCCCCCCTATCTTTCCTGGGACCTTAGCTTGAATAGAAGCTTTAAATTCTGTGAGCACAGAAGTGGCCCAACTACAGTACTCCACAGCTGTTAATTAGCTTGTATCACTCAGCAGAACCATCTGAAGAACACAAGGAAACTCGACTTTTCAGAGCGATTAAGAGTACCTTGAATTTGAACAATGACTTCTGTCGTGAACCACAAGATGATGCAACCCAGCAAACATGAAGAACAAAGCATCAGATCCATACAGTGATATCCCAAATTATACTACTTTTGAAGGTGTGTTTCTACAAGGACTGGTATAAGCTTAATCAATTAAAGCTCAGAAATATTAAAGGTCTGACTGAGGACATTCTCCACGTTCCAGAAATACTTCATCAAGGGGTCAAGAAAGTGAACTTATATCCTTGTTCTATAGGTAGAACAAAAAATGAGAAACTGAAGTGCTGTTCCATGAGTTGTACAGTGAAATACAGTGATAGCACAAGGAGACCGTGGGCAAACTATTACTTCTTACAATTTTTTACCCAAGAAAATTAAAGAAAAAGCTTTATATTACTATAGAGTAGTAGTTTTAATTACAAAAACAAAAGAAATATTAATCATGTTTATTCTTTCAGTTACTTGATTTTTTTTCTCTTTTTTTTGCTTTATCCAGAGCTACGTGACATTTTCAAACTTACGGTGAAAATTTTGAAACCTGTCTAGGATTCACTTCATAACAAAAGAGTTTAAGTTGCAAACTCAAACCACTAGCTATGACATATTGCTATAGATTGCTCAGGAATCACTGGTAGATCAGAACCTTTTGTTTTAATGCTGGTTACAAACTTCTGGCTCTGCCAAAAGGCAATCAGGGACCATCAGGTGGGAACAACAATAAACTCTGGATCAAACTAAAAGCAGCATTCAGACTAATACTCAGTCTCAAGCTAACAACTCTTGCTGATGGGAATTCTACATATTTCCAGTTAAACTGGTCCAAACCTGACTTGGTGGCTATCTGCATGTATTTATACTGGAAAGCAGAAAGGTAGCAAAGGAAAGGGAAACTTCTAGTAATTTATCTTATAACCTCCAGTAGCACAAAAGCCATCTTAATTGTTCAGTATCCTGGTGATAATTCCTTCATGATATCAACTGACATTTGAGGGTCTGAAAAAATTATTATTCTAGTAGCACAGAGAGAAGGACAACTGGACAGGTGTGTCTACATAAAATAATGCAGAACCACAAAGAGGTGCTAACTTTCACCCAGAGCAGCACCAGCATGACTGAATAGCTCTGAAGATGCAGCATACTGCTATCCTGAAATCTGGTGTGGGCTTAGACTGCTCAGGAACCTCTGTGCAAATCTCTTTGCTCTTAGGTGCCTTCTTCATGTACAGTAAGAAACCCTCCATCAGCAACCTGCAGTGGTTCAACACATCTTTGCTAGGAAGTGCTAAAGTAGGAAGCACTCCTTTTACAGTTGCCAGCCTTTTCTCCTACAGATTGTCAATTTTTTTTCACATTTTTCTGTTAGCACTCATATCTTTCATTCTGAAAGAAAATAAAAAGCACAAAACCAAGATGTGAAGCAAACTCCACAAAGCACATTAAGTGTTTAAGATTAATCTGTGTAAAAAATAAAAAGGGCTCCATTTCTTTGACCAGTCGACAGGAACAAACTAACGACATCACCAAGGATCCAACAAAAACGTTGGAACTGAAATCATCCACAGAACTACCTCTTATAGTAGCAGGCACTGTGTATTAATTAAACTATCTTTGAGAAAAGGTGTTCAAGCTCACAGAAGTTAAGACTGCGTAGCAGATCAGGCTGGAAGGCAAAACCAACAAGTTTACTGGTTTAGTGCTTGATATAAAATATTAGAGTTCTGCAATACTTCCAACAGCTTGCTGAAAGCACCTCTCTGAAAAGAAAAGTGCACCATAGCCATGCCAGTGTTGCTCATCAACGCATTAAAACTTAGGACAAATAATTACATGAACATTATCCCATTCACATCATCCAATACAAACAATAAAGCAAAATATAGGCATTCTACAGAGTCAGAGCTGCTAAAGTAGGTGTAGAATTAGAAAAATACAAATCGATTCCTACAGACAGAAAGCAGTTGGTGTTTTCCTCCCAATGTTATAAGTCTCTCTTCAAAACAAAATGGGTGGTAGGGGACAGCAAAAGTCATAGGAAAACTTTTGGCTGGCTTTTTTTAAGGAAGTCAACAATAGCTTAAAGAGCTGCAGAGTAGCATGGCCAGCTGCTGCTGCAGCCACACCTGCACAGGACAGCTTTTCCAATGAATTTTAGAGTCAAGTATTCCTTATCTGAGAGGAAACAAAATGTTTTACACAAGGTTTTCCTTTACAAGCACACACTATGCAGCACTACTATTTGCTATGAATAGCACTTGTTCTGACCTTATACTTGCCACTTGTTTTCAAATTGTCATTGTGGAGGGTTAAAAAAAAAATAAATAAATGAAACTATGCATACGCTGTCAGGGACTGCTGAAACAAGTGTATTTTAACTAAGCTTTTATAGACCTACTGATATGGATACTACATTGGAGCAGGTCGGTGTAGACCTAAGGTTCATCAGTCAGCAAAAGAAACCATCATTTGTTCCTCAAAAGCACTAACTTGCAACATTGCATTGTACCAAGAGAGTATTTTAAAAATAAATGCATATTCTTGACTCATTTTAAGATATTACTAAACTATATGTATAGGCCAGTACTGGCTGCATAATGCAGACTTGAGGACATAACATGCTAAATGGACACAGAGCTGAAAATACTTCAGCTCCTTTCCCTGTAATACATATGACAGCATATTTTACATTTGATTCTTCTACTTTTCTGAAAGAAATAGTAAGGACATTCCCTTGTGATAAAGATAATTCATGATAACGTATGAATAAAATGTCTCATTTTCTAGCTCTTCTCCCCCTTTGGTTTAGCTGTGTTCCTCACTTGGTGTTTTCATTTAAAGACAGACATAAGATGTTGGTCAAGGAATAGGTATAGAAGATCAGAAAAAATTAATTTATTCATACATAAAGGAAAACTTATGCTCTCCTGGTCTTTTAAAAGTTTTGTTTTTTTTTAACTAGAAGGTAGATCAGGAACAACAAGCATAATAGCAAAGTTTGGGAGTAACTCAGTAAGAGTTTTTGCTTGGTTAGACTACAAGAGGATTGGGAGATTTAAGTCATTCATCCCTCAGTCTTAACACATAAGAAAAAGTAATTTAATTCATAAAATAAGGTATCATTTTGTTGCATTTATTCATAATTCATAAAGCAACAGATCTTTTGCACATTCGTCATGTCTTTGGCTCTTTGTGGCACAAACCTGAAAGTTGCAAGTCAGGCTATCCCTGAGGCCACCACTCATCTGCAGCAATAGTTTGAAGCAAGAAGACCATTACATGGGTGGTCAGAGTTTTTCAGAGAGCACATAACAGTGGAACAGATGTTTTACTGGCTCCTACTTGAGCCAGAAGATGTGGGACATCTATGTTACCAACCAGTTTGCAGAGAGTTCACATCACAGGTGTAGGACAGATATGAACTGTGAAGTTTGGGCAAGGCATTCCACTGAGGGTCTAAGTTTTTCTATCACTAAAACCATAGGAGGAACTTGTTTACCATCCTAAGAGGAAATGTCTGGTCCTTCTTGTAATCACAGTTGTCATGCAACTATCTATCCTTTCCAGGCAATGATGAGAGGCTTTAAGAAGCAAATCTCCGATTTAATGTGTCCTTCACTGTGAGAGCAAAGTAGAGGAAGGGATCACTGGAGAGGCTTCAGAGCCAAAGTCCTTCCCTCTCTTTCCATCAGGGTCAGACTCAGGACTTAAATCCACCAAAATTCTCAACACTTCTTTACTGCATTGGTTGACACTTAGCCAGTTGTGTTTTCCTTTAAGTGTCAACTTATGCTCAGTTAGAACAGATGGTACCTACTACAGTAGCAACCAGCAGTTTATCTTTAAAGGCTTTTAGCAATCAACTGGACCATTTTTTCTTGATGCTCAGCCATTTCCTCTCTCCATGCACATCTAATATCCAGTACATACACCTTTCATAATTTTTGCAGCAGTCACCTCAAAATAAATGCAGAACTTAGTATTTATCTCTATTTTATTCAGCAGACACGTTGTGATTTGGGGAATGGAAGGCACAAAAGGCATAAGATTGAAGAAACTAGTAGGCTCATTTAAGAAATCACTCTTTACTCACTTCAGTTACTGTTTCACAGGCTTTACACAGTGCACATCACCTTTGCTCTCTACCTTCCTACAATTTGCATTGTCATGTTTGCTATATACATCATACTGCTTTGTTGTTCTCATCCCCAAGTTAGATTTGTCTTCAATCCCAAGCAGCACTACTCACATAAATCAGCACTCCTTGGCAGACAGGTAAGGAAATGAGTGCTTGAGCTACAATTCTTACATAGCATTCCTTTTATTGGAATTGATTGAACAATACTTGATCTCTCTAATTGAATTGTGTAGTGAAATGAATGCTTATATGCAGTAATAAATGCAGTAAATATAGATGACTGACTTTAGAAAAATTTTAAATGTATGAAGGAGAATGTGTTTATTATTCTATTCCAAACTTTATAGCTTTATATGTTTGAAGGAGAGTCTTACCAAAATCTTTGACTCTCACCTGTGAATACCTTTATGCATAACTTCAGAAACTCTTTCATTTCCTTGAATACTACTCCGGTTCACAAGGTATTAGTTTCCTACTACTGACATATGCTCAGAGATTCCAGCATCAATCACACTTGAATTTGCACTACAAGCACTTGTAGGTGCATTAACGTTAAGGGTACGTAAGACTAGAGCAACTGGCTTGCTGTGTCATCAGACTCCTTCGTCTGTAATGATCTTTGCACTCAGTGTTGGACAAGGCAAAATCGAAGTCCCCGTAGCCTGCAACTGGTGTATGAATTGTCTGCATGCACCCCCCTCATAGATCTCTGACAGAGCTCAAATAGTCTACAGACCCTTCTCTCTCCAATTCACTTTTCAGTCTCGAGCAGAGAACAAAAACAGTCATAATTGAAAGTACAGGACAAACATACATAGTACTTCTAACAAAGCTCTTGCAGTCTCCAGCATATTTTCAAGTGATTTCTCAAGCTTGTTACAGTTTTGCATCTAGCAGCCCTTGACCTGGCCCTTCATCCAATTATTTGTCCATTCTCCCCCAGACCCTCTGCTTTGACAAGGGACATTATTACCTTCTGAAAAAAGATGACTCCCCCAGCTCTGAATCAGTTTCTACAAGTTTCATTCAGTGGCCCTTAACTCTTGTGCTGAAAGAGACAAGGACAGATTGGTCCCTCTCCACCCATTCACTGTTTTTTTTTAACCTCTCCATCGTTATCACCCTTGGCTGACTCGTCCCCAGACAAGAGCATCCCAGCGCACTCAGATGTTTGCATACATCCTCCTTTCCCACCTCTGAATCTTCCCAGCTTAGTGCATCCTCATTGAGATTAGCAAGTCAGACCTCCTTGTGGTACCCGAGGTAAAGGTGAACCATAGATTTATATGGCTGCATAATGACATTATCTGTTTTGTTCTCTGGTCCCTTCTTCATAATTCCTAAAATTTGATTTGCTTTTTGGCCTGCTGTCAAGCACAGGCTGATGTTTTCATGGAACTATCCATCATAACCCAAGGTCTCACTCCTGAGTGGCAACAGACAGCTTGGAGCCGATCATTTTATATGTGAAGCTAGGATTGTTTTTCCCCACATGCATCACTTCACATTTATCTACACTGAATTTCATCTGCTATTTTATTGCCCAGTCACACAGTCTCTTCAGATCCTTGTGTAATTCTTCACAGTCTGCCTTCATCCTCACTACCTTGAATAATTGTGTATCAACAGCAAACTTAGTCACCTCACTGCTCTCCTCCCTTTTCAAGCCCATTTATATACATTCTTATAAACAGTGCAGAACCCTCAGAACACCACTGCCAAACACCATCTGCTGCAGTAACCAAGCACTCACTCCCCTGTCTGTTTTAAGGAATTATCTCTCTTTGTAAGGACTTCCCCTGTCTCAAAGACTTCTTAATTTTCTTACTTTTAGTGAGGAGGACTGTAAAAAATTCTGTTAGCATTTCAGGTAGTAAGTTGTAACTTTAACAACCCTTCCCTTCAGCTTATAGAATCCTTCAAATAAGCAACTTGAAACTTTTTCCTCCATTAATATCAATATATAGAAAATGTACTTTTAAACAGTTTTTTATTTTCTAAAGCAGTTTAGTTTTAAGATGTTAGGGACAATGCCAATCAGATGAAAGAGGTAAGAAAAGAGGCAGAAAACCAAGTCTCCCCTTCAGCTCTGAGACTGAAACTTCATTTGAGTCTGATCCAGTAGCCTGACTACTGTGATCCTCCATTCCCTAAACCTCAACAAGCAGTCTGGTGAATGGCAGAACTAATCCAGACTGATTCCAAACAATTTATTTCTGACCCATTTGGGTGCCTTATAGGGTTCAGAGTTCTGTTGGGCTCATCTCTCCTATATCCAGTGACCCACTGCAAACCCACCAGAAGTGAATCCAGCAAAGCAACCTAGCTTTTTTGTCTGAGTAGCACCATTTCTCAGCAGCTGAAGTGAGTACAGGAGGACAGAGGCAATAGTGGCATGAGGCTTCTTACTATGACAAACAGGATAGGCATAGTGATAAATGAAATAAATATCTTAGTAACACCAGATGTTATCTAGATATTTCTAATATACACTGGTCTCATCCAGAAGGAGTCTATGAAACTTTAATTATTTTTACTTGTGAAACCCTATTTGGCCATAAAATAACAGCACTGGTAATGTATACAGGGTAAACATTGAGGGCTTTTATGACTTAGCCTTTGGAGCTCAAGTAGCTTGGCAAGTCTTTTCTCCCTGATGCAATGAGTCAATCCTACTTTGGCACTGCAAAGTGGGGTTTAACCTGACTAAATGAAGCCATAACCCATTATTAAAGGCACCTGTTTGCAATTATATCCAAGTGCAGTGGCTACAACAATTCAACCACATTCTTTTCAAATTCTTTCTTAGACAAGCAATGTTTTCCTTGTTTATGAAGGAAGATTATTTTGATCCAGGCAGAGCACAAACACAAATTTTCCATCAGAGAGAGCACTGGCAAGGAGAAATGATGCAGGACCACTCAGCATGGGCAGTTACATAAATATATACAGGGGTGGCTCCAATTATCTCCTCCAAACCAGGTATTTTTGAGCACTTACAGTTTTCTAACTTGAGCTGTATCTACAGGAGTGAAGCTAAGCAGGGGATGCCTTCTCTTGCCCCACATCCCTGCCTCCCATGGCTGCGTGAGCCCCCTCTAACCTGGCTGTTCTGATCTGCCACTGCCTGATGACAGTCTTGGGGGACAAAAGGAGGGTAGCACAGAAACATTTGTCGTGGGTGATCTTAAGAGAGGTGAAACAGCAGTTTTACAAGGTGAAAACTTTTTGTTTTATGTATTTCATGTTTGAATAATTCAAACTTCATTATTAATTTAAAGAGAACGAATAAATCGTTTCACATGCTTTGAGCAGTGTACCCAGTTTTGACACTCAAGCATAGAATAACTCAAAGATGTAAAATAAATTAAGGGCAATTTAGGATCTAACAGCTATACTCCGTGATCATGGAAGAAATTTAAGACTCCAATTCTTTATATAAAAGAAGTTTAGAGTTTGCTGATGTTTCAGCAGCAAGAGGAGCACATACCTCCCCTTTATCAGAAGAAAATACCTCAGTACAAACCCTAAAACTGAGGTTAAAACAATGCCTGAGCTAGGTGCTTAAACTCGTTGTTCTAATACACTCTGTAGGCTTCCAAAATCAACCCAGATTCACTTCTGAGAATCTGGACACTGTTATTTAAAAGCCTCAGTAAGACCTGAAAGTCTAATTTCAAGCACTCAGATTTGCAACTCGCAGCCTTATTTACTAAAGAAGGAAAATAAAGGAAGCGAAATACCTTGAAGACAATACTGGGGAAAGTATTAAGCTGCTTGCTTGTAAATCTCACAGTATGACACTGTTCACACAGCGAGGGAATACAGTTCTTGCATTCAAAGAAGCACTTAAAACTACAACACTTGAAGGCAACTGGAAAGATGAACTTACTAACCTGGTAATTGCTGGAACCTTTTTTGAAAGAGCAGATTGAATCACAGATAATAACTAAGCCCATTCTTTCATATGCATGAATAATATCAGCCGACAAAAATTATTCCAAATCTCATAGGTATAGTTTGCTGGATTGAGAAGGGGGTTATATTTTCTGAAGGCATAAAAAAATTTTGTGAATGAAAATTGGAAAGGAAAAGCATGTTCTAAAATTGTGCCTTTGAAAATTAACTTTTATTTCTTAGAGCAAAAAGTATAGTTCTAGAACATCTATAACACAGTTTCTCTGAGTTTATTGTATGCATCTGAGGTGAAGCAATGGTGCACACTGGTGTAACTAAGTACAGCTGTGTGGGGGGAAGGGTGCCCCCTTGACTTATGAAATAGAGGAATGGCAATTTTGAAAATAAAATGCACTTGCATCATTGAATTGTAAAAATATTCATACAGCTTATGGATAGACTAGAGTGCTATTTGAAATCTAGATCTTAAAACTCAGAATCATATTTCCAGGGGAAGAAAAGCTATGCAAGAATACAATATTTATTAGAAAATCACTAACACAACACAGTACTTAGTACTAGAACAAAATTAATTTACAATACTTCTAGATTGGCAGTTGCCCATAACAATGTAATTGTTTTTTAATTGAAATAATATTCACATGAAGAAATCTTACTTCATTCTACACCCCTCCACTTTTTTTTTTCTTCATGGCAGAAGAATGAGCCGAGACACATTTTTGTCCTCATCTTTCCCTTTTGGAATCATATCTTCAGGGTTTCAAGGGAAAGGAAACTACAGATATATCAACCTAACAGCAGCCTAGCACATCTTTTCTCCCTTTCCCTAAGCAGCCATATACTTTTGCTTCAGGTCACTCACCAGCACTAATTACCAATGTGTCATCAGTTTAGCAGACAAAGAGAAGAGGAAATCAAATTGAGAAGGAATAGCAGCATTTCACCCATCCTGATGTCAGAGAAAACAAACCGAACAGTCAGTGTTAAAAGTGAACTGAAGAGTTAAATAAATCCTCATATGGACAAATACATTACTGTTAATAACCTATAAAATGCAAAACAGCAGATCACCAAAACAAAATTGGTAGTCATGTTTTCTAACAGCTATTTCTTCTTAAGGCATGGTTGTGTGTAAATGTCTTGTCTGTGCAAGAAGCAAAACACAAGGTTGGATTTTTTTCTTCATCATCACATTATCACCAGCCCCATCTGCTTGTTTCGTTTCTGCCTCACATTGAGGACCAACCCCTGCCTCTGCTGCCAAAAAATGGTTTTTGGCACTGAAGCCCAATACAGTAACATTTACAGATAGTCTTGCCTGAGTCATCACAGACAAGAACATTCTCTTTCCCTGACACTAAGGCTCTGAGTTTTCAGGATTACCAAAATATTGTGTTTGAGAGGACCATACTTGCACCTTTCAAAGAGTTTGAGTCCTCCCTAGCTGAGCAGTAATTTTTAGAGAGCTATAAGCATGACCTGTGCTTGATGCACCAATAAAAGCGATGATCTACCTCTCAAGCTCTGTCCTGAGTCTTTCCCTCCAGGACCGTAACAGTTTTCAAACAGCTGACTCGCACTGAAGTCTCAAAAGTTAGTCAAACAGGAGTCTCTGGAGTACAAAAGAGAATTTTTCCAAGATTTCCTCTATGGAACTCAGTGCTGCAAGAGGAAAGTGAAAAGCTCAGCCTAAACTCTCTGGCAGTAGAAGAATAAGCTGTTCTTACTGATTTGACTTTGATGCAGTTAGGTTTCCCACACACACACTTCATTCAAACACAGGCAAACCCAAAGAAATGAAACTATTTCCTGTATGTCTTGGAAGAAAAGGAGGAGACAAAACATTAGGTAAACCTGCATTAACTTCATTTTAATAGAGGAGAATACTAAAGCCAGAGAAATGCACATCAGGTTAGGTCAACTTAGTTTAGCAATGCAGCTGGCAGCAGTAACATTCTAATGGAGATTAGCAGGTTCCACCAAGTCAGAATCCTGGTGTCTCACGAGAAAAGCTCTTCATGGTCAGCACTGTAGCCCCAGAAAACAATAGATGTTCCTGAAAACAGCATGTGCTGGTCAACAGTCAGGATCCTGCATATCTGGAGTTGCAAAATCTGCTCGTTCGCATTACTGGCCATTGTGACAGTCATTAACTCACATTGTTCATGGAAGCAGCCATCTCATCTGACACCAAATTTTTAGCTGCTCCTTGTTGAGTCAGGAATCAATAAAATAAGAGCTAAAACCAGCAACAAATGAGTCATTTTTTTTTCCTTGAGTATCACACTGGTCACATTTTCCAAAGCTGTTGTGTGCCTTGAAGGGTGCAGAGACTCCATGCAGGGTACCAAAAACAAGAATTACCATTTTTAGAAGCACAAGTGGGAAAAAAGGTATCTTCCCTTAGATTTAGTCATAGGATGACACAATATCTGCAAGTCCAGTACTCAGTGTAGACTGACCCTTCACAAACTATATCGCAGAGAAAAGCCTTTGTGCAAGGTCTCAAAGCTAGTATTTTCATATTTAGAGCTATCATAGAGCTATTGGAAGAGTATAAACATAACATCCACTAGTAGAGAATATTGCAATTTCAGATTAATTTGTAAATCCTTCTTTTAAATGGGTACAATGTATTTCAAGAATCTGAATTTTCCCAAACGTAGTAAGTATGCATAACCTGGATCAAACTCTGCATCTCGAAGCTAGGTTTGGTTGTCACTAATTCAGACACACCCATACTGTTGACCTCTTGGAAAATGAAAGTGTTTTGGCTTTTTCTATTCAGTACCGAAAAATTAAGAAAATAGCCAACACAAAAATCCACAGACAGCTCCAGACGTTATATACCACTGAACATAAGTTTTTAAACTTCTTAGTTATCTATAAAATTTTATATTATAGCAATTGTATCACTCTGATGCCCATCCCAGGCTCATCAAAGTGCCCAATTTGATTTTTTAATGGGTTATGTTTAGAAAGGTTATGTAGTTAATACAAACAGGCTTTTCCTCTTTGAGCATGTGCTCCTTAGGGGGATCAGAGGCTGAAAAGGCTGTCTAAGAACTAAGGAACATTCATAGGGGAGCATTTAATCCTCACTGTGGAGACAGACTGTTACTCTGCAAATTAGAGCTAAAGAAAAAGAACACAGGTTAAGGTCCAGTTTATAGAATCCTGAATGCTGTACCCTTTGAATTCAATGTATTTTTATTGAAAGAAGTTTTCTTTAGAAAACAGAACACGTTGAAAGAGAAGTAGAACTGTTACAACAGAACTGACCTTGGCTGTAAGCACTGGTTTTATTCATACTTCATCATAAGAGGAAAAAAATAAAACTTTTTTTTGCCAAATATGTATCTGCAATTTTTTTCCTGGCAGTATTTCTTTCCAAAAGAAAAGCAGAGGAAGCTTTTTTTATTACAGTAAAGCAGAGGGAGCTTACTTTTATTTTTAGAACTTGAAAAATATGTTTAAACTATCAAAAATTTAACCTCTCCTTTTGAGATTATTTTGCAATGCTATTTTCTCAAACACCTCGAGTGCCATAGACTTGTCTAGACTGGATGCTCCTGCAGCTGTATGAGTCATTTCTCCATATGGAACAGGTTCATCTTGATATATAGCAGTTTAAAGCTAAGTTTAGTAGCAGCATAATTGTTATAGGTGAACAATAAATAAATAGGTGAACAATAAATAAGGTGAAATAAAAGTCCATAAATAGTTCACTACTTTGAGCTACCTAGTGATGCCAAACCAGAAATTTTGAGCAAAAAGAGTCTGGTTCTGAAGACCTGTTTGTAGAATTTACCCAAACAGTTGGAAAAGGCAAGTAAAAAATAAATCCATAGCAAGAGTGTCCATGAGAAAACCATGTTTCATTTTTGTACCATTACCTAAAGCTGTCACTGCCATTCAGCTCTGGCTGAAATCTTGTTTCCTTATTTTTTTTATTTTACCTTTAGGTTGATGGTAATAAAATCCTATTAGTAAAGAAGTTTTTTTTAAAAAGAATTGCCAGTGTTTTTTAGTGAAATGCTTTTCTTTGAAGTGAACAGTAACATCACAAAACATATCAAGTGTCTTTTATAGATAAAAATCCTGTAATGATTTTTAGCTATAACTTTAATTTAGAAATTAGCTCTTGTTTCTGAACTATATGTTTTGAAACTTATTTGGGTTAGAGCTTTCACATTTTCATTTTCAGAGGGGCAATTTTAAATACAATTAAAACTGGTGTCAAAAAGAAACACCTGTTATCAAAATAGAGACGAGAGGGGCACTCAGCATGCCACGACACAACTGTACACATTGTCATACTTCATACTTAGGTAGTTTCTGAACTTCTACTCAAGCACCCCTCCACAAAGACTTTAAATAAAACAGAAAAAGTCTAATGCTGTCACTACTGTATCTTATTTTTATAGTCTTGTTTGGTTGTGGTAGAGTTCTCCTTTCAACACACTGTTTTACTCCTCTGTTGATTTTGCTAGGTGATATTTTCTCTACACATCTATTCATTTAATCTCTGCTTTTTTATGAGGCAAATACCTTTGGGAATGAAACACAAGAGAGACTTTGGTAGGTCAAAGATGTCTACACAAAAACCTTCTGGTGCCAAACTCCTGAATTGGCCCAGCTATCCTGCTAGTTGCTATTACATAGCTTCCCCTTTTCTGAATTTTTTGTAGATGAAGTACCTGAGGGCTGTTCTCTTCAGGGTGACATGTAGTTATTCACTCAAGGACTCATTTACTCCTATGCCTCTAAACCAAAGTAGCAACAGCCATCAGCTATGTGAAAGAACAAACAGAATACCCATAAATACCTGCTTCTAGCAAATTCATAAATAAATCTGGCCTGAAGTACTTCCATGCATACATATCGCATGGCTTTGGGAGGAGGAAACAAAAACGGCTACAATGGAAAGAAGACTAAGAGGAACCTACAGAAACACACAGCAAAAAAAGAAAATTTCAGAATGAAGAGCTTAGCAGGAGCAGATGCAAAGAGATAGAATGGTAAGAAAAGCCACAATGCACAAAAATACATGGGCTGAAAAGAGGTTACTTTAAACCTAAGAAAATAATTTTTCAAAGTGCAGACCAAAAACTGTTTCAGAGGGGAAACCCCCAGAGACATGCAAAAGCAACAACCTTTTTAGGAAAAATAGTAGCTGAAAATCAGCTATGGCTTTTAGATACTAAAATGTGCAAGTAGGCAGAGGAAATACACAAAATTATCAGCTACTGTTTTGTTCCTTTCACTAGTAAAAATCAGTTTAGAAGATTTGGCCTTCCTGGCATATCTATCCCTGATAGGAAAGTTTTAGCCATAATAATTTATGTGCCAGTGAGTTAATTTAGGACAAAGTAAATATGCTTATATTTCTGCAATAAAATATCTTGTTCCAGTGCAGACTTAGACTGACAATCTGTATCTGAGCAAGACTTCTCATTTCCTATTACTAAAATTAAAAGTTCATTTCAGAAGGTGAATACTTGCAAAAACGGTTTGGTTTTGCTCATCTCTCAATGTCACCTGTTCCTCAGTTCCTCCACAACCTGTACTTGCAGCATCTCCAACTGCTCTGTCTCTCCAAGAGGTTGAAGCTGCCATGCAAGTCTTGCAGACACACGGCAGATTAGTATTTCATTATTGTTTTGTCAATGTTGAAATTTTAAATAATTTGAGCATGTGACACAGCCAACTGCCTCATGCAGGCTCTTGGGCTAATTGACACTTCCACAGGCTGCACAATATCTCCCCTGGACATCCAGCTGCAGTCCAACATGACTCCAGTGACAATTTCATCAGGAAATTCAACACAGGAGCACAATCAAACACTTTGCTCAGAGCTGCTGCACTCACAGCTGTAATAAACTGGGCTGTGAACTCTGCAGCCTAGGTATAAGCTGGTTCTAATATACACAGGTATCTTTGGAAGACTTTTCCTTTAGTGAGAAGCAATTCTGCAACAACACAAAGGAAAACAGACAACATCAAGGTGCTGAACCTGGCTGTCATTAACAATTCCACACCACCCCTCCTTATTTTGAATCCTGTGTTTGTCACCATGGATGAGACCAGAACAGACCAGTGATGGTTTTATTATGAAATTTTGCAGGATTTCTTAAAAGTTCCTACTGTAGTACATTGACTTATAAGGTAGTGGCTTTTATTTTAAAATAAAATGCTTCAAGCGCTCATTGACTATTAGCAGTGCATTAGAAGGCAGAATTCATCCCCAGGGCTTTGTTTAGGCCTCTCTGTAACATATACTAGCATACTGAATGTATGTAAAAAGAAAAAAGATAATAGTGGCAATAAAAAGGTGCAACAGCTAACATTAAACTAAAGAAATGTGCTCTGCAGGAAGGCTTAAAAAATTTCTTCATTTCAAGGTACTACACAGACTACTTGCTAGCTACATATTTTTGCCTCCCTGTGAATGAGCATTAGGAAGTACTGGATAACACTTAGTTTAAATGCAACATTTTCTCAGCTCCTTAATTTTGTATTTTTGCTCAAATTGAGAAAGAAGAAGTATATTCTCATAGGAATTAAAAATAAAGAAAAATATAAGCAATTCAGACTGCCTTTTCCAACACACAACAATATTACTCTTTTGATCATATTTCTTCTGTAAATATCACAATTCCCCCAGCTTAAAATAATGGCCTTGCCAATGATTTACAATATTTTTCCTTCCTTTGCTTCTACTGTGATGCTCAAATTTCATCTCACTCACAGAGGACATATGTAAAAATTGTAACAATCTTGGCTTTTGAAGAACAGCTGTGCTAATATGGTCATTTTAGTTTGCCAAACTTAAAACCTAACATCTTTCTACTCATTTCATCTACTATTGCACAGAAGCTTTGAATTCTTTTAGTTCTTTTCAATGGATTTAAGGCAGTTACAGATTTTGTATGTTCTCCCTCCGAGCTGCTGGTGATAAAAAGTTCAGAAAACTTCCAGGTTGGGCTATTAAAACATCTAAAAATAGCCATGCTTGACACCTTCTACTGTATTCCTTTGAAGGCTGTGTGCTGCATTTTCTTTCATCCAAGCATCTCTGCCACGCCCATTGAATCCAGTATGTCTTCAGGAGACTGACACCAGTAGTGATTATTCAAGCTTATTCAAGGTTCCCTGTGAGGACTCCACCTTTCAGCACTCCAATCTTTCAGCAGACTCCCAAAAGTGAGCCATCCCAGCACAGGGGTTGCCATTGCCACCTGTCCAAAGCACACCCACTTGCATTGCTCTCAACCTCACCAGCACTGGCAGTGAATTCCTGGGATGCCGTGGTGGTTACAGTGACTCACACTACTCAAGGATTCCACAATCACCAGGTACAGTCCTCAAGCATCCTGCACGAGTCCATTGTTGGACTGGGCTGGAGTTGAGCAGTGTGGTGCTGTAACTTCTGTAGTCTGTGCATGTCATCTCTCCCGACAGGAACACAGACCTCTGCTGGAGTCAGGCACAAGTAGCAGTCATTTGGATGAGAACCAATGCTCCCAGCTGCTCCCCACTGCACAAAGTGAAAAATATGCTTCACCGTACAAAGCCACATGAGCAACCCTGATATTTTAGTAAATACTCTCCCCTAGAATGCACATTGGACACATACTGAGCTGCTTGGGACACTCTTATACCCATTTTCTGGGTTTCTCTCATTTATTTTTCTTTATTTCCTTTTTCTTTGGTTCCTCCATTTCCAAAATCCTTTTTATGTTTAAATGAATTGCTACTATTCCATCACCATCTCTCAACAACTGCACTTCTATTACTTTTCATTGTGACTCAAGCAATATAGTCATAGCAACTACATTTGTAAATCCTCTGAGCTGTCACTTCAAACAGCTGCAACCTGCTGATTGCTCCTTTCCTCCCTGCATTCTCCAGCCTTTTTACCTCCAAGAAGTTTGTGTGAAATGTTATTGTTTTTTGTGGGATAAATTCTACTTTTAAGTGTAGAGACCTTCTCCCATGCTTTTGAGCCCGACTGAATTTTAATAAGGAGATTTAAACAAAAATTAAATTAGCATATGCCAGTTCCCCCTCCATGTACTCATATCACTTTTCCACCATCATTTATCTACCTCAAAGCTGATAAACACACTGTATGTGTTAGCATTTTAGTTCAGAGATGCACCAGCAAATTCTTTGCAAGTCCCATAGAAATAACTATCTCATGGATCTGCTTTCTGCTTTATCTTTATTGAAGTTGGTTTTTGCCTAGCTGTAACTGCTGCTGACTGCCCAAAGAACACATACCCTTCCTGACCCTTATTTCAAGGCAGGATTAGGCCAATCTTATAAGGTCAGAGCTCAGAATGCCCAGGAATTTTTTATCTCAATTTCAAAGTCAAAGGAGAAACAGAGGTTCAAGGCATGGTTCTCTAGGGCAGCTGAATATGACTGGTATGGAAATTGATATGAAGACTGCAGAGAGGAAAGGGAATCCCCTCCAAGTCTATAGACTCAGGATGCTCTTGATATACTAGTGGAAAGTATTGGCATGTTCTGGCTTTGAGACAGAATTATATTTTAAAACTATGATTTTGTAGAATAGCCTCACTATTGCCTTGCACAGGTCCAGCTCTGCTCAAAGCAAAAGAAATTTTTCTTTTACTTGAGCATGCATCAGATGTGCTTTAACAAAATTCACAATAAACACATCAAAGAGTTTCCAAGAACAGCAAAACAGTATTTGTGGGCTTAATTGCAACTGACTTCTATCCATTTTGACTTCAGGTTTTTTCCATGTTGCTCTAACAGTAGTGGTAAATACTGCTTTTAGAGAGACTTGTGGATGTAATGAGCCACTGGTCAGACCCATAATGATTTTTCATACATGGTTCCTGTACCAATCTAGATTTATAATGACTTTAACACCCCAACACAACTGTCTGGCATAAGAGTATTGCAAATAAATACTCTGAGTGATCAGCCAAAAGTCTGTTGTGCGTAAAAATAAAACTTTAGGTCAGAAATACAGCAAGTTGCCAATACAGAACAGAAATTGTTTGCACAGTATTCCCTCAAATGACATCGACCATTAACCCTGAAAGTGCTTGTGTTTCAGGGTATTTGGCTTCTTATTTTTCCTTATTTGCAAGCATTAAGGTCCCTGAGGAGCTCCAAACTAACATATTGTCTTCCTCCTCCATCTCATAACTCTCACCTTTCACCAAGTGTTTCACAGCCTCTCTATGAGATTTTTCATCTCCTAAGCATTTCTCTTCTACTAGATTTGTTTTGCAGCTTCTTTATTAGGAATGAATAACATTTCTCAACATTTTCTCCTCCATGGTAATTTACCTTCAGGGTTATGAAAAAAAACTTGGAATATTTTTGCTAGCATGTAGAGGGCATTTTAAATTGAAAAATAAATCCTATTTGTTTCAATAAAATGATAACTCATCTCTCTTTAATTCACTATACGGTTTTGGGTTGTTTTTTTTTTAATACATCCTTCACTGGAAGGTATAAAATTAATACAAAACACCAAAGTTGTTATAGCAGAGATAAGTAACTATGTAGTAGGGGTAAGCTATTAAAAAAATGGATGACGTTGAAGAGCTTCAGTGAAATTTTATTCCTCTTGTATGGCAACATTTAATCAGCTGAAAGTAAGGACTAATATTTTTAATATTAAATATTCAACATTGTCCACAAACAATACATCTAACCAAATGAACAACTCTTCTTTTTCAATAAGTAATTCTTATTCTCCAGACTATATAAAAACCTTAAATGTGGAAGTTATTTGTATCGGGACTTCTCATTTTACTAGAGATTGCTTTGGTGAGTACAACAGGTGTTACTGAATACACTATAAAAACACTGCCAAACAGTTAAAAGATTATTAAAAACAAAAAATATTCTGGGAAGTATATAAATGTAATGTCCAAAGTATTGGTCTGAATGACAGGAATGCTTATTTTTTCACATCTGAGAACTATAAAGGAAATACATTAATATTACAAAAATGACCCAAATTTTTGTTGAAAGGGAAATTAGGTTATTTGGTCAGAGAACATGAAAAACAAAATTGTTTCCAAATGATAAGCAGGACTGTAGAGTTGAAACATTTAAACAGATCTTTCACACTGTAGAATTTTTCCTCTATTTTGAAACGCAGTGGTAGAGCCTTTTTTCCCCTCCAATAACTAACCTTTGGAAAACAAGTTTTGCAGGACTGCTTCCATTTGAAGTAACAAACTACTTATTCACAGATAAAAACCAAATTATTTTTCTTTTAAAAGCAGGAAAATATAAAAGCAGCCACATGCTTTCCCATTTAGGAATTTTCAAATTCACAGGATGGATTTGCCACAGGCATTCCTCTCTGACACTCAGCGTTCTTTGCTCCAGCACTGCCAAGTTTCTGCCCGCAGCCTCTCTCTCACCAGGGGCGTCTGAGCAGTGCTCAGATCTCAGTGGCCACTCTAACCAGCTGCCTTGCTAAGCTGAAATAATTTGTTTTGCTTGAACCTGAAGAAGCCTTTCACATGTCTTATAGGTTAACAATCCCAGAACCACTTTTGGCTCCCAGACCTTCTTGATGTCAGACGTGGGAACTCTGAGGTGTAACAGGACTGGGTGATAAGACCAGTAACAGCTCTCTGCTGAACATCTAAATAAAAGGGTTTTCTAGTTTTGGTTTGTCATTTGTTTAACACATTTAATCTGCCCGAGGAAAACTGGTAATCACCACAGAGCACCAGTTAAAACATTCAAGTATTTAGGTAGCTTACGTGTACTGCTTTCACTAAACACAAGTTTCCTGCAATATAAAAAACTTTAAAAGAATTCTAGACAGGTCATCCCTTTTTGCTGTGCTCAGCAGAAGGCTCAACACAGCCATCCTCTAAATCATATCTACAAGCAGTTTTAGTGATATTCTGAGATCTCTTTCTATGGAAGTATCCTCTGGTTTTAACTTAAAGCTAACAAAACTCTGATTTATTGTGGCCATTTGTTTCCAAGAGCTTTATTGCCTAACCATAGATCAACTTGGCTTGCTTCAGTCATTAACAACAGTACATTATTAGACCAATTATAACAGTCTAAAAGTTTAATTTGTAAACTATTACAAATAATTATTGTTTTACAAAATGAGGTTTCCATCCTATTACTAACATATATTAACAATGCCAATTCTGGTCTAATTGTGGCTTTGATTTAAGATGTTTAAGTCAATTTTATTGATAAGGAGTGTCATCTACAATATATTACAGATGACCTGAAAGTTTACAGACACAAAGCCAAAGAATCAGCCCTAAGGATATTTCTGTTGCTCCCTACATCTTGATTAGTTTCAGGAACCACGCAAATGATGCCAAGGACAATCCTGGGAGGCAAATTATTGCCTGGTGATACAACTTGTCTTTTATTTTAATACTGTAGGAAAGTTTCATCCTGCCAGTGAAAGAGGATGTAAATGTTTGCTGCTATATTTACAGACCTTTCCAGAAACCCAGTAGAATTAGGGTGGTTCACTATAGTATCAGCAAACTAAATTGTCTGCATTTTTTTTCTTGCATTCAAATCAAGTGACTGCAGAAATCTGTACAATTTTTCTTTCTTGATTATTTAATAGAGTTGTCTGGGTTATGGTTAGAGACCCATGGAAACATTTGTTCCTGTCAAGCCAGATCTGCTTTTCTTATGGTGTGGTTTACCCTAAGGCTTTCCAAGGGAGGCACTACTCTGCTAGAGGCTGTGAAGGTGTATCAAGTTTGATTGCTTTAATCTCTGATTAGACTTCTAAAGAATGCAATCAGGCTGTCTTAGTGTTTTCTCTTGCACAGCAGTAAGACAAGATCCAGAGAAGCACTCAAGAAAACAAGCAGTGTCCCCTGTCGCATTCCTGGGAGAGACCTGTCAGCTCCATTAGTGGAGAAAGATGTAGGTCAGGCAATATGCAAGATGCTTAGTGCCTTCATTTTCCATATTATAAAGAGATTCATTTTAGCTGACATACAGGCTTACAAGCAAATTTCAGGATAAATGGCATAAACCCTGCTATTAACTGTGTTGGAGACACTTTAAATATCTCTATCAATACAAACATGATAATGCTTTTAGCTTGCACCCTTCCAATATCAGAAGAAAAGCAATAATGCAAGATGGGTTAAGTGATAGAGCCAGGGACATGCTAAATCTCATCAAGGTTTCTTTAATGGAAGCAGTGTCAACACAAGGAGCTAGTGCTTGAAAGTGGGAAGATGGAACTAGTATTGCCTTATTTCCAATACTTATGATGTCATATCGAAGTATTTTATTTGCATTCCAGGTAAAAGATATGGAAGTATAAGAAACATGATGAAACAAACTATGCAGGGAAAACCTATCTGATAGAGGGAGATAAAAGAGCTGAAAGAAATTGACTTATATCAAAAATAAAAGACTAAGAAATACTCCAGGGAAAATTATGCTGTATGCAGATGGCAGCAACTTCAGGTACTTAATTCTGCAAGAGTGGATAAAGTCATAATTCCTCAAGAACTGCACAAGTTTCCTTGAGCTGGCAAGAGACATTAGCACTGTTGGTCCATCACATGGAGAAAGCATGCAGACAGAAAGAAGGGAGGAGGCTGTGTCATGGAAACACTGATATGATGACTTGGCTCACTTGGCCAGGCTTCAGCTTAAGTCAGCAGTCCCTGCAGTCTGTTTAACTCTACCCATCATCAAGAGGGTTTGCTAGGTCTTTGCAGCATCTTGAAAATATCAACAAAATATTGATGGTATATCTAGACATCCGAAAAGATAGTTTTGGATAAATGATTGTAAGAATGTCTAATCTTACACACACAGGAGAAGTCAGCAATATTCAAAAAGCACCTGAAGCACCCCAGGTGAGGGACAAACACTGGGGACTGAACACTAATTTGGTGGCTTGAACTCAATTCAAAGCTGAAATTAAGAAAGGAATTACCTTGATCACATCCCTCGTCACTCTGAGGTTTATAATTTCTTTCTAGGATTTTGTGAAGGCAGTTATGCAAGGTTGTAATTCTTACTGCCTTTTCCCAGCACTGGTGAGTCCAACTCAATTATTTTTCCCCTTTTCTGTTTAAAGAGTACCAATAAGTGTAAGGTTTAACCAAGGGCTAAAGCAACAAATGTGTTAATACTGGAGTGGGGACATTTTTAAAACAAGCAGTTTGTTACTCTAAACATCACATATCTATGAGAAACTCTTCCCTCATTTTATAGCACCAAAATTGCTAGTGTGCATAGGAGCTTTCTTACCAAAGCAGGTCTCACAAAAATAGAGTGTTTTCACTGTGTTTTGCTTATTAAGCAGCCTTATTGTCTTAAGAAATAGTCAATTAATCATTGAAAATGTTGCCCTGACTATAATTAATAACTACAGACAAAAGACTATAGGTAAAAAGACAAGGTAAATCAAGAAAAGCAAACATCTCCAAGAACAGATTTTTTTTCTCTCTTTACTGCTCCAGGAGCTCACAGATTTTTTTAACAGAATCTGAACTACTGAGAGTAAAAACATGGAGAAAAAGAGAAATGGTTGCCAAAATACAGCCACTTTTGAACCTTTTTGTGCAGGAGTAGAGAACAACCAATCACACAAAAAAGATTGAACAGTGCAGATAAAAATGGGTATCAAGAATATGAAACCAAGTTCTTCCATGCAGAAGCATTAAAATCACAAACTGGCTTAACTGTATAAAAATGTACAAATCTGAAAGCCAAATTTTGCTTGAAGGTGCAAGTTTTCTAATCACTTTTCATAAACAGGTAATTGGCAGTTCTAGTCAAGCAGGGATGGACAGAAGGAAGTATGGAAAATAGTTGAAGCAGTCCTTTAGATGCCACCAAATGCCCCAGCTACACTGCAGTCCCTAAGACAGTGGAGCTGAGAGCTCCTTGGCACAGAAAGCTGAGAGAAAAACATCTTCTTGCCATCTGCTCCTGCCTAGCAGCTCCCGCTGCTTCCCCAGCACCACCCTGTGACTGCCCCAGTCCTTCCATCCAAACTCCCTCCTGCCCTGCAGGCTGCTGCACCCACTGGCTCACACAGCAGCTCAGAGCTCAGCTATGCCTGTGCCAGCATAACCCTGGGAGAAGGAGGGAGTAGGACTGGGACAGTCCTGGCAGCAGCACTGAGGCACAGCGTTTTGTTTTGTCTATGCAACTGCCACCAAAGTCACCACCAGCTGAGCTTTCCTAGGGATCTGTCACCCAACAAGCCTTCACAGAATGACATGGATTTCAAAAACCTGGGTCTCCATCTAAGGGGTATAATGTAAGATAATACGTCTTACTACCCTCACAGTTTCTGCAGAAGCTTACATTGTTCCACATTACAAACAGGCATGCACTCCTTTAATGCCACCTATACCAAAACAAGTTCTAGCGTAAGTAAAATATATCCAAAACATAAATAGCACTAGCCAATAACATTAAGCTAGCAGAAATTTGTAACATAGGGTTTGCAAATGGAATTTTACTTAGGTAGAGATGACAGGCATAACTGGGAAGTTGTTCTCCAAGTAATCAAGGGCCACCTCCACCACTTGCAGTTAAATAAAAGACAGTCTTGGTCTTTGAGGCTAAATTGAATACTTTTTTTGTAAAACATCTCCACTGGCTTAAAATAGGCACTCTGTATATGAAAGGATTGACAAATATTTATGATTTCCATTTTATGTGTGAGAACATATACATGATACAATACATTCATTTCTAGTTGTGTATGTACTAAGTAAATATAAAGACTATGAATGTATGCATTATTCCTTGCTAATTTTTTCTGAAAAGCTATATGTTTAACTCCAAATCCTATTTCTCTTCTTTCCAATTTCCATTCTCTCTTCTGCAACACATTTCATACTTTGAATTATGAATGTGCAACACAGGATGTCATTTGGATGTCAAAGAAGCAATCAGCTGAAGACTACTATCATTCAGAAGCTACTTCAAGACATACTGAAATCTTTTTCTAACCTTTAAAAATTGCTACAGTATATTAGGAATATAAGAATTGCTTCTATTACTGCCTGGAATGCTGAATTTTTATTCATACTTAGGATTATTGTCTTTACAAAGTACAAAATCCAGCAAGTACATGTCTCAAATTATGATAGTGATTTCTATGTAAGGAGAAATGCTGCTGCACTCAAGGAGTGGACCTGCTTCTTATTCTAAAATTTAATGATATCAAAATTATCTTTGGTGTAGTAATAATCATTTACAGGTGCTGTGCATCCTGCATATGGAGCTCCCAGTAAGCTTCTCAGATAGTGTGTTTGTGTCTCAGACACTCTTACTTGAAATTTTATTTTAGTCATTAAAGCAACAACACACAGGATTCAGTTTCACCCTCAGCTTTAGCCCTGACAAGTTATGAATGCTGTAATAAAGAAAGCAGTGAAATTGAAGCTTGCTGAGGAGCTGGTTATGGTTCAATGTGAGAGAAGCTAAGGGAACATACCAAACCAAGGTGCAGAGCCTGCCACCACTGCAGGGAGCATCAGCTTCATGAACAGGACCAAGGGAGAACAACTTGAGAGAAGTAGGAGGGAGGAGAAAGACAAAAGAAAATGAAGATGAGCAAGATGGGAATAGATTCAGAAAGCATTTTAACATTAAAGTTCTTCAATACCTATCCAATATACCCAATTTTGACCCATTTAAACTGCTTAGAGATATTTATAAAATATATTTTTGCATTGCTTGCATTTTATTGGGCATTTTCCAGTTCAATCCTACAGTTATAAAAGTAGTGCCAGCCATGAGCACTAAAGTCCACAAAAGGTCTAGCATCTCTAGCAAAAATCATCCTGAAATGTAATAAGTGGATTCTACTTTATTTTTAATGGAAACAGACACAATAGTGGCGCAGGGTTTAGAGCAAGACTGTCCAGAGTCAGAGTGATATAGAGCTCTGATCAATTAACAGGCTTTTTCAAACAGGTTTAAATGTGAATCCTATGGATTCAAACAAGCTTGTCTTATGTCACAGATACAAGAAAAGCAAGAGTTGAAAATATTCTGACTAGATTTTCAAATGAAGTACAAAATTATTCTTAAATTATGGCAGCTCTTTCACACACAAGGGTTTGTACTAAGCACATCAGTGCTAAGTCTGTACTAAGTACCTTCATACACTGTTTCACACAATTACTGTCAAGGTCTGCTAAACCACTGAAGTCTGCCTCTTAGCCACTAAAGGCACATCCCAGTGTCACTGCTAAGTGGCACATTAAAAGCTTGAAATAGTACAGAGCAAGGAAGTCACCCTTCTATCATTTTTCTTACACAAAAATGTATTTAGTTTTATTTGATTATTGCTGATGCCTCCTTTTTGCATTGATGTGGTATTCAAATGTGCACTTTGGGATGGGAAAATAAAAGTTTTTTCCAAAGCAGTGGCAATCATGACTGTAAACATTAGCTTGTATTGCAGAGGCATACCTGCACACACAGACGGTGCCCCAGACCTTTTCCTCTCCTGCTGCACAGAACAAGCTTCTCTAACACACTCATCTTTGACTGATGAAGCAAATTCTTACTCCTTTTATAGTCTCTAATTAGTCCCACACAAAAACAAACGTTTCTCTTCCCCTTTTAAAACCTCACCTGGTGTGTCTACTTTGCTTTCTGATTAGAGATATAACACTGAAGAGGAGAGAGTAAAATAAGCACAAAGATGTTTTTCAAAACACAAATTCATGGGAAAATCTAGATTTTAATATTTACACTATGATGGCAGCTAGGAATTGTATTTATTAGCAGCTTTGCAGTGCATACTCACTATGATTTAGTCACCTATCATTTTTGCCTCTCTCAGATGTACTTTGGCTATATTTACTAAAGACACCTATGATGAAGGCAGTATCTTTGAGTTGTTTAAACAGCAGATTTTATATCCCTAACCTTCTCCCTGCCTATTGGATTTCTATTATGGAGTGTGAAAGTCATTCTTTAGTTAAAACTCACTAGGTACAAGGAGGCAGAGCCACAATCCAGTCCATGGAATTCAGAGTCCATGACAAGTCCACAGCCACAATCCTGACCTAGGTGGTCAGGGTTACATAGATTACACATAGGAACTTCCAATACAAATTCATAGACTTTGCATCTAAACTGAAGCAGAGGACCTTTGACAGAATTAGCATTCTCAGTATTTCCAAGTAATAGTATGAGTAAATAAAATCTGTTTGGGAAGGATGGGCTTGTATTGTCTGTGACAGTGAATTAACCATCAGGGACCAATTCCTGTCTCCCAGCAAGTATTTTCAGAAGAATGAAAGGTAATTCCACATTTGAGAGTAGAAAGCATCTCCACAGCCATTTTCCAGCCCCCAGCTGCAGCATCCAAGACTCATAGCAAACTACAGTATCTGGGCATGGGAAAATCTTTTTGATTTACAAGTTCAGGAATACTCCTTGATTTAAATTTTCTTTCTATAAGTTTAAATTTGAACACGAGGCAAACTATGAAACATTTGGAAAAGCGTTAGAACACATTTCATCTTGCAGGTGGATCTGCACAAGGCTCATTTCAAGCTCTGAAGTTCATCCCCAGTGCTGTAGTCAGACACTGCAGTCAGGCAGCACAGCCAGTACCTCCCTACTCCACTGTAAACAAGTGGAAGAATCTGAACTATTCCCTCTAAAGCAGGGCTTCAAACACTCAATTGCACAAGTAGTTTGGTCTTCTCCCTAAAGATTCAGTATGGAAAAGTGGTAATTCATTGCTATTGCAGTTATTCCAAGTTTAAAATATTATTATTTTGTTGAAGGGTAAAAATAAGCATCTGAAAAGCTCAGAAGACCATCTTAAATAAAATTAAATAAGTTTACTTTTAATTCCTTGACTTGGAGAACATTATGTTTAGATGCCAGACTGGCAATATTACATGTGAACATTTTTCAATTCTGCCATGTCAAAGCTATAAGGGGTCAGTTTGGGGATTCTGCAAAGCTCCTTCCAATTAAAAAAAAAACCAAACAAACAAGGCTAAACAAAGCATTCAGTTAATTCATTGTGATATCACAAAATTACACTGAAAAATGACTGCTAATTAACTGAAAGTTTGCTGACATTTAATGAATTATTTCCCTTTGTGAAAAATGCAGGATTGTTTACATCAGAAATGTTATTTAAAACGGAAAGTATAATAGCAATTTTTCAAAAAATAATTCAATTTATAAATTTCTGAAAATTTTGAACACTATTAAGAGTTGAATCTAAAATGCAGGTCGGCATTTGAATTCCCAAAACCAAGAGTCCATTGTTTTGAGACTTTGGTCTCTTTTCAGCCTATTATAATTATTGAAGCAATTATAATCTTAGGCTTTCACTTCAAAAGGGTAATTTAACAATAAACATTTATTTTCAGTAAACATTCAAATTCAACTACTTCTCTGCAGTACAGTAACGTCTCACATGGCCACATTTGATTGCTAAAGTAACATTTGACTCCAAACTCAACACGTGAAGAGTTTTTCTGCTCACTACAACTCCAGATCACCGAAAGATTACAAAGAACAAGAATCTCATTTGGAAACATTTTGCAAAGTCAAATTTTGCCACTTTTCTTTCAGCAAATCATATCTGACCTGTTGAACTTTCAATAGTTCAGAGGCATGTTAGTCTAAACTAATGTCTTGAAGGTATATGAAATTTAAAATCAAAAATACAATTAGAAATATTTTATAGTCATGGTAACACCACAAAGAATAGAAGGGCTCAAAACACACAGAGATGGACTCTGGATCAGACCACACACAGTGAGTACCAAAACAGTGCTTCATACACTGCTCAGGCTAGTCATTGGTACTTTCATTGCTGCCACTGGATTGCCACAGAAATGCTGCTCAATAATGTCACGGTGGCACAAAGCATCTTGTTCTTTCTGGAAAGTCATCAATAGATGATACCCAGGGTGAAACAGAGGTGAAATTCCCAAAGGAGACCAATGCACTCTGTGGGAGAAAATAGTTTGTTCTGCAAAGTGAGGCTCCAGTGGTCTCACTGTCTCCAGGTGCAGCCCTGGATGCTGTATTATATTGCTTGACAACAAACTGTATTGATAGGAGACAAGAATAAGTTTACCTAATCTAAATATGTAGTATTCCAGAAAAAGAAGGGCAGACAGAAGGCCAAAACTATGAATTATGCATACTGAATCATCAAACTCCTACCCTACTTTAGAGCTGGAGCAGGCTTTGCATGGAAAATGAAATTAGGATGGAACATATATTGAACAATTTTCTCCATAACTGGTTCTTACTCACCTTAAATGTAAAATTTTATTTAGCTTATATCACAGGAAGACATCCTTATTAAAGTAGCACACTTACATGGGTCCCTCTGAAAGGATTTAATGCAAACAAGTCTAAAATAATTGAAGGGGAGACATTTCCTGACTGTTCTCAGAAGAGCTTAGTGAAGAAGAGGATAGCAGGAAAGAATTACTTTATTATATTGATTTCCTTAGGAAAAAGAAAAAAAAAATCAAAGCAAGGTAGGTCAAAGAAACCAATTCTCTTTTGTAAAAATCAATAAAAGCATGCAGAACATGAGTGAATTTACATGTCAAGAGGGCTTTGCAACCATACTGCAAAACAAGATCTGCCCATTATTACTCTAATAAGGCAGGTAATACAAGACACTAGCTTGGGTCATTACTGCACCCTGCTATTTTAAAATAGCTTAAAATGCAATGTGTATGCACTTTTACTAATTTAATCAAGTAATTAATCTGAGATGTGACTGATTATACATTACAACTCACTAAAACATGTTGAATTATAGCATGTGACAGACCTGTAGCTGCTTAAAACACATCTACCTAAAGCTGAAAAATTGCTCTATATGAAGCTGCAAAGAAAGTTGTCTAAACTTCTACCCAAGTCATACATTCTTAAGCTCTAAGAATCTTCTGCTCCATGAGAAAAAAAATTCAGCCACCACCTAAAAACTAAACACACTGATGCATTCTTGGTATTTCTCTGGTTGTTCAGCTAAGTAGAAATTAATATCTAATAGTACTTTTGTACTTGATAAAACCCAAAACTCTACTAGCTTCTTCAAATTAACATAATTTCATATAAAATACCTAAAAAAAGGGTCCCTCCTTCATCAGTACCTTCAAGGAGATATTTGCAATTCCAGGTACTTGAAATTGCCAGTGGTTTGGATAATTAACCTCAGCCCATTTCTAGCAATTACTGTCATTAACTTCAATTGTATGAAAATCAGCTACAGGAATGATCCCCAGATTCCAAGAGGAGCCAAGCTAAGGGCATAACTTCTCTGATGTCCTGACAACCTGGTATCCAGCTGTGAGACTCCATGGCTTCTCCACTAAACTCCACCCACCCACTCCCCCTTCCTCTGACCTGTAAAAGGGGCAGGGGATTCCCTACGCTTCTTTTACAGCTTCTCTACCTCATTCTTTTAAGACAGCAAGACACTTCAAATGCAAAAACACGTATGCACAAGCATCTGAACTGCTTCAGGCATTAAACACCCTAAACTCACCAGAAAGTGTTAGACCATCTACTGGAAACCAGGACTTACAGGTTTTGAATTTATGTAATTGATGTCAAAATTTGCCCTGACTTTGCCAGGGGTAAAATTAACAGGAAAGAAGCACAGGGTTTGAGGTATCTCTGCTTGATAAACCTTTCCAAGAAACACAAAGAATGGGGAGCTGAAACCTCTTTTTAAAAATCTGCAATACTCAAGTTCATACTGATGACTTACTCCTGTTTTTTTCACCCTCCGCCAGTACAGAGTCCAAGACTCAAAACCTTTTCTTGGTATTATTTAAGCCTGTTCTGAGACTATACATTAGAGAAAATATAAGAAAACCAAACAGCAACCCTAGCAGATCTTCCAATATTAGAATAGCATCACATCCTCTACTGAATTCGTATTGGACAACCAATATAAACTATTATTAAAAGTCAGAAAAGGTTCTCACTCTCTTGAGGAGTAAAATCTGCCTTCATACTGTTGAGTGAACTGAGTGCTGTCAGGACAGGCAAACCCTTGAAAAAACTATTAAATTTATTCTAAAAGCAGCAATTAAATCCTCTTCACCCCAAGAAAAAATATTACAAAGCAGTACTAAGCATTTCTTTCATTTTAAATGACAAAATGTGGATTTACTTTGTTTCTAATCACATTTTGAAAGAAAAAAACCTTTTCCATAAGTAAATAATTTTACACTTCTGACAAACATAGCAAAGTTATAACAAGAACGAAGGTCAAAATATAAATCTGCCCTCAGCCTTGCACAATATCCTTATTTCCAGTAGAAATTCACCTGATTTCCCCAGGTGTTCTGTAAATATTGCTTATTATTTTTACCTCATCTTCACTCTAACATGCATCAATCAGCAAGGAAAAGATTTTTCTTTAAATACTCATTGTACAGCTCTCTGCAACTTCAATTAAAAAAAAAATTTGCTCCAAGCAAAGCCCATTCCTACCACTTGGGAAGTGCAGAGAGGGAAAATCCTTTCCAAACCCCGAATTTAGTCCACCTCAGCAACAGCAGAACCCAGTCACAGCTTTTCATTTCTACCATCCAAGTTTACTATGTGGAAAATTCAGACCTTTGCAAACATATCACAATTCAGCGTTTGTTTATAGCAACAGTTAAGACACCACTGGCTTTCTTTTTTTTTTTTTTTTGACTCATCTACTCTTAAAAACTTCTGGGCCCCAGAGGAAGGAAGGAGAAGGGGCAGGGTGAAAGCTCTCCTTGCCAGGTGCTCCCCCAGCCCCCTGCAGACATCCACACAAGCTCGAGTGGAGCACCAGGAGCAAAAGGGGAGCTCAGTGTGACAAGGACAAGACTGCTCAGAGGAGAGGCACAGAATGGGACAATGAGGCACTCAGGCCACCCCTCGGCATGCACAGCTCGTGGCTTCCTTGCAGACCTCCCGTGCCTCGATGGGAGAAGGACAAAAGTGACCACAACTCCTCTCTCACTTCCTGCTTTTCTGTCTCTTCTTAAAAGTTTTGGTTTCCTGTAGTTACTTAACAAGTGTCCTTTTCAGGGCTGCTCATGTTCATTTCCTTTTCCTTTTCTACTCAGTTTATTTTGTTTTCCTACCTAGCTCTTCATTGTCTGCATATTTGCCCCTCTGCTATCTTCTCCATTTTCCCCATTTGAAAAAACCAATTTGTTTTCACTGATGAAATGCAGGACCACACTTTTAGTTCCACTTTCATGTTTTTAAAGAATATGAAGGTAAAAATTTATAGTTATTGAATAATAAATATCAGAAGAGTTTCCTTTAGAAAGTTTTCTTAATTATACATTCATGAATGCCAGATATATTTGATATATTTTTGGCATAATTTACAGCAGAAAGTCTAAGTAAATACAAGGTAGAAGGATTCAAAATATGTTACTCACCTCATTCATTTATCCTGGTAGCCAGATGTGAGTTTTATGTCACCCAGAGGAACTTCTCATTTTCCTTCTTCATGACTCTTTCTAGTAGGTATTAAAAAAAAAAAGAATATACAAAGTAACAGCAGCATACAATCATGGGGGGGTAGGGAAAGGACACACATGACTTTCACTCTCTGTTTAAGAGGAGCTGGCATCTATGAAATGTGACTAGACTTAGACCCCATCAACTCAGGGAATTCTCTCCATCCTAACCACTGGCAGCCAGTCACTAACATGGCTAATTCATCACAAACTCGAGCAAAGAGAGTGGAAGCAGCCCTGGCACCAGGAGCCTTTGCCTCCTCCTCGCAGCCACGCTGAGCTCCATGAGCAGGAGCTGCAGCACAAGGCAGAGCTGGACCCGCTCACAGCTGCTGAGCGGGCAGAGAGCTCAGCACAGACACACTGTAAATGCAATTGCAAGGCAGAGCTGGACCCACACACAGCTGCTGAGCGGGCAGAGAGCTCAGCACAGACACAGCTACAAAGGGAGAGCTTCGGTCCTGGGTAAACTAGACTTGGACCTAAAGAAGCCAGTGAACTTAAACTGGCAAGAAAACAGGTGGGCTTCTTTTCTAGTGACCATAATGACCATCACTTAGAGCAGCTGTGTTTGCTCCCTGAGACACAGGCTTAAATGTGATTTCACTCAGCTAAATGAGATTTCACTGAGCTTTGTCAGTATAGCCTTAATTTCTTTGAGAGCTGGCCTCATCTCTGCGATGAGAGGAACAGATTCATGACAGGGCTACACAACAGAAATATTGATTTGATTTTTCAGCAATGCTGCACTCGGTTCCCACCCAACAGCACTCAACCATCTTTAAAAAGTACATTACAAAGCAAAAGTTACAGAAAGGCCTTGAGAGTTAAGGTTGTTCAGGCTGAAGAAGGATCCAGGGAGACTTTAAAGTACCTTACTTAAGGGAGTCTGCAAGAACAATGAAGAAGGATTGGTTTGGGGCTCTTTTTTATAAGAGCATGGAGGGACAGCAACAGATGTAACAGATTTAAATGAAAAGCAAGTGGGTTTAGATCAAAAATTAGCAAGAAATTCTTTACTATCAGGGTGGTGAGGCACTGGAAGAAGTGACCCAAAGAAGCTATGGATGCCTCACCCTTTGAAGCATTCAAGGTCAGGTCAGATAGGGGTCTGAACAACTTGACATATTTTCCTAAAAGGAAAAACACCCCAACCACAACAGAGGATTTGAAACAAGATGATCTCTAAGGTCTTTTCCAACCCCAACCATTCTGTAACCCTATAAATTACAAAGTACTCAAGACAGAAAATAAAGCAAGATATCTCCTGAGGGATGAAGCACAGATTTCTACTCTTCTTTCAGCAGTTCCAGAAGAGACACAGCCTCTCAAGCCCACCCCATGCTGAGACCAAACAAAAGGTTTTTAGCAAAGAACCCCTCATGGCCACTACTTGAGTGAAGCTATTGGAAAAACCCAGCTATTGAAAATCCCAGACCATAGTGGTAGACTTAAAACAAGCGAATACCTGGAAACCAGTAGAGAGACACAGCCCCACAAGGCAATGCTATGCCAAACAAGAGCAAACCAATTACCCAGCCCCTCCCTAGCTCTTATAGGGCTCCTGATCAGAGTAACTCAGCACAGCTGCCTTGCCACGCTCCCAGCTGCTCTCCGACTCCCCTTGGGCTGCAGAGCCTCCCTGCCCACACCTGTGGCCACTGCAGCCTCCCCCAAGCTGCTGGGGCTTTGCTGAGCCCCAAGCATGGTAGGAGCCTTGCCAAATGCCTTCTCTTCTAGCATGCTCCCCTTGAGTGGAGACAGCAGCCCACTTCAGCAAAGCCTGCCTGAAGGTGTATAGGCACATGTTTGCTGCTAAAGTGATGCTAGGGCTTCATGGCAAATTTAACCTGCTGACACTGTCGTGTATCTGTAGTAATATGAGATCAGTATTGGCCCAAAGCTTAAAGCATTTCTGTGGGAAACAATAATCTTGAAATATAGTCCATGTTGTGCTGCATCCTTTTTGAATAAATGTTTGGCTTTTTACTGAAGTGTTGTTGCTTCAGAAATGCAATTATTGCTGATAATCATTTAAATCAAGGACTAAAACAGATCACCACAGACGTTATGAGACCACTAAATACAATGTAAAAGAGCCTCTTGAATTCTCAAAGGAACAAAAATGCTGTAATAAATGCAAGTTCTCTTTGCCTGATTTCTGTTTGTGAATGGTCTGGAAGTGCATCTCAGTACACAAATATTAGGCATATTTGTGGCAAAATGTATTTATTGACAGACAGATTTGGTTACATATATATTTTTAAACTACTGGCAAAGGCAAACACAATTTGGTTACACACCTTCGTACTTAGTGAAATGCATCTGAATCTTTTTTTTTGCCTGCTGTCAATGGTAAGAGGTGATCAGCATAAGTATGTGATAATGAGTCAGGACTCGGCGAGACCTGTGCACAAGCAGATTTTTTTTAGGACCTGTTGAGAGCTTCTGGGTTGTAGTGAAGACCAGAGGAGAAGGGGGCAGGTTCTACCTCTCCAAATCTTATTATAGCTGTAAGTTTGATGAGGATATCTTGCAGTAGTGTAGCACTCCTAGATTTGCCCAAAATCCTGAGGCAGAAAAACTGAAAGCTTTATTAAAGTGGGTAAAGTGTTCACATTGGGAGGTTGGAGTGATAGCAAGTGAAGAGGACAGAAGAGATAAGATAGCACTGCTCTCCTTTGTCCCACATAATGCTACTATGGCTATGAAATGCAAAATACAAGGAACATGTTCCAAATGTATTTTACATCTTGAAACTGATACAAGCTGGTATAGAGGCAGGCATGTTTTCTTATAGCCTGGAATTAAAGGGAAAATTCTCCATATGTCTACTGCTTCTCTCCTTTATGACTGAAAATGGAGATGCTTGGTTTATTGAAAGGGAAAAAACCAAACAAACCTACTAGAATTTTGAACAGTAAATGGGTATGAAAAACTGTCTTTGTCACAAACTGATAAGTGTTTTATTTGCTTTGACAATGAAAAAAGAAAGGAAACAGAAAAAAAAGGTCATAGCAGACTGTATGTTATTAGTGACAATCATCTGGTTGGCAACATCCTCTCTGTGATGTACTTTTCTTTAGCTGAGAGGAAGAGTTTGCTGTTCTCTTGAAGTTCACCTTTTAAAGAGCAAGATTCTGTCTTCAAACACAATTTTTAAACTCTCATGTCATTGCTGAATTATGTCTGGGTTACACTACTGAATTCATAATGATTCATGTTTGATTAGTAAGCTGCCACAGACTGGATAGAGAGGGGGACATTTTGTTCTCATGACATATTTTTCTATGACTACCACAGAAATACATTGTCTTCATGATATCAGGTGTGGAGGGCCAGGGGTTGGATTTGGATATTCCTTGTGGGTCCCTTCCAATTCAGTATATTCTATGATTCTATTGCATATTTTTATCTTTATAACTCACCTTGTTATAGTTTGCTCCCAGGAAACTTTTTTGACTTCAAAGTCCTTATCTCCAACATTCTCCAACCACTCTGTTTTGTGTAAAAAAGACAGAGTTAGGACAACTCTAACCAAAACATTCTTTAACGAAAAGCTACATTTCATGCATTGAAAATGTAAAATTCAGTAGCACTGCAATATTCTTCTCTGCAATAAGGATGAGAAGACTTCAAATCCTTTTTCCTTTTTTTTTCAAACTTGTCGCAAGTTTTGATTTGGATGCTCATTTCCATACTTGTAAGTGTGTGACAGAGTGGAAGGAGCAGCACAGAGTGCTTTGCCAGGAGCTGTTTGTTTGGAGGACAGAAGGTGACTGCTTTCATTCTGCTCACATGTGTTCCCACAGTGCAAGGGCTCCCTGCACTCCAGTGTCCCCTCCAGGAGGTAGCTGGGTGACTTCTCTCTGTCCAGCTGCTTCTGCAAGACCTTGAGAGATCTTGTGCTGGAGAAATATGCCTGTCAGTTCCCAGGCAGTATGGGCTTTGGCAGCTGTTTACTGTAATAGCATGGGGTCGTTCATGAAAGGAAATAGTTTTCTTATTGGAAAATTGTGCTGTTGTACATCTGTGAGAAATAAAGACATGCAATGGGTAAATAAACACATTAGAGTGAACCCAAACAAACAAAAATGAAAATCTTTAGCAGCTTAAAGTATTTTTCCCAAGTACACCATCTGTCTCCAGGTATCAATTACACAAAATCAAGGAGATGGATATAAATACACGATAAATTGTGGGATGCTTGAGTACACGTTTGTTTTATAAAGAATGTACTGCATCACAACATAACTTTAATTCTGACCTTAAATAAATACTATACAGGAGACCTCTCACATTCTAACCATAACAGCAATAACTACTTCTGGAAGAGACAACCATTAAAAATTATTTATATGCACGTTAATGACATCTACTGACAAGCATCAAATAGAACTCTGCATGTATACATTTTCTTAGATTAAGTGGGAAAATACTTTAATAAGATGTCTGGCAGAACTGAGAGAAGTCATAGCAATTAAAAATGCTTTAAAATTCTACAGCACATTAATGTATTAGACTATTAAAATGCCTGCAATAGCATCCATTAACATGTTGATTTAAGGAATCCCCAGCACATTGGCCAGGGTCAAGACTGTAGCATTATCATTAAGCTTGTATTTCTTTGTATTTGGATGAAAGTGTGTTTTTTAGGAGGCTGCTATTTATTTCTTTTGTTTTACAAAGCTTGTTTTCTGATGATTAGTTACTACCATTTGCCTAGTGAATTCATTAGCCTAGTGAATTAGATTTTAAGGTTTGAGTTTATTTTTCTCATAGAAACATCTACATAGTAAAGTAAACTGTTGAAATCACAGAGGGAAAGGTCCATGTGGATCAGCTGGGCTGGGATCTCTACAGCCAGAATTAGAGCATAATTTGGTGGCACTGCAGTCCATTGCCCCTTCACAGTCTCCTTTCAGGAGCACTTACAGTCCTGCTATGATCCTCTTTGCAGAAAGCAGCACCCAAAGAAGAGTTTGCCTCTATTTGGTACCCTTTTGCCCTGCCCTCACTACAATTCTCCATACAGCTCACAGAGAAATTCATAAAATTGAACCCAAATGAGATTACATAGATAATACAGCGCTCCTTTGGAGACCACCTTTTAGAACAAGGTACAATACTGCAAATCTCCAAGCTGAGCAGGTGTGATAATGAATTCAAGAGCTGAGAATGTGTCACTGTGAATTCAGTTGTTCTCAAAGCTTAATATGTGCATGTTGCAATTTCATGATGCTTTATGCAATTGCAGGGTTGTTACTGTCAGAAACAATCTGTTTACTTTGCATATTTTCACATTTTTGTGAGCTGCCTAGATTCTATCTTCTGCAATTGGCATAGAGATTTACCAATTTATTTTATTTTTCAAGATGAGTAGCCTTGCAAAGAATCTGAAAGGGTCCCAGCATGCAAAATTTGGGAAAATTCTCGGCATAATGATATTCATGAGGATTCAGATTCCACATTCATCTGACCTTGACAGTTGAAACGAGGCCAGAGGATCTCAAAGACCAAGCTCCATGGGTCAGAAAGCCCCAGAAGAAGAGCAGAGGGAAAACGGCACACTCTTGGTTTGCCAACCAATATTCTGGCTTTGGATGGAGAGGCTCTTAGCCAAGAAAAAACAATATAAATAGCCTGGCAGAAACCATGATGGCTTTTATGGGTCCAGAATAAAAGGGGAAGCAAAGATTTCTGCTGATCCCCTGTCCATGCAGCCTGTGGAGAGGACAGGTGTCTGAAGGGAGGGAAGCAAGACCACTCTGCAAGGGATCATTGGACAGCAGAGGTCGAGGTGCTGCCCACCCACCCATAGGCTGTGAGCTCATGGTAGGACAGGGACAGGCAAGGAGCAAGGGGCTTCTGCCCCTTCTCATTGCTTGAATGAGCTATTATGAGCTCCTTTGATCAGCAGAGGACAGCTCAAGACCTGCTCTCACCTACCCAAGGCTGCAGGGACAGAGGACACTCACAGCCGGGATGCTAACGCAGGCATCTCCTCATTTCTCCATCCACTCCAGCCTAATTTGGCTCCTCCCTGCTGGCATTACTGCTGCTCTGACTTGAGGGACTGGGAACCACCTGGATTTAACGCAGTCGAAACTCTGAGCTGTGCAGAGGAGGTTGCTCACAAAGCCTCCCTCCAGCTGTTCAATTGCTTGGGCCTGGGCTGCTCTGCGTGGCAGCAGGGCTTTGCAAGCTTTCACTGGTTTTGCCTTTTATTGTAGAAACTTTTACTATGCTCTTGGAAAAAAAATTCCCATGGAGTCTTTCTCACTGAAAGAATAAATAAAAAACTACTGTAGTCAAAGCCATTACTTATATACAGTTGTTATTTTTTTACTAGTATTTCTGTCATTAAAGATATATTTAAGTCTTCAAACAAAAAAAAACGCATGAACTCCTCCTATGTACTACTTAAAACATTTAGCACCTTTTAAGTGACCTTTTACATTGCCAATTGGACCTTGATATTGTGTTTTGCATATTATATATCTAACAGATAGATATGCACTTCACTTGCTGATCCACAAGCCCCATGGATATCACTAGGAATGACACAAGCATACCCTCTAAAAAGTGGCCAATGCCCAGTGTCTGAGTTGTTGAAAAAACAACTGAAATTAAAAGTTATTGTCTTGAAGTTGTTCAAACTTTAATAGGGAGATTTGTGAAGTAGAATCCTCCTGTAAAGTATTTGCATTCTTAGACTCACAACACAATTTGTTTTATGTCACATGCAGAAAATGCAGGACTTCATTAGTTGTATCTAGATTGTGAGCAGGAAAAAAGTCAGGGTATTTCCTCTTAGTTAAAGGGTGGCATGAACCAGCTGGCATTCAAAAAACAATTAAGAAAATCTCCCACATTGGTTCTTAGGTTCACAGGCCAGACTTAATTGTACTAAGAGATTCCAGATAAAATATTACACTCTAAATTTGACTCTAAAAAAAGTGAATTGCAGAAAATGAGTGAAGATAGTGATTTATAATTTAAAAAAATTAGTAAAGATAGTAGCTTTGGAGCTTAAATTCCAGTTACTTTTACTTATGTGACTGCAATTGCAATTCTTAACAATTTCTGGACACTGCCTATAACCCTGATATTTAAATAAGTGCCACATCTCTGAAGTTAATGGATGTCATATAATACAACACAAGATTATATTACCTGAGTATCTTGACTGCCACATGCACATTCTGCACAGCATTTGCTAAAAATGGAAACATCTTGTTATATATTTCCCCCAAGTACAGCTGGCAATATCCCCTTCTGCGATCGCTGAGTCCCAGAGGCTTTCTGAAACAACATGTTTTGTTTGCTTTCAGTCATATGCTCATGTGATAAAAGCCTTCTTTGCATTATGAAATCATAATGATTTATAAACTTCAATATAAATTCAGCTGAATTTTGCAAGAAGCCAAGGTGGAGTGAATTCAGGGCATGCTGCTCTTCTAAGGCAGTGGGCTTCATGGACCAAGTGTCCTCTCATGGAGCCAAGGATGAATAGGTTTGAAAATGAAACAAAATTGTGTGTTTAAAAGGTTTTTAAAAATTAGACTTTAAAAGCAAAGCAGTTCTGAAAATCTTCAGACCTACGGTTTTCAAAAGTCTAAGGTTTACATTTGAAAACAACCTAGAAAAAGGAGTAAAAAATTAGGTATACTTTTAAAGTTTGTCTACAGCTTTTGTGACAACAAAAAACATTTTCCAGGCTTTTCCAGTGACATATTATTTAGGTAAGATCAACAGTTAGTATTACAGAAAAGAATGTCGGAACATGTAAATTCCATTTAAAAGAAATAAAAAATGTTATTTTTTTCTGAACTAAAATATTATGTTTACCCTGTTTCTAACAATGCTTGATCTGTGTTCTTTTCTGAAGGAAAAAAAAATCATAATATATGTAGCAGCAAGATTAAAATCCCATTTTTTAAAATCCATGCATTATGTATTCCTGGCAGCAAAGTTGAAGGAATGACTAAAAAATTCCAGCTTTAACAGCAGTTGAGACAACTCACTACTTCTCAGAAGGCACCCAGCAGTGTGCAGGATCAGGCCCACATGCCTGTGATCACCAAAAAAGTTATGAAAGCCACACATTTCTGAAATGTTAGGCTCTGCTTCTTTTCCTTCTTGCTCTTTTCCCTAAAGCTGACTGGATTTTTAGTCTAAATTTTTGAAGTTCATATGACTTCTCTTGTGCTGATTCTTTCAAAGCTGTTTTTTTAGATGTCAGAGAGAAGTATAACAGGATAGAGAAATTCATAAAATAGAAGTTAGGATTTTCTATTTCGAGATGTTAAATGCACCCCTCTTTTCAAAAAAATAGGCTAATGAAAGTAAAATCAGTCCAGAAAGTCAATTCAGGACTTACTCTTATATCTTTTTCACTCAAAATACATTTGAGATTAAGCTACCAAAAAAAAAAAGGAAAAAAACAAGGTTTGGTCCCTAGAAAGCTTAAGAATCGTTCACCTCTCTTTGCTTAATTTAATTTTTTTTCAATGTAGTTAGCATCTAAATAAACCTTACCAAACATTTCTTGCTCCACTGACAATTTTCTGACCTCCTAGTTGAGGATCTGAGCCCTAACTTAGTTCATGGATGAGTAATCACAGCAGGTCCACAGCAGAACCTATCCTAGAACTACAAATATATCATCTGCAGCATTGTAAATCAAAGCCTCAAAGAGCATCGTTTAGCCTGAAGCTAAAATTGCTTGTTTATCAGATGGTGCCTAGCTTAGCATGGAGCAGTTCCTTGTAAATCTCAGGGACCTTTTACAGCATATACTTAAGCAAGCATATTGGCTCCTGGGAGACTTTCCGAGAGCTTTAATGACTGCAGACTGCTAAAAGATCCAGGCCTTGGTTTAGTTAAGTGGTTACTTGTATAGCTTGGCTCCATTTTGTAAACTCCCAAAGATAAGGTGTCTGCTTTATCTGGGGAAAGAGCACGCATTAGTTTCTTAGGAAATCTTTATATCCTAAGTGTTAATGTTCTTGGGGCTTTTGGTGTTTTGACCTTTGTCTGCTAGCTTTTGATTTACGGTGGGAGCAAATCTTTTCCCCCAAGCCCTTCCTATGTTTTATAGGTACTTTGAAAAGCACAGTGAAGTACTCACAGCACAGCTTTTAAAAGTAAGTGTAAGGCCACACCATGCCTAAGTACATTGTACAGCTCAGGACGCTCCGATGACAAGGAGGAAAGACGACCACCCATTTTATTTCTTACTGTTATTTGCTAGTTTATTTCCTCATAAAGTGGGTGCTCACAACAAGTCCGTGGAGTTCCTGCCAGTGCAAGCCAGGTCACGGCCTGGGGCATCCATCCCAGTGGGCAGCCAGCCCCTCTGTCCGGCCGGGCAGCACAAAGGCAGCTCCCTGTGCCACAGCCACAGACTGGCTGGATCTGCCACCGGCACACTGGTGCCCAGGCAGCCACTTCCTGATGGATAGTTGCATACACTTGATGTAATTTGCTAATTGTGGAGCTTGTTATCTGGGTCTCTCACTTTTTGATTTGAATTAATTAGAGTTCACCTCCATGCAGCCACCTGCTGTGCTGTCACACGCAGCACACATTGGTACAACAAAAACAAGGAATTTTTTTTAATAGGCTTATTCAAGCAAAGTGTGCTCCCATTAGATGTGTGAAATGGCATCACTACAATGTCATAGACTAAAAATGGGAGCATCATTTATTTCAGCTGGCATGGTAATGGTGCAAATGAGAGGAAAAAGTGGTCCATTGCATTTATAGGCAGAAGACCCAATACATTTAAAATCTAATTTGACTTTACCAATTATTCAATATCTTTGACTCTTTCTCACTTCCGTGTTTTTTCCCTTGATCCAAGTTAAAAGCAAGAAGGTCTGATTTTTTTTGCTTCTAGTAGCAGGGTTAACATTTCTAAACCAAGAATTTTTGCTGGTCTTGTGTGTGCAAGCCTCCTCCAGCTCTCCCAGCTCCACCACTCTCCCATATTCCTGCAGGTAAGCACACTCCACGTATCATAGAATTGAAAACATACTCCCTTGCTGCATGTTTTTCAAACAGAACAAATTATTATAACACAGAGCTAAGGAAAAGTTAAGTAACTTTAAAAGGTGAACAGCAGCATTTATCTTCTGAAAGGTGCTGCTTTCAAATTGTACTGGAAAACATGAGCTTCCTTTACACTGGGTATTTAACATTGGCAAAGGCAGGCTTGTTGTGATATGCAGTTGTATTTGTTTGCTTTCTCACATTTTAAGAACTATATTGAAAATCCAATCCTGTTTTCTTGAACACAGCCCAAGTAAGTAGGCTTTTGTACAAAAGATGTCAGGCCATCTGAAATACATCTGGGGCTATTTTTTCAGCACAAGATCAGTAATGGGTGACCTATTTACTCCATTACTCTGTAAAGATGGCTGAGCTGGCTTTGATCTCTTGTGGTCTATATTGGGTTGCCAGAAGGTCAGGGGAAAATGACTCACCCTGGCTACTCTGTCCTGTGGGCACAACACTCTTTGTCCAAAAAATCAGCTTTTCTTCCCCACTCAGTACTGTTCACTGTTCTGCATGTGGGCTGGATGGTCAGTCAGGGAAATCTTTATGATGTTTCACAGAGAAACTTCTTCAAATCTAACATGTACTCTATAGGCGATATAACATCAATACTGCTGATATGAAAAATTGTTGATATCTTCTGTTTTTTTGGAGGACAAAAGAAAATTTAATCAGGAATAGAATTTAAATTATATCCAGATTGATGGATATATAGAGATATCATACAGCTCATACTAATTTTTCGTTTTGAAAATCATTCATACTGAACTGCTAGAGGCATTTTAACAGCATCCGCACTATTACAGGAGACATTCTGTGGCCTTATAAAAATGCATAATTTCCAGAGAATTAAATAAATATTTGTAAGAATTGGTGGTTATTTTACAAATGCAGATTTTACTAATAACAATATTTGGCATGGATTGATACTTTCTGAATTCAGAGCACTGTATCACTTGAATCTTTAATTCCATTTTGTTTCTGTGATGAAAGTGTCAAAATTCTCATTGGGCAAATGAGAAACAGAGAACCAAATTTGGTTACCCAGGATCACAAAAGCTCCAGTTATGATGCAGTTAAACATGTGGCTGCTGCTTTTACAAGCAAGGGCTGCTCCCAGGAACTGAGTGTTGTGCCACAGAAGCTGCAAATTTCATCCAGCACCCTGGGGAGAGGTTGCTGCCTTAGGTTCTACTTTAGGTATAATATCTTGGATTGCAATTAGGCCTTTGGATTAATATGGACACAGAGGAATGGCAACAAAGTCAAAATCAAGAATTAATACTTCTCTCTTCCAGAAACAGCATAATTTCTCTGACTTTGCAGTATATCTCCCTTCAACTTTACCAGCTAAAACACATACAAGAGATAACAACTGCCAACACAAGAAACCCTCCCAACACACACCCAAAAAATCCACCCAAACAAAAACCACCACCTCAGCATGCATGCAAGGGCACACTACACACTGGAGTTAGCAGGAAGGCAAATTGAAATACTCCGTGGTAAATGATACACTATGTTTAAACTTTGAAACCGAAAGAGTTTAGCAAGAGAAGGCTTCACTTAGTAAACACTTTCCAGTGGTTGATGCTAATTGTTTCAGACAGAGATTAAGGAAAACAGGTTCATCTGAGGAAAAAAGAAGGCATTTGAGCTTTTCAGTCACTGCTCCTACAGTTGGAATTTGTATTTGGTCACTGCCCTCTCTTTTTGCTTTGAATATTGTTGTCTCCATGTCAGGCTCCCAGGTTTAGCACCATCTGACTTTGTCCCTTAGATTCTATTTAGATTTCAGGTCCAAAGCCTGAGTCTAAACCTTTATTCTGTGCAATACAAAATATAAAATGTGCAAACAAACTCTTATAAAAAGTAAGTTTTCCAAACAATATATTCATCAGAGGAAGAATTGTAACTATTCAACAAAGACCTAATCTCCTAATGCCTGTGAGCAAAAGAGAATAATCCTGGACCCATTGAAGTTGAGCAAAAAAACTCCACTAAGGCAATTTGCCTTGAGAGATGTTCATTTCTGCGTGGTTGTATTCTTAAGACCATCCATTACTTCAAAACATGTTGAAAATCAATATTTTTGTAACTATATAGAACTTACTGGGTTGGTGTTATTGAGAACTAGAACTTAAAGGCACACAATTTTAAAACAGACAAATAGTGCTAATTTTAAACAGTGAGAATAATGAATCAAACTCCTACATGGAGTAATGGTTCCTCCAGCTCTAAAAACCTCCTTGGTGAAATCTGAAAGTAGCTCTGGAAGGTTCACAGGTCAAATAAATATTCAACTCAGTGCTACAATCGTAGGCTAAATTTATCAATACATCCATACTAAAAGATACATCCTAAAATTAGGTTTTCCAGTAATCTCATCCTGCACTGACAAATCACAGAACCGGTTCAAATTCAGAGAAACCGGGAAAGTCACAATGTTTCAATTTTAGGTAGCTACAGAAATATTTCTAAATTGAAAAAAAGTCTGAATTCAGAAACTTTTATAGGGGGATATTATTTTTTGAATGGCCATGGTGCACAGCTGATAGCTGTGGGACTTCAAAACACTCCCACATACAAATATCTTTTTTTTCTGAATAGTAGGTTGTGGTCATAGACTTCACAGGGCAAAAATTTTAACCCAAATTTTCCAGAGAATAATGTTCCTAACAGCCTTTATTGAGATGTTCCAAGTATGTGAACCATCTCACAAGTAATAGCTTTATTACTCACGAGTACAAGTTTATGTGTTATAGGTTTTGGAGAAGACATGACAGCATCAAAACTCAAGTAGGGCACAGAGGACCAAGTGAGTGAGGCTGCTTTACTTTTAAGGCAAGCTGGTGAATACTGGGGTTGTTTCTGCCCACCTAGAAGCTTCAAAGAGAACACTTTTATTTACACAACAAGGTCTTTCAGCGGCAGACATGCAATGCCCACATATGCTTATAGAGCATGTCATAATTAGTGTAAAAATAAAATCACTGGAAAATGTTCTAGTGATTTTTTTTTTCCTGTTTGATTAGCTTTAGGGGATGACAAACCTCCTCTAAATCAGGAAACCTGTAAAATTCTGCTTCGATAGATCAGTGCTCCTTCAGCGCTTTAGCAAAGCCCCGGAGTGGAGCCTGGTGGGATGCAGCGAGAGGGGCTGGAACAGCCTTCCACAGGATGCCTGCCACCAGCATCACAGTGAAGCCCCTGATGCTGCTATGCGGGGAAATAGAAAAGCCAAACACATCTTTCCCTTCTTTTCTCATTGTTGGAAAATGGAGAACTTGTTGTGAGAAAAAATGATCATTTCTACAAGTCAAGCTCACGGTGTCTGGTGAGACTGCAAACTGCTCAACTTTTATTACTTATGGAGAGTGGAAAAAGTAAGATCTCACCTTAGACTGAGGTAGGATCATTGCACCTACAGAGAAGGAGGTGGCAAAACCACTCAGTATTGCATTTAGCTGTCTCTGAAATTCTCCTTAGGAATAAAAGGAGCTTGTGCTTGTAAGATTTGCCATTTCCCTTGGGTGCATTAGGACAAGTAACTTCAAGCAAATTTTTTCTTCCTCCATGTTTCCAGTCAGGTCAGGCTCATTAGTGCCACCAAGGCACCAGCAGTAGGGTAGGTGCTTGCATTTGCTGCTAGTTATTTATTTACGTTTACATTGATCTGTAAATACGTCCGGGAGCACTTGTACCATCTGCTACACATTTGTCAGTCACTGAATGGAGGGTGGACATCTGGGGATGACACTGGGTTTTGTTGATTTTCCCCCATTAGAGCTACTGTTTCCTTTTTAAGCATGATGTGAGCAAAGAGCCTGGCTGACTGTGTTGAGAAGGCAGATATGTGTGTGTGACACTGCCTCCAAATCCACCAGATCTGAGTTTTCTCCCAAGCTTCCTTCCACTTTGCAGAGCTCAGTGTATTGAAAGAGCATGAAATGCAAAAATATCTGCTGCAGTTTTTCTTTGCAGCATGAATGGCAATATTGAATGGTAATATAAGAGACAAACTGAAGCACCTCCTGTGTGTCCAGGACATCACAAAACTCTGGATTCAGGGGGTGAGGGTGGGAGGTTAGGGTTAAAAAAAAAAATCACATAATTTAATGTATTCCCCTAAACTCTGCTTCGAGAGCCATTGCACACTCACAGATGCAGGTGGGGAACACCTAAACTGCTTGCCTGGGTTCCAGAACCAGAGCCAGAGTTTGAATAAATACTCTTCAAAAAATCCCCTTTTTGTCACAAGTGATTGGTTCTTACCTTCCCTTTTTCCTGTGTATCTACTGTCTGCAGGCTCACAAATACACAGTTCCTTACAAGCGTGGTCTTCAAAATCACTGATGGAGTATCATCCAATATTTCTGTTTAAACCATGACTTTTGGGACAACAACAAAAATAATAATAGATTGATTTTAACATAAAAACTTCAGCTTATTTGGAGCATATTCAGTTTATGTTTTCAAGATAAGCCTCTTGTAGTCTGAAAACTAATATTCAGAGAAAATTATCTGATCCCTTATACCAGTGTGCAAGGAAAAAAATCCACATTGTTACAATGAGAAGTAAAATAATCTCTGCCAGTTCCCAGTATTTTCTGCTTCAAAGAAGCTTTTTACATCCTGCTGAACTGAAGTGAGAAGTGCTGCCACAAGGATTTTCCTGTGCTGGAAGAGATGAGCACATGGAGCAAAACTGCTCAAGGTGTGCTCTGATACACAGCCTCCCTAGTTCTTAGGGCACGTGGTCTTCACCCACCAAAAACATGGTTTGTTGGGGCTACGACAAACTGATAGCAGCTTCTAAACAGAGCTATGGCTCGGCCTGATCATAAACATTCAAGTCTGTGGGAGCTGAAAAGTTGCCTGGGTGTAAGTAGGTTCATAAAGCACACATGCACTCACACTTTTCACATTTTCCAAGAGGTTTGCCAGATGCCACCCTACTTAGATATTCTGACATTAAGTTTTTAAAAATCTTTTATACCCCACAAGTCATAGCTTGTGTCCTATAAACCACAACAGGTTCATAGATTAATATAGGCACGGCTCTTGAGCCAGTTGTTACCCCAGTTGCCATGCTCTATAAATACATTGGAATAGCTGGGAAGGTGCCAGGGAGTCACTGTGAGAACTGTTAGGATTCTCCTCCAGGAGAGAGGGAAGACCTATTTGCCACCTTCCATGGGCTGCTAGCAAGAGCTGTAGCTCCTGCTGCTGCCAGGAAAATAAACTTCCAGACCGATTGCACATTACTCCAACATTGTAAATGCTATTGCAATCAGTTTTCTTTCAGAATTGCCTCTTTCATTTCATCTAGAGCAAATTATCAATATTAGAAAATGTACAAGTGCAACCAGTTTCTAAGAAATCAGATAATAGCTTTTATTTGTGATGCTTTTGTAATAGGACTTCAGGTATTTACCTTCAAATTTTACTTTTCTAAGTGAAACTTTTCTCATCATTTTTCTATGTTCAACCTTGCTGCCTGCAGGATGCTGGTAGAGATGAGATATACATTTCACCCTCATGTTGTAAATGAAATGAAAATAAATACTGCTTATCTCTTGCTCTCAGCCTGTATTCTTTCTTATTCTGTTGTTCTTCAGTGTAATACAGCATTACAGCCTTTTCTGCCTCTGTGGGAGTTGTGAACCAAATTTCCATTCTGAAATGGCCATGAATTTCAAATTCATCTTCTGTGTTCACAACAGTTAGGAGAAGGGCATTTGTATAATTTCCCATCAGTGATTGTATGAAATGTACCGGTAGCAAAAGAAATTAATCAGTATCTCAGTATCACTCCTCTGTATGGATTATGTTCAGTAGGACATAGGGTGGGGAGATCATATGTTAGGTAGTTCAATGTTTTCATAGAGGTCAAGGTTAGAGAAAGAGGTCATAGTACAAACCTAAAAGACTCAATACTACAGACAGTTTAAAAGATATGCTTGATTGGACATACCGATATTTTAATTTGGATCTTGAAGTTTTTAATTTTCTATTTGAATTGCAAAATAAGAATACAGTAATGGGGGTTTGTTGATAACAGTTTCACAAATGACAGAGGATGGAATTTTCTTTATAGCTTGAGGCAGAATGTGCAGTCCATTCTCTTGCTTGACCTCTGTATATCTGGAGAATATGCAAACATATTGAAACTTTGTTGTGTTCTACAGTGAGGGAATGAAGTGCATCGATTGCTTGCGATTATTAGCTAGAGTAGGATAAGCCTCCTCCTTATTATGCAGATTAGTGAAGCTCTCAGTTCCAACATATTGTACAGATGCAGGAGAGCAGCTGCTCTTACAGATGGCAAGTACACAGCTCCATTAGTATGTATCTATTGTCTGCTCTTGGCTTGCTCAGAGGATGGAGAGGATGGGTAAAGAGGAATTGTCACACAGTGAAATGTAAAGGAGAACACACACTCTTAAAAATCCATACCCAAGAGACTATTTACACAGCAGGGCAGACAGCAATCAAATTAAAAATCTACCCTAAATAAGGACTTTCATATGTCACAATTAAGCTTCTCTGGTTTTAAAATATACTAACGTTAAAACTAAGGAATAGAATTCAAATTTGACAACTCAATTGTATTAATAAAAAGAAATCCTGGGAAGTTCATTGAAAATTTGGTCATGTATTTGGCCCATCCAAAACTTCTTTAACAAAACCTCCCCCCTCAAAAAACACCTCGCTACTCCAAAGACACATCCTCACTTATTTTGCATAACAGAAAAGACAGAAAAGCAGAACTGTGCTTCATTTATTAAACTTTTCACCATCAGAATATAGCATTTCATGCAATTTTTTGCATTAATGAGAGCTGAAACAGCTAAATTTAAGTTCATATAGACAGCATTGATTGTGCATCTGTGTCAATTATTCTTTGCAAAAATGCTAAACAGAACATTATTTAACCATGGGGTAATTTTTAATGTGGTGAACAATTCCTGAGGAAAGGTACAGCTACAGCCTCACTGCCAAAAATAAAAGTCTAGTGACAAACAATTATTTATAGCACACTCTGTGGTTGGATGCACAAATTATGGATGTACCAGCAGATTTTATGATATACTTAACATACAGTTTATTTTTATCTTGAACAGAGATGACATACAGTGGAAAAGGTCTGTAAGGTACAAACGAAGATGGTGCTAAAGCCTAAGTTACAGTCTCATTCCGATCTGAAAGTCGGAGAAGCCAAAGATGCCTAACCAAGTGCAAGGGAAAGAACATATATAAAAACAGATAAACAGGCCATCAGGTCCATATAACATCTGGGAGGCACTGATCCTTAGTGACAAGCCTTTCACCCAAGGAAGTCTCAGAAGCTGTTCTCGTGATGGGCCCTGGGGACCAGCAGCACGGTGACTGGGATACAAGGTGCCTTGCTTGCCCTTTGACTCTAGGTCTGAGGTCCTCTGTGCTCAGGGAGAAGTTACTTGGTTTATTTTGAGCATAGATTTTATAAGTAAAATAATTAAGGGGAAGACTAAAGTGCCATTGGCTTTTTTTTCCCCCTAAGGTGGTAGAATTATAATTATTCATTCCATTTCATTTGGCTTGGAAACCTGCAGTCTTCATCCAGCTGCTGGGTGAAGATGCTGCATTTGCTTGCGCCCTTCATCTGAACTTCATCCAGAAAAAGACTTTGCAAAAACATTGAACAAGGATTCACTTTCAAAAATACAGCTGAATTTTGACAAGAATGTAAAAACATAAACATAAAACATGAAAATTATAGGAGAAGTAGTCTGCTACTCCTCTTGGCTGGCCAAGAGGAGAATATTATTCTCCCAGAAAACCAAAAAGCAGTATCATTTAACTCATTTAGTGGTTTGTGGGTTTTTATGTGAATATAAGTGGTATATGGCAATCCAGATAGGCATCCATTCTTCTGAGCTTGATCCCATCTAACTGCACATTCAGGGAGAGGCTGTTCTGCTTCCCCTGAAGTCTAACTTCCTAACTAGCTGTAATTTTACTTAAGAAAGGTTTTGGATGACAAGATGAAAATTCTCAAGAAGCTGCATGACAGACCTTTCCTTCTCGCAGCAATGATTTTAATTTCTACCTTGTAAGAGAAAGGATATGCTAGGAAACTAGGATGGCTTTCCTGTTCTATCTGCTCACAGACAGACCAGAGGAAAAGCTGAGGTATGTGGAAAGTACGTCTGGGCACTCAATCTTGTGCACTCTGGGTCTAAAACAAAATTAAGGCAGTTTTAAGCCTCTGGGCAAGGCTGATCTGCAGAGCACAGATGCTCAAAGTCTCTTCAGAGGGGAGCTGTGTGAGCATCTCTATGGCAGGCAGTGCTTCAGGCAGTCCCTGTGAGCAGCTCGCTGTCCTGAGATCTACAGATTAGCAGTACGTTCAAATTAAGCTTGTATCTGGTCTCACAGATTAAATGGATACACTTGAAGGATTTTGTTTTGAATGAGTCTTACAGGATTTTGGCTTAGATGAGAACAGAATTTTTACTTTCCTCCCAAGTGCATCCTGTGCATCTGAGTTCACAGCACATGACTCGGTCTGAGGACAGCCATGCAATCTCCTCAGTCCCCCTAAAGGCCATTGTTTCTATGTTAATCCAGTCAAAAATAAATCCCCAAGTCTCAAGAATTCTCATTTTGTTCCTACAGTTTTTCTTTTTTTTTCATTAGGAACGATAAAATACATAAAGATGATATAATCATTATACAATGGTAGCATATTGTTTGGGAAGAAAAAGCTACAGTGGGTTACTTGGCTACAAATGCTTCCTAGGTCATTTATTTTCCTCTTCACATTTTTGTTTTAATCTTTGCTGGACTGTATTTTTCACACTAGTAGTATCTGAAAGTCTATACTTTCTCCACAGCATATAACCATAAATTCTAGTACAAAGTTCTGAGACCTTTACTTAATATAAAGAGAACCTTCTCCTCTGACACTTTTCTATTTCATAATTTATCTATAACAAAAGGTACATACCACCTAAAATACACTAGAGCAATGAACTTGAAATTATTAATTTGAGGGGTTTCCAATGTTATTTGAGATGAAGACAATTTTGTTGAAATGCATTTTGCCTTAAAAGATATTTTAATTGAACTCACGATTAAGTCTCCAGATAACTTCAATATGAAACAATTGAGAAAGGCAGAGATCTGTATTTGTTCTGAATTTAGAGGGCTTTAATTCAACCTCTCTCTAATCTTAACAGCCAGAACCATGCCCTAATTTCATCTTCTGTAGCTGGGTTCAGGTTTTCATTTCAGTACTCTACAGCTAATACACCAGAGTCTATACCCTCATCATGCCACCTACATTCACAAATCTCTAGTACCTATGGTCTGGACAGTAATGTTTAAGATTTCAGGCAAGCATAGAAGGAGAGAGAGTTTCCTTAGCACAGCACCAAAAGAGCAGCAGAATGTCTGAAAAGCTTGCCATACCAAACCTGCTAAACACAAGGCAAAGCACTAGAATTGGTTGTTATGGTTCCAGGAAATCAAAACCATTTTTCATGGACTCTGTTGTTCTAAGACTCTAGAACCTGTGTTTTGAATACAAAAGATGATTACTACTACAAATCTCTGGGGGATTTTTTTTTAGTTCATTATCTTGCCAAAAGCAATAACGACCTAGACCCATACTATTATCTTAGCAAGGAGGTGGAGTAACAGGCAGCCCATGAACAGACTGTGCAAAACAGGGGAGATAGAGACATTTTCACTATCTTGACACAGTGCTTTGAAATGACAGTGTGTGATAAAGTGTTCTCTATTGGTTTAAAAAATAAAAAGCTAATAAAATGGAAGTCTTATAAAATCATAGAGCTTAAAAATGAAATCCATAAATAACTAACTTGACATGCATTTTAATAACAATGTTAAGAACACGCACTTTCTCACTTTATGTATGCAACAGTCAAAATCTCGTTCAAGAGACCATGAAGAATACATGGAATATTGTTTTTGAAAGATAAAGGACTTTTCTGATGTTGCTGAAACAAAACCAGACAAACCCACTTTACATTCCTATTTGTAAATCTGGGATATGCACAACCAACTTTCCAAGGCTAACAGCTTTCCAGAAGAGACTGTATTGTTTGAAAGCCACGCATGAAGTAAAATTTGAAGGCAAGAAGTTCAAGCTTCCTGAATTGAACATGCTGGGTATTACGTGTTTGGTGTGTCTCCTACAACAAACAAACAAACAAAAATTATCAGGGCTGCATTTCGTTACAAGGTGGGTTGGACTGGATGATCTCCAGAGGTCCCTTCCAACCCTAATGATTCTGTGATTCTGTTTCTGTAAAAACTAAACCAAAGAACTTTCCAACCGAGTTTTGAAACGTGAAGTTTCAAAATACAATACAAATGTTCATTATTTCACACGTGGCTTCTACGCTATGCTGAGCTCATTGGATGAGCTTTAGAGACATTTGTGCTTCACAATGCAAGAATATAAAATCTTCAAGAGAAAGACTGCACTGTCCTGTATTTTTTCCCATTGAACTACTTTATACAATAAAAACATATTTAACACGGAAACTGTTGACTATCTTCAGACAACAACTATTTTTTCAGAGCTTATTGTAGCCTGCTACATTTAGTAAAGCAGAGTAAAATTTCTGGTCTGGGCTCAAAGATTTTCAAACACATCAATCCAGCACAGAAACTCACTGTCACAGGTATCAATGGCCAATAATTTAGGTTTTACAGGAAGATGGCAATCTGACCTGTATAATAAAGACATCCATTTCTGGCACAATTTGTAGAGCTGTAAGTACTTTTCTCATACTTGAAATGATTTTATGAATTTCAGAGTTTTTCCTATTTCACACCAGAGTAAATTTCTCAAATGCCTTTTTCAAAGGAGAAAATAATTTCCCACAATTTTCTATAACCTTGTCACCAGGGGATTCACAAAAGATGGTTTAGAAGGCATCTGAAGAACGTGCAAGGACAAAAATCTTATATTATTACATATGTTCTAGAATATATATATTCTAGACTCCTCGCTAACGCAAAAATAACTTCCTGGGGTTATGTGTGAGGGAGAGAATGTGTCCTTTCAGAGCATCTCAGAAAAGGTTTAGTCAGAATTGACCTGGAAGAAAAAGACCTCATAACAGAGGTGTAATATTCCAGCACAGCGCTCTGGTACTCCAGCTTTTAGCAGACCTGAACATCAAAAGAGAATTCTCTGTGCACTCTAGATCCCACTTCACGTAATTTGAGGGAACTGGAAAGCAAAAGAGTACACCTAACAGCTGGGCCAGATTATTCTACTGAAATTAAAACCTCCCACAGCTCTTCAAACAATAGTCCTTATGTACCAAAACATGTTGCATCATGCGTGATTTGCAGTGCAATGCTTCCATGCTGTATAAACTATACATTTTCACAATTCTTTCCCTAATGAGGTTAGTAAAATAATTTATGCAAAATAAATGAGAATACAGAAAGGTCAGTCAGGGTACATACACTTTTTGTTTTCTTCCTCCAGACTAACATTTAAATCTCTAGATATCAGGAATGCTTAAGAAAGAGATAACAGACAACAACTGAAGTTTTATGCCTTAGACTTGGGGCTGGTGCTCAGGAGGTAGGAAAGAAAACAAATCCTGCCTCAGTCACTTGCTCTGCGTCCAGCTGTGAAGTGGAAACATCTCTTCCCACTCTGTTTTTTGAGTTCTTACACTCAACTGTAAGATATTTTACTCAGGGTGGATATTTTCACCAGATTGTTGTCCCATAATTCTCCTCTGAGGCCTCCATGTACTTTTCTATTGCAAATAAACAATGCAATATTGAACATCCATCACAGTAAGTGGAGGTTATATGTGCTTGTGCCTACTGTGACTCCCTTTTAGTCCAGGTGAGCTCTTGGAGACTTGTGGTTGCCAAGCATCAGGCTGCCAAGTAGAAGTCAAGACACCTTCACACAGCAGTGCCTGCCAAACTGCAGCACTACAAAAGTCCTTGGCACCCTAGAAAGGGAGCTACTGAATAAGAGACCAGTCAGAAGAAAACAATGAGAAATGTAAGCATTCATGCTCTCTGCTTTTTTTTTGAAGCCAAGAGTGGTCTCCACCAGGCACACTCGTGTTCAAGGGAGAAAGGAGCAGGTGAGGATGGGAAGGAGGCACCAGACACCACCTGCCACCCAACTTTTGCTTCCAGAGCTGTTCTACTATTTTTCTGTGCCCATCTGCCCTCACCCAAGGCACATCCCACACAGTAATACATAGCTCTTGGTCTGAGCCTACAAGCAGTGACAAGTCTTCTCCCAAATCCTGCGTTTTCCTCTCTCTGAACAGGAGGGAGCACAAAACACTTCTCTCCCTCCTCTGTCAGTCAGCACTGCAGGTTCTCAGCAGCCTGACATCTGAATCCTACAAGAGAAGATGTGCCAGGAGCCTATTCTCTTTCCCAAATATTGTTTTTAAGACATCTCAAACAGCATACCTCTCATCCTGTCAGCCAATGAAAGCCTGTCTTTTCTGTTAACTTTAGAATATAAGTCATATAATAATTTTGAAATACTCAGAGAAAACACTGCACAATCATTCCCTGCTTCAAACTGTTGTAACATCAGGGTAGGGTCTCCAAAAGCCAGACTGTGCCCAAAGCAGACAGTCCATCAACCTGATCTTGGTCCTGCTTATGTTACTGACCAGGCAAATGAGGGATGGGTGACACTTGTTGATTTTACATCTGGAGATATAGATATGAAATAATAAAGGAAATAGATATATAGATATATGGTGTTATGACCCTTAACAGGAGATTTTTTTTCCAGCCCCATCACAACAAGCCTCTACAGAGACTGCAGCATCTTCCTGAGCCTTCAGTCACAGATGTTTCTTTTGGGCTTGATAAAGATTCTGTTTGCATCAATGTGTCCTCTTCAGTCATGACCAAATTGCCATCAGTATCACAGCCATATTAGTGGGCACTGCAGTTGCCTTAGAAATACCCAGAGCAAAGCTGTATCAGAGCTTGATTGTTACTAACTCTACTATAAAGGATTCCTGACCATTTTAGTGAAGAGAAAAAAATCCCTAAACTACTTACAAGATAACACACTCTCAACTAAGTCTCCTCTAACCTCTACATCACAGGAGTTCTCGCTTAGAGTTTAATCTTGCAAGAATAAAGGATCCCCTAAAATCTAGGGCCATTACCCTTCTATCTAAAGTTTTCTTAAAACCCTTCTTGTAACTGAAGGGCTTCCACTGCCCTTGGGTGTGCTTTGTGTGTTTTGTGTTTGCAAGGAAGGTGACACACTCAGCATCCTGGAAACCACCATAGAAAAATAGACCCATTAGAGAGTCAAAGGAGCTCCTTTTCTTTTTTGTGTCATCTCCATGTGTAAGAATTTTGAGTCTCTCTCATCATATGCCATTGTATTGTATCGTGCCTATTCAGCAGGTCAGCAACAAGCAGACACAAATATTTCAGCATCCATTGTTGTTTTGCGTGGTCATTTTCCTAAAAGACACAAAGTGGGGAAAAGTTATTTGTAGTGAGAGCAACACTTGGACCAACATGATTGCTCAGCATGTATTCCTCCAATTAGAGTACTGGTGACCTTTATACAGAAGTTGCTAACTTAGAAATCTAGCAAACCACACCTAAATTATTAACTTTTGCAATTTAGCTCTTGATACGACGGAAGGACACAAAGCCCAACTGTGAGTTCAGTAACCCCCACGGCATCATTAGTGTCTTGAAATGACTGAAAAGAATCGATAATTTTGTGAGCATCATGCAAAAAGGAAGAATTCTGTTTGAATTACATAACAGATGTTTGCTAGGATCCACAATGCAGCCTGCATACACAGTTATGCTAATTTGGCACTGTTTCCCTTCAAGTTAGCTCTGAGTCATTAGAGCACGTAGCTAGTAGGTCCTTCTGTCTAACTAATAATTGCCTATTATTGATATTAATTAACATTTTTTGCACCTTCCCTCAGCTTTGACCTAGTATCTGTTGGTAGTCTAATCACACTGGCCTATTAAAAGTCAAAATACGGAGGCCTGTAGCAGTCATGAGCCATTTATCAAAAAGCAAACAAGGCCAATTAAACAGGCAGTCAGACAGTTGTCTTGATTTGCCACTGACTGTTTCTTGATCACCATTATAAATTGCTAATCGGGCAGAAAGAGCTAAGCAGTGCATCTGCAGGGGGTGGTTATTGCTCATTCCCTGCCTGGTGACAGGTGAGGGAGGCTAGTGATGGTCTTATTGATGTGAAATGCCCATCAGTTGGTAGTTATTGTTAAAGTTCATGATGCTACAGCTGATCCTTTCCTGCTGAGAGTCAATCAAATTAATTAGTGATAGAAATTCTTCTGTATTATTCTAATACAGAAATACAGAAGGAACATACTTTAATTTTGTTCTAGAGGCACTGGGGAAAAAAAATCTCCATGTATTATAGAGTGGGAGGATGAAAAAAAAGGGAAAAAAATCAAATATCGCTTCTTCCATTATTTTATAATAAGGGCTGCAGCTAAAGGTTTTTATAGCCACAGATCAAGAGATCATAATAGAAGCATATTGACAGATTTTTTCTGCAATACTCCAAGGAACCGGCTGTAGCAGGAAAATATATCAAAACCTTATCATCAGAGCTGAGATCTTCTCTGAAAAATCAATAAAGAGTTATACATGGTTTGAGTTTAAACAGTTCTCTGTAGTCATTTAAACATAGTGCATCTGTGCAGCTTTTTACCTCTGGAGACTGGTGTAGCCTAGCAACTGCAAGGCTTAAACCGATTAACTACAAATGAAGTACTGTACGCCTATCAAAGCAATTGCTCATGGTTGCCTTTGTTGCAGGGGCTGAGCTAATTGAACATGATACAGTATGAAGATAATTAACACCCATGAGTTTGTTAATTGCCTGTTAGCATTACAACACAGGCTCTGCATTTCTTTTTAACTTGTTCTTCAGCAGCGTCTTCCTCCCTTAAAAGGGTGCAGGACTCATTTAGTTAGCAATGATATCTTATCGTTTATTAACCCTTTTCAAAGGGAAAAAAAATAACCTGCGTGTAGTAATGAAGCAAATGTATGCTCTTGTCAAACACAAACTCCCACTTAGTCCAAGCAATTTACAGGAAGAAGAAATTAGGTTTACATTGGCTGTACAAAATATGTTTATTTTCAGGGCTAATTTATTTCAAGCAATTTAGTCATTATAAATGCTTTAAAATATCTTTTGTGGGCTGCTTTTATGACTCAGCTGCTCTGCCTTCTAAACTGAACGATAAATGTCTTTTAGGGTTGGAATACTAATTGAAGGCAGCATCTGGTCAGCAGCTGACCTCCCATACTTGTCTTTGTTGACTAACCAGTTAAAACAGCTTATTTGCTTTATTTACCAGCTTCTCCTACCATCTTGGGGGTGAAGGCTATAAGTTCTATTTCATTTATGTCAAAAGGTAGTGCCAACTAATATAAAATAAAAGTGATTTCCACAATCTATTAATCTGAAATAGATTTAATCTGAACAAATTTCTTTTAAATTGGTTATTGTGCTTGGGGAAGTATTTCCTTTATTATACTATCTTCTGAATTCGTGAAAAATGCATATGAAAGCTCATAAAGACAATGTAATACATGCCATTAAATTATATTGGAAATTTCCTTATAAGGAGACAATGCTTAAAGTGAAGCAACTTACAAGAAAAATAGACAAAAATAGTAGCATTTGGTTGGCATAGGCAAGTCTCCAATGTTTAAGCTCTGTGTTTCCAAAAACATTGAATGTAAATGCCTTCATTGTGTCACAGTTGTTTAGAGTAGATTTTCTTAAATGATCTTGGGTTTCTGAGCTGTTACTGTCATAGTCAATACTGGCAGAGAAGCTGTTCCCTTGAGGAACACTACTAGTGCCCAATTACAAGTTCCATCATCAATCATAAGTATTATTTATTCAGCAAAATGAATTGCTAATTAATAACTGATGAGCATTATGGCCTTGAAGCCTGTAACACTATTAATTACCTTGGCAATTGGGATTCTGCCGGTGTAGACTACCAAGCACATTTTCTCAACAATTAGCACGGCGAGATTACAAGGCGCATACCTGCTAAGATAACAAGGGTGTGATGATCTCTCAGGCTTTTAGAGATCCTTGTAGTGTCTGCAAAGAATAAACAAGATTAAAGCCCTACTGTGCTGGACTGTATCCTTAAAATTGTTTGGTGACAAAGAGAAAACGGTTTTATACAGTGTGTTGACCAGAAGATTTGGCATTGCATCCTGCAATGAATTTTGCTGTGTGGAAGCAATGTGGTAGCAGCATGCTCAGGGCAGTGCTGCTGCCTCGTGCCTGGTACCCCGTGGCTGCTTGGCTGGTGCAGCATGCTGTGATTAGTACACTGACCTGTGACTTTAGACCTCCAGCAACTGCTACCTACATGGTCTCATAGTGCTTACACATTAGCATCACTGCAAAACTGAATATTTAATGAGAAAAGAAGAACACAATCTACAAAAAGAGCAGCTTTTTTTAGTGCCTTCAATATTCAGAATGCTGACATTAATGTTGCTCTACAGGCTGATGATTTACTCCCAGTCTTCCTTTCAGACATCATCTGCTTTCTCTTCTGCTCCTGTGCCACCTTGAATTTTGAGTGTAAATTCCTTGGGGCAGAGCCTGGTGTTATATCTGTCTGTAAAGTATCCAGAATATCTACAGAGCTGTATGAACAACTTGAATATTTCCCAATAAACTGCAAGGCAAAGATCAGCTCCTGCCACAACGCCAAGATTTAGGGTTTGATTGCCAGTAAAATATAACCTATTGCAGGAGCTCAGCTAAGCTCCTAGATTATGTGATAGCTGCATAGTGATAAAGATAAAAATGATTATTGTGGAACACAGAGGACTCTAATGTGGTGTACACACTATAAAACCACAAAATCCAGCTGCAATACAAAAGCAAAGCCTAATATGAAAGCCATCATATTTGCATCTGTTTTCTTCGAAGTGCTGAAAGGGTCTATCGGATGTTGGAAACATGCTAAGTCTATCTTCTCTGTACAGCTGTGATAGCACACTAGTCACAGTCACAACTGTCATTTTATCTCCTTACCCCAAAGCTAAATTTTGCCTTCATCAGACAATAAAACCAACAGCAGTTTTTGTGCTATGCCACAAGGAGATATCCCCTCCCATCAAGAGGGAGATGTTTGCTGAGGCTATCCAGCATGGAGCTGGCAACATACACTTATATTTCCTAGGTAATCAGCTTTGTTGGAAATCTCCATGCGCTGGATGATTTACAAATAGCAAAGCAAAAACTCACTCACTCACTATGGCCATCTTAATGGGAACGTTTTCAGAGTTTGATCCTAGATAGTATGTTTCTGATTTGTGTGTGAATTAGAAAATAATAAATATGCTCTTTCCTGAAAAACTAGACAGCAATGATCATCCTGATATTCAGTATTTAATATATATTCAGGATGAAATATTAGGGAATAGAAATCTTCTTGTCCCCCACAGATGGCTTACACAGAGACAATTTTATTTGAAGACATGGGCTTTCTTTACATTTTCTTCCTTAACCAAATGGTTTCTACTGAATGTCAAACTACTTTTTGTCTCTGCACCAGCTAGCTGTAAAATAAAACAAAATCCTTTTCTCTTTAAATAGAAATATATGAAAAGTAGAATTTGAAGGAAAAGTTTCTTGGTTGTGGAAACTTCCTTTATATGAAATAGAACAGGTTATACTTAGCTATAAATGCCATCAGTTTTCCTTTTATGCTATTAATTGTAAGGTCTGCTTGGATCCCTATTTCTTACATTGAGGCAAAGGGAGGAGAATGCCCTGTGCTCCAGAATAGCATCATCACCTCACAAACCACCACCATTCCCAACTCAACAATCTGAGAACTGATTTGGAAAGACTTTGGTAAAAGAAAATTTTGATTATTGTATATTCATTTTCTCTTGCTCCCTTATCTAAAACCACACAGGTAAAGAAGAGATGACTTTACTGAGAGAGGTTATGAACAAAATCTGTGCTGGGTTTTGTTCCCTCTACCCAGAACAGTTCTCCACCATTTTTTTGGCAAGCTCTATTCTGCCTTATACCATGACATATCCTCACATCATCACAGCATACCATAAAAACAAAAGTCAGGAAGCAAAACAGCTTTCACAGTATTTGGCCATCTGGCTTCATTTGTTATAGCTTGAGATCTGGAGACTGCAAGGGGACTTGGCTGTGATCTCCTGGGATGTCGCCTAAAGCTGGTTCCACTGCTGGGAAGTTTCCTTAGCTGAGTCCTGATCCCAGCCTGACACACACCACCTCTGTGCCTACAGGTCCTGAAGACTCCTGCATGGGCCAGGACACACATCCTAAAGTGTTTATCTCATGAAGAAGATTAAAAGTATACATGTATGTGTGCATATGTGCATATAAATCTACCTGTATGTATATCTGTGTGTGTCAGTGAGACAGCAAATTCTGAGCAGCGGCTACTGGTGGAGCAGGAGGTGAGCAGGAGCACCTCAGCACCCCCAAACAGCAGCCATGGTGCTGCACTGGCTGATGGAAGCACCGGGGCTATTTGCTGCAGGGAGGCAGAAGTGTGGCTCGGGGCAGGGGCCACAGGGAGAATTCTCCCTGGAATGCCACAGGGAGAGCCCTCGCCTCCCTGTGCAATAAAACAAACCAGCTCCCACCAGTCAGCTGGAGGACCAAGGCTCCCTGTGCCAACCACAGGGAGCAGACTTGCAGTCTCTTGCTCCTAAAACGCAGCGTGAGCCTTTGTAGCAGTAAGCCCAGGAAAGCACTGAGGGAACTGCCACGGAGTTGGCTCAGGCAAAGCTGTCCTGGAGCCAAATCACACTAAAGCATCATTATCTTCTCAGAAAACTATGTTTGAGCTGTGCCAACAGGAACCTGGAACTCATAACTTTGCTCAAGATACAAAATACTGTGATACATTTCAGAAGATAATTTTTTTTTTAACTCTTTACTAGATGCTGTAGGAACCTGTAAATTGACAATGTTTGCTAGAAAATGCTGTGCAATTCTTGGAAAATATTGCTTGAAGAGATGAAGTGGTTTTGCTCTGTCTCTAGTCGTACTTCCTTTGGATAAAGGAAAAGAATAATTTAAGATGTGGGCTACATTATGTGTAAAGTTTATTCCTAGAGATGTCCATGTCTGGGAAAAAAAGTATGTGTTGAATTTTGCATTTAATTTTGAGAAAATTCTGTATACAGCTCAAAGGCTAGGAAGCATGTAAAGTTCATGGTCAGAACTGCAGAATAAAAGATCCCATTTTAGAAATAACATCCATCACAAATACTAAGGCTGATAGAGCTTATAATTGGTTCCTTTCAATTCTTGGTCAATGCAGCATGTAAACTAATCATGAGGTTTTGAGATTGATATCTGTTACCTATTTCAGAAAACATAAGACAGTAGATTTTCTATTGCCTGATTGAAGTTAAAATAAAAGAGACAAACAGCAAAATTGCTTCACACTAAAATCACTCATTTGTTCAATTTCTTCAAGCTGGCATTTGGTCCTCCAGAGACATGTTCATCTCTAGAGAGTTCTTTTAAGAAGTTACCGAGGAAGTTAATGGAAGACCAAAGCTAATGGCACACTCCAGGGAAAAGAAACTGGAAAATTTTGTTCTAAAAAGCAGTGTGAGCTGTTTGAGACATGTTGCTGGAGCCTTCAGCTCCCCTGTATGATTAGCAAACACATTTCACTGTGAATTTTCATTCCCTTCTTAATCAGCTTTCTTCTTGCCAAATTCCTCTTCATTTTAAGCTATCTGCAGCTGCCTGTTCATCTGGATTCAACAGTATTCTACTTAGCAGTGTTTATTTTTAAAACAGGTCTTTATTGTAATTTGTATTATATTATAGACAGTAGGGTGGTTTCAGTACTAGTTTAATGTGTGGGCTCAAAATTACAATTATTGACAAATAAAAACATAGAGCCAAATAGATCTTTTAAAAGTTAGTTTCCCATTTCCATGTATGGTTTCTGTAGCTGTAGTACTTTGTATAAGATCATTTTGCTGAATTAAGCATACTACGTTTTCCATGGTGAGCAGCAACAAACCTAGACCAGAATACACCTTCCTGAAAAGAAAATATAATGCAATCAGGCTACAGTTTGCTAAGCCCTGTACTGAACTGTTGAAGATAAAAATTAGGAGAATGTACAGGAAATAAGAGGGAGTGCTGGATAAACAAACAAACAAACAAAAAGTTATGCTTATTTTATAACTAAAACTCAGTGTAGAACAATAACATCTAATGGAGACAGTAATGGATCAAGTGAAAAAGAATCCAGAACCCTAACAATTAACTGAACAAAACAGTTGCTAAAATAGAAGCACTTTTCTAAGAAGAGGCAGGATAGAGGAGGGTGGGGAAAATATTTCATAGAAGAATACACAATCCTGAAGGGAAGAGAAATGAGATTTTACAAGGCTGTTTGAGCTTATGTCAAACACAAGAACAAGGGAGCATAAACTAAAGCTAAGGGAAGGGTCAGACCCTCAAGGAATTTAGTCAGAACTTCTTTAGATAGGGAGTAGTGAATATACAGAATAAAAGGCAAAGGGCAGCAATACAGGAAAAATATACCTCAAAACTATTTCAAATTGTTATAAAACAGAGCCAGAACTCTGAAAACAGTAAGAAACATTATGGAACAAAAAGAGGTAAATGGTTGGGTTTGCTTCCTTCAAGGCTTATTTTCTATTTTTCTCCCTCACAAATGCCAAGTGAGTGCTGCAGAAGCCCCACATGACAAAGAAATATGTCATCTCATCGCCAGCAGGACTTGTGGCCACCCAGACCCTGGTGGCTTTGTGTTCTTACTCAAGTACTTGCTTATCGCACCTTTCTGAAAGCTGAAGTGCTCATATTGCCATCAAGCTGCCAGCTATCTCCAAAACCACCCAAAATCCACAGATGTCTTCCATTTTTCATGACCAATTTTTGACATGTCCCTGTTTCTAGACAGATCCTGACAATTTTGTCCCTCCCTACTGCTTTTTGGGATTCACAAACAAGTTTTTCCTCTGTTTATAGCCCAAGGTCATAGCAGACCCAGAATATGCAAGTCATGCACGAAATGCAAACAGTAGCCTTACTTCTCAAAGATACCACCAAAGCAGGGAATGAAACTCAGGTTTCACTGGCCCCAGCAGGGATGGGCCCATGGACTACTTGGGCTTATTCTTGCCACTCTTCAACCCAAAAATTTAAGTTTTCCACAAACTTGAGGAGTTTTTTAGCAGGAAGTGCAAAGTTCCTGCAGTCAAAGCCCTCCTACAAATATGAATCCTCATGAAGGACAAGATGCCACGCTCAGCCCCTCTCTCAGGGAAGGTTTTAGGGAGACAGGATCCCACATGCCAGGTAAGCACAAATTGACACTGAGTTTTCACAAACAGTGACACCACCTGAGGAGAAAGGCTTTCCTTCTGTCTTTCTAATTCTGCTTTAATTAGAACAGTGATTGTTTCCTGGAAAACTTTCATGTGTCCAAAGCCAGGGAGCTGCACCTGTGGGCTGGAGAGGCTGGGGCGTGGCCAGCCCCAGTGGTCCAGGCTGCCCAGTCAGCTGAGCTGTGGAGGTGGCTGGATGGGCATTGCTGCCACGGCACAGCACAGCAGAGCAGAGCATGCCCTGCATCCTGCCAGGGCTCCCACTGCTCAGGAATGCTTGTGGCCATGCACCAGCATTTAGGGACAAGACATATTGCTGTTGTCATCCTCACCCATAATGGGTATCGAGCCCTTCAGGTCAAAGTCTACATTAGGTATTTATGCATTTCACTTTCACCAATTTCAGCAGGGATGAGTGGTCAAAGATGCTCTTCTGCAATAGTTTAACCAAATTATGCCTGCAAATGATAAACACAAAACTGTAAAAGCACAGATAAAAGTATGTATGCTTCAGTTTCCTGCTCCTGCAGCTTCCTTGGCTGCATGCCTGACAACATTTTGCCCAGGCTAAACAATATACAGGCAGCAGTTTGCACTGCTCCCCATGGACAATCGCTCAGCAGCCTAATATATTTCAGTAATGATTTTTTTCCTAAGATTCACCTTAAATTTTCTCTTGCTTAATTTCACCCCATCATTCTTAGTTATACCTTCTTGTACTGTCCTAACTATTCTCTCACTCTTTTTTTTTTTAAATTCAGGCTCCTTTCAAACTTATCTGTGTTTCCCATCAATCATCCTCTAGCAAAGTCATAGATATGGCACTTAGCTTTTTTTTAATCCTTTCTCATCATTTGGTCCCTTCTGCTCTGATTGCTTCGTTGCTCCTCTCACTTTCTCAACAGTTTGTCAATATTTTCGTAACGATGCCATTCCCAGGATTTCGTGCAGTGTTGCAGGTGTGGCCTAAGCCTGACACCTACCAATCCTATTGCCACTCTAACATAACGTCCTTATACATAAAAGCCCAGACTGTATTGATCACCATTATTTCTGCCTTCACATTCCAAGTTCACTGCAGATAGAGAGCCCCAGCAATAAATACTGTGGATTGTTCAGGAGGTCCCTGCTCCAGTCACAACACCAGCTTGCAAAAAAAGCCAACACCAAGCAGTTCCCAAATCTGGTCTTTCTCTGCAAGCCTGCTGAGAGCATGGGCCCGAATAAAAGCAGTAACTCCTTAAGGAAAACAAATAAATTGGTCTTGAGCTTTTTCAGAAAATTGTCTAGAACATCACTCCAGTCAGATTCAATCAGATAGTCCTGAGAAACCCAGTGCAGCCCTAAAGACCCTTCAGCTGCAGCACACAAAGCAGTGACATTTTTACATAGGAACCTTCTGCAGAAACAAGGGAAGGTTCACTTGAAAAACTTCAGACTTTGCTGTGGATTTTGTTTTTCACTCGGGAATCTAAATTTGGGGTACGTAAAGGGCAAACCTGTCATCTGTTAAACAAAAGGCCCAGGGAAAGCCAAGCCTGTGAAACACAGTGATGTCAAAAAAAGCCCCACTCCACAGAGCTCTGCCAGACCACTACCAGCTCACGCACAGTCCTAGCACAGCTACCGGCACAGAGAGACTGCCAGTCCTGTTTCTCATCATAGAAACAAAGAGTTGAATCCCCACCAACACAACTTTAATAAAATTCCTCCATTTTTTTTCTACTGGGACACAATAGGTTCTATTTTCAGTAAATTCTATCAAATCTGTCTTAATATTGATAACTTCTTTCAGGAATTCATTATCAGGAACTCTTTTCTGCACATATAGCTTGAAAACTAACATTTACCATATAACCACATAGTATGCAGTGTGTCTCATGTCTGTTGAGCAGATAGTGCTCAACTAACGAGAAGTGAAAAGATAAACTTCGGTACTTACCACAGTTCAGGCAGTAAAGCACTAACCCTCTCCTCACCACAACCTTGTGCAAGCCATAAAATAGTAACTTCATGAAGAGATACTACAAAGAGAGGGGGAGTTGAAAAAAAGGAAAAAAAAAAGGTGTTTAAGATCCTTACCATTAAATTACCCCACACCTGAGTAGTTGCATCTGAAATGTGTTTAGCAGGTGTCCCTGGCTCCTTCCTGCAAAAGGCAAAGAAGCAAGAGACCATTACCCGTGGTTCCATCATGCAGCCTTCGGAGCTACACATATATAATCAGCTGTTTCTTCATATTTCAGTTCCTTTGCAAAGACTTATCCCTCAAAGTCTGGTCATCTTAACTAAAATTTCTCCAGCTGTGTTTGCCGTTCACTCCAATAATGCCCAGGTGATCAAAATCAGGTCTATGGACTTGCCTTATTTCATAATTGATGAAAGAAGAGGGAATGGATGAGCACCAACATAGTAAAAGAGAATAAGAAAAAAAAAATTATGCTCAAACCTTTACTTAATTAATTTTCTTTAAGTTTTACTCACATGGAAAGCCCTGCTAAGACAGCATGTGGGTGTATAAAGACAGTGTGGAGACTGTTCCTAAACAAGTTACTGCTCATTAGCTGAGCAGCATTACTCCTACCTTCTCTTATCTTATAGCAACTACAAAACTGAGTGTGTGAGCCTAAACCATTCATTACAGCTTACCCAAGGGACAGTGCCATGCCATATAAATTCCTGAGACACGAGCTACTCAAACCAAAAAGGGCTTAGTGGGTGTCCCTTCCTCCAGCTCACCTGCCCTTTGCATTTGCTTGTGCAAATCCCAAAGCAGATAATTTCAGAGATTAGCTGCTCTCCTGAAGAATGCTAGGGAAGAAAAGTAGGCAGCAGTGAAGTATGGCCAGGGCTGGCATAGAGCTGGGAGAGCACAGCTGATCTCTGCTATCCAGGAATAATTCAACACTCTGTTGGCACTTCTCTGAGTCAAACCTAGATATGGCATGTATTGTAAAAGCAGAACGATTTACTTCATAAACCAAATTTCTGTAAAGATAGTTGCCACACCACTTCAAAATAATGGTCTGTCTAATGCATAGAAGGTCTCCTACCAAAGCTTCAGGTTTTTTAGAGCCAATGCAGGAATTCCAAGGCAGGCAAACAGAATTAACATATGTAGGAGAGATCATTTCCTAGAGCATCTGGACTACTCTTTTTCCTAGACCCCAAAGCCTGAGAGCTTGGCTGCCCCTAAAGCCGTGTACACAATGCTTAAGACAACTCAGGAAAGACTCTAAATGCTGTAACTCTTTTTCAAGATTCACCAACTACTTGGCTTGGACTGCAGCTGATTGCAATAAGTCTTTTGAGATGGGTTCAAATATCTCCCTTTTTTGGCCAAAATGTGCATTTTATCCATTTAATCAATTGCTTTATTCAGGTGTCATGAGAAGAGGCGAAGTGGTTCTGGATTTACCCTCTCAATAGCGTCTGTTACCCGCTGTACCTCTGCCATGTCGCTTCTTGTTTATCTTCATCTAAATTGAATAGTACCAATCTTTTCACTCTCTCTTCATTCAGAAGTCTTTTCACATCTCCACAAATTTCCATCATCCCAGCAGAAGCCCTGTTATTCCTGCTATTTCCTTTTTGAGTCAGAGTAATGAGAACTGCAGAAAAAGAAAGTTTTTTTACCATAATGTCATTCTAATAGTATCACTGTTATTTTGCTCTCCCAATTGATACCATTCACTCAACTTTTAACCACTGCAAGACATGGAGGGGGGGCCTTCACTGTGCTGTCCAGGGTGATGCCCACATGTCTTTCACAAGTGGTTACCATGAATTGGGAACCAGTAATATGATCCAGATCTTCCCTCATAATCTGTGCCATGTCTGCTGATGCCGAGAGCTCCGGAGCCTCTCTTTATTCATTCTGTCAGACCAGAGAAGCTGATTGCATTTACTACTCTCCTAAGGCCAGCCCCCAAGGATTTTAGTCCTTATATTAAATCAAGCTTGTCCTGAAGGCAGTGGGAGTTTGCCAGAGCACAAAAACTGAGTCAAACTCAGTCTTTCAAACTCAGAGCAGCTCAGACCTTGTTCATAATAAGCACTGGGGCTAGAAGGTCAGAGGAGTGGGAGAAGCTGTAATTGAAAAACATTTATTGTCAAATCATCAAAACAGTGTTTCCATACCTTGCAAATCCTCTCCCCACAAGCCCTTCACTTCTCTTTTGCTATCTTTGAAAAGTGAGACTGCAGAAAGATTTATAGACAACAAAAGGCTCCATTCCACACCCTCCAGCCCCCTTGGCTAAGCTGGTGAGCAGCACAGCTCCAGCCCCATGCACTGACTGGGCCACACAGCCCAGGGTGGGTTCTTAGGGGCCTTGTTCCTTGCCCCAGCACCCTTCACAAGTACTGTCTTCTGTTTCCCATTACCTAAAATCAGCGACAGATTTGCCACTCATTTGGGAGTATGGGCTACCCTTAGCAAGCATTTTTGGCAATCATTCCCTTCCTTGTTCAGGCTGGTAAGCAGCACCTCTGGCCAGATGTGCTGAGGGACTGAGGGCTCTAGAGGTACTCGGGCAGAGAGCAGCTCATGCTGACAGGATTGCTGCCCCAGCAGCCTGTCCTAGGGTCACAGCAGTGCTGAGGAGCCAGGGCAGCAGCAGGCAGTACTGATGGCCATGGCTCTGGGCTTGGCGCAGTTAGAACTGTCTTCCCAGCCCACGGCAAACCCTGGATGCCACACAGGCAGCGAGTCTTTGCTTTCACCCATTTAACCTGCCTGGCCCAGAGACCTGGCATGTGCTGACCACCTTGAATTTGTGGGGAAGCACATTTGGGATCACTCATTAAAAAAATCTGCTTAGTTCTCCTAATTTTTTATACCATTAGGTGCCTATGGACTCACGTATCAGCTTCTTCTGCAACATAAGAGAAGCAATAGGATTTTATTGACTGTTACAGAAATACATTTGCATGTGTTTGTATAGCAGATACTGGGATGCACTGTTAGGCACTGAGCCTCTTTGTCACTACCTGCTATTAAAATAAAATTTAATAATCTGTATCCATCAACTGTAGCCACCATGGACCAACAGGGACCACCTCTCAGTCATCATGCATTTCTAGCATAATGAATATATTTGTACAAAATACACAATGGGCATTTCAATTTCTAGTACCACTGTCCCTACACCATTTGCATTTGTTATCTGTATTCATGAACATTTCCAGAACTAGGCGAGAAAATAAAATATTTTTCTTCAGGAATTTGAGTGAGTTGCTGGACAGCGGATGGCAGGATATTGTCATGATCCAGTCTTCCACATGACAGAGTTGCAAAACCTAAAACAATAATAATAACAATAACAATAATAATAATACAAACACCTATACCAAACTATAAAGGGAAGAAAACAGTGTGGGTATCCTGCCACTCTTTCTCTTAAACAAAGCCAGTTGGGCTGAAACATTATAACCTCAGTTCAAAAATAATCTCATATGAGACCTGACTCCTGAAAAACAAAACATGAGAAGATCAGAAAAAGATAGAAAACCAATATTCTTCTCCAGTTTAAGTATTTTTCTTTTTGGATGGCCATGTTCTCAGTTAGTTTTCTTTGGATATGCTTGTTATTTTGCAGAGCCTTGAAAAGAAAACAAAACCTCTTTTGAAACAGGATGCCTTGCCAGCGTGACTCAACAATGTCACAGGTCCAGAAGTTAATTCATGCTCGTGGTCATAGACTTTGCGTAGAAGTTGTAGAGAACTACACAATACCCAACATGCTGAAGAAAAGCAGTATCTATTAATTTAGATATTTTATGACATCATAGAATAGAACAGGAGAGAAATTAAAATATTAAGCCAGAACAATCCTGGACAGATTTTGGTCTTAGTATGGAAGAAAATCTCAAATGAATGACAAACATGGATTATTTAAAGGTCTCTCAGATGCCACAGGTCTGGCAATTTTGCCAAGCAAAATGCAACATTAGCCTCAGTTCCCAACAAGATTGTCTCACTAACTTTTTATTAGCTGGAGGTACTACTTGGTAAAAATCAGTGTTCTGGGGAGCCCTTATGATGAATAAACAACACACACAAAAAACTGCTTGTCAGCTACACTGGAGAAGACTACCCATAAGGAATTCTATACCAGAGAAAACAGTAGATAAAGAGCAATGAATTAGATCTCAACACACACATGACAAGACCACAGTTAGGATGGGGCAGAGAAGACAAAGATTTCCTCTAGATCTTGGGCACAGGCAGTCTCTGCACCAACTCACTTGTCACCCTCTACTCCTAGCTGAGCCTGATAGAAGCAGCTTTAGGGGTACATCTCGTGGGATAACAAACACCTAAGTTAGACCAAGATTTGGCCTTAAGAAATCCGTTCCTGGTACAGATCCATTCTTCCCCAAAGTATTTTGCCTAGAAGCACAGTTCTACAAGTACTCTGTATGACAGGTAAGTACCTTTATTTCTTTCACTCCCAGACTTTGGCTGTGGCATCCTGAATACAGCAGAAGAAATAAAGAGTTAAATTCACATGTGCTATGTGAGATTTAGGTTAAAAATTGTTAAACTGCTAGGAGTTATTTTTTATCAGATTTTTTTGTATTGTGCAAGAAAAGGGTGTTTTGGGAAACAAGTAAAACAGTTCTGCTGGAGGCTAGCAGAGAAAGGATACAAAAATGAGGTTGAAAGAAATAGACCTATAAATCTGACATCCAGTGCCCTGGTCTCACAATGTGATCTGCACCCGCAACGAGAGCGATTGATTTCAGCAGGTCCTCTACAAACCCAAGCACCTGTCACACAGAGCCCCTGGCAGGGCTGGGGCTTGCACTGCTGCACCACATGGCCAGGTTTGGAACAACTCAATCACACCCTGCAAGAGTGTAGATTTTCAAAGTACTTTTTGCAAGGAAAGATTCCCATGATCCTTTAGATTTTCTTCATTTTCACAATTTGCTCTTGACTCACTGCCATCGTACCCTCCAGACCACCTATTTATGTGCCACACAATGAGTGGATCTGGCATGAACACATACTCCTGGTCTCCCAACAAAGTTGCCAAAAACATTCTTTGAAGTTCACTGAATAACATTTCTAAGTAACATTCCCTGATTATCTGAATAACTGAATGAGAGGACTTGCACAAGTGCCTGCTTCAATAGTAAAATAGTAAAAGAGCAGAGATTGTGCATTTAAATTTTTTCCTGTTTTTTCTTTAATTATGCAAAATACCATGATGAGCTGCAGTGTCCCAACAGTATCAATAGGTGGCGCTATCAATTTCGGGAATTGTCCATTATAACCAGTAGGGAAAGATGAGTTAATGGTGTTTAAGTTTGCAGAAGCTGCAAATGCCCTCAATAAAGGCTGCAGTTTTTTGTTAAGGCATATTAGCAAATACTCTCAGCAAGATCTAAAATTAATGTGTCAAAAAAAAAACCCTCACCACTTCTTTTACTGTTCCCAAGGTCTCAGCAATCTCTTAAAGATGTTGCCAAAATGTCAGAGAAGTAGTTAAATTTGGATGGAGAACTAATTTCATGTGCTGGGCACAAGAGAATTTCACCTTTCATAAGTAAAAATTTGGAAGTATATAATTTGAAAATATTGTCTAAATGATAGCCAAAGAAAAATTATGTTTCAAATTGACTTTCAAATCCATTTACTTTCAAAAATACTTTATAATACATTGTGGATATATTATATGCAGAAAGAAAACAGGTAAGTAAAGTGTTGTCCTGGTGGATACATCCAAGCTGCTATTAGAATTACATCCATGAAAAAAAAAGGATAACAATAGTGTCATTTCCAAAATATAGCCACTTCTTGGGTTGATGAGTTCATTTATAAACCAGGCCCTTCTGAAAGCATTACCTTTCTGCCATGCTATATATTTACATCTACTGACTTAAATATTCTAAATATAGTAAGCAAGCCATTATGACCTTCTCCTA